>JAMXBD010001212.1:0-442859 GCA_024138025.1 Combretum micranthum
GCTTTAATTGGGCTTGGATTTGGGCTTAAATTTGGGGGTTAAGATGGCCAAAAAAATGCTAAGTTAAGAGCTTAAGTTTTAGTTTAAAACAAGCTTAATTCATCAAACATCAATCACCACAATAACCATTTGCATTAACATAATAATTGGTAACATAAATAACTATCATCCTAAAATATATCACCATAGACTAATATTTAGTTATTACTTCCTAACACATATAATTATATTAAACACCACAATTCACTCTACACATACACACATGCAATAATCAATTTACATGTATTAGTTATAAATTTAATTTTGGTCATTTCAGATTTTTCTTTTCAGAGGGGAAATATCAAATTTTGTTACCTAAATTTTTAAGTAGTAGATTTAAAAATTAATCGAAGTTTTTATGGCTATTTTTACTACCTTACTGACATCATTGGCTCTGTTTCTTATTGTTGAAAACATAGCTTACACTAGATGATGTCAAGAGTAGTAAAAATTTAATCATATGATGCCTCGTTTACATTTGCAAACAAAATATACGATGTCAATGAGATAGTAAAACAATAAAAAAAGTTTGATTGGGTATTAAATTAACTACTTTAATGTTTAAAATCAAAATAAAATTTTTCATGTAAGTTTATGTGCTAAATTTGACACTCACCCTCCTTTAGATTTTGGCTTGCTTGTCATCAAGAAGGTGCATGCCATCGTCTTCCTATATTTCTTACCTCCTATTTTTAGTTTCCTATTAACTTTTAACCAATCAAAAGAATTTAGGCTTAAAAAATGTCTTTAAAGGCTAAGGAGTAGTTCAACTTTTCAAGCTTCCTTAATAACACAAGAATCTCTACAAGCATTCGGACCCATTTTAGGTTCTTCCATGCACACATAATAGACAATCAATCTCCTTTTTATAGTCATTTCATAAATGGGTTATTCTATATTTATATGTATGTATATATATGGTTAAAGAGGCTCATTCAAGTCTTGTTCTTATTCATCCATTAGTTCCTTCTTGTTATCGCGGGTAGAGCATCTTGATAGCTCGAAAGGCTGATAACCTTGAGATCATCGGTTCAAATTCAATCTCCATAATATTTTTTTTATCAAAAATTAGGTTAACTCTGGTAAATGGTAACTAATGTTAAAACAAACTATTTTAGATATGATTTTGATGAGGACAAAAGTTATGTAAAGATATTTGATAAATATTTTTTAAAGGAATATCAATTTAGAAATTACCTTGTGTATATGTGTGTATTTTGTTTGTGTTTGCAAGCTTAGCATTGGCGAGTCAGTATGTATGGGACCGGCGAATCGGTCCAAGAAGAGCTAGTACAAGAAGCAGTCGATGCCAAAATGCAAAGGCGCAACATAGGCAATATGAAGCAAGTTTTTGGTGCGACATAGGAAAACTTCACACCGGCGAAGTGGTCCAGGGATTTGAAGTGTTTAAGGCTATTGAGCCCTTGATATGAGGCATGACAAAGAAAACTTGAGGCACGATTGTGATGATTATTGATCGGTAAGCTGGTGCTTTATTAAACTAAACCGTTGTGCGCATTAAATGTTGCCATCTGACGAATGGTATCTCTAATGGGTACTTAAATTTTTGAAAGCTATAAATACTCTTTGACTTGGAGATTCAAATAACTTTTGACAACTTTTGTGAGCCTTCATTTGCAAATAAACAAATCTAGTTCTCTTATTTAATTTTCTATTTTTTCATTCATTATTTGCAAATCTTAAGTAAGAGAGAGAAAATCATTTTAGTACTCAGTTCTCATATTTGTAAAATCTAAAAAGAGTTTTAGGGAGTGAAGGAAATATTCTATTTTCTGAAGTGCTCCAAATTGTGTATTGTTCATTTAAGCGTGTTTTGTTGGTGATAAATAAAGTGATTATGAAGTTCTCGTTAGAGACATTTGTGGATCGTAAAGAGTAGAAGTGGGCCAAACTTCACATTAAATCTTGGCTAATCTTATCTATCATTTCTCTTTTATATTTCATATCTTTATCTGCTTTGTTATTTGCTGTTGTTAAAAGTTTAATCTGATCCATTGCAGAAAAAAATAATTGTTTGTGCTTTTTAAGTCAAATACTCAATTCATTACACCCCCCCACCCCCTCCCCCCCAAATATCCTTTAGTGTGTTTTCAGCTAGTAATGCTATGCTTACTTAAATTATTCTAGTAAAGAGGCCTTCACAAAGGATTGCACATATTAGCTTTATAGATGGTGGGGTTTTCAAATCTTACCCAATAAGGTATCTTTTTCACTTATAAGAAGTTGGCTTATTTATTTAATATAGTTTTGCTCTCATGTGCTATCCATATTTTATTGTCTCCATCTTAATATTGAAATAATGTGGATGAATTCAAATGAACTTCTTATTTAGATTTTATTTAGAAAGGAAATATTCCATTATTCTAATCTTTTAAAGTTAAACTCTCCCCAGTATTTTGAAGATTGAGGGATCATGATTTTGGGGTAAGAGGACTATTTAAAAAGGATCTTAGAGTACTAGCTTGAATCTAAACCAACAATCTTTTTTTATTGCAGTTTTCATTAAAGGATCGTCATTACAACACTACTGATGGTACCTTATCTCTTTCTAATATTAAAAGTTACTTAATATTTTTTTAATTGCCATATATCGCATTCTACTAATAAAAATAGGAGAGAGATAAGAAATTTGCTTTTTAATTGCTTAGTTAAGGAACTCTGATATAAATTCTCATGTCAAGTAACTCCTTTAATAACTCACTTTATTGATTTTTTGAATTACTTAGTACGGGAGTCTGTGTTAAGCAACTTCGATAAAGTTGCTCTAACCTATTGATGTATTAAACTATAATTAGTAGTTACCTACCATGATACATATAAGTGATGAGTACCCAATGAAATTCTTTTCATTTAACCTTAGAAAGCTCTTGTTCAATTTCTACAATTTATTTAACAAGCTCATAATTTCAGGGTGACTTGTAAATAATGGTGTATTGTATTTGTCTAACATTGTATTGGATAATTTGCCTAATTCCAACACTAAGTTAAAACGTAAGAAGATATAAGATTATCACGAGCTTCTACGGTCCCATTGACGAGATTGTTCAGTTAGCCATCTAACTGTTTAAAATATTAATATATTAATTATTTTAGTGGTTTGATCATGATTGAATATGGTACAAGCCGTTAATAGTTGATGGGACTGATCTAGGGATGAAACCGGGATGGATCGTTATATGGTACCCTGACTGCCAGCCCTTCTAAAAACCTATAAGATCAAACCTTATAGGGTTTAGGATCGGGTTTTAGGTCATATTCATAACCCTATGGGTAAACCGATCATTATTAAAAAAAAATTAAAAATTTTAATTTAAGAAATCTACTTGTTTATTAGTTGAATGATGTTTTTTTGTATAATCTTTTTGTTATTTATGTATTGAGTTACATGATATGATATAAATAAGTCTACTTACTCTCATGAGTAAGGATAATTGATTGATTTTTCTTTTTTTTTTTTAAATTATTTTTCCAAATTACAATTACTAGTATCGGGTTCTCTAAAATCGGGTTGAGTAGGTCGGGTTCGGGTTCTCTTAAATCAGGTAAAGTTCGAGTATTGAATGACCCGTTCCAGACCCATCCTGTTTACATCCTAGATTGATCCCTTCAAAATTAATGATTACATAATCGAATTTTGTAAAATTATCCTACCTAAGGCCGTTATTAGATTCAAAATTTGGTATAAATAATAGACAAGAGCTTATTAATGAAAACTGAAATTTCTTGAAAAATAATAATATTATCGATCATCAGCTTTTGTTATTCTTTCTTTTTAAATACGTGTCCACTATTGATAAATAATGATTATTAATTAAGAAAATTAAATCGTGTTAAATAATCCTACAAATGATTTATTTATATAATTTTTTCATAATATTTTGGCAATTTAAGCCGAATTTATAGGACAAAGGCAAAAAAAAAAAAAAAAAGTGGGCCAATTTTGTCTTTCGAAAATGAAGGGCCAGGATGTCTTGAGCCATGCAGCACGCATCGCCAGCCGTCGGATGAAGAAGAAAAATTTAGATCAAGTAGGTGACAAGCCATGCCTATTTGGACAACCATATAACGTCTCGGAATCATAACTCCAAATGGAAAACACCAACCTTCTTCACTTTACAGATCATCTCCCGCCATCACCATCATCCTCTTCATCATTTCATCTTCATCTTTCTCAACTCAATTCAATCCTCCGTCGAGAGAGAGAGGGAGAGAGAGAAACTGAACAATGGCGGACGACACCGAACCTGTAGTCGAACTAACCTCAAAACAGAAGAAGGAGATCGCCAAATGGTTCCTTCTCAATACTCCTCCCGGCGAAATCCAATACGTCGCCAAAGGTTCCTGTCTCTCCCTCTAAAATTGCCTAATTACTTGTTTTATCGCAATTTATGATAATGTATGATATACACGCTTAGATTTTAGGGCAAATTCGGAAGGATTCGTTGTTCTCTCTCTCCTCGTCATATATTGATGCTAGCGAGTGGCGCATCTATGACGTGGCTGCTTTTAAAGAGTAATTTATGGTTACGTAGTTGAATAAGGAACTGTTTCTGTGTTCTGTTCTGCATTATATATAGACGTATGTGTGGTTTTTGATTTGTATAGGTATAGGTTGATCGGTGTGACAGCGGTTTTGAATGGGATGGAGTATATAACAAATCTCACATGATTTTAGGGCAAATGAGGGAGGATTGATTGTTTATTTTCCTTGTAATGTACTGATACTAGCGAGTGACACATCTATGACGTGGTTGCATTAAGAGGAATTTGTAGTTACGTAATTGAATAAGAAAGGATTCCCGTGTTCTATTTCTGCATTGTTTATAGATGTGTGTGTGGTTTTTGATATATGTATGTGTGGATTGATAGATGTGAGAGCGGTTTTGAATGATGATCGAGTGTATAACGAAGCAGCTTCTGAAGCGTTTCCGATATATAACAAATCTCACATGATTAGCCTTCCAATGCCTTGTCATTCCGGTGATGTAAGTCTCCAGATCCAATTACTGTTCGAAATTTGAAAACTTTGTCTTATAGCTCTGGACTTTGATCCTTAGTTTATTGTATTTGAGTTGTTGTTAGCAAGTTATGGCTTTCATGTGAGCACCGAGAGAATTTGATCCGTAAATGTATTTGTTTGAGCTGAAGTTTCAATTGTCTCGTGTAAATCTTTGTATCTAGTTTTTCATTTTTATGAATATTCAAACATTTTAATTAACCAAAAAAAAAAAAAAACGAACCTTTTGACTTAATGGTCTGAATGATCTTCAATTAATGGCCTTATTGTGTGTAAGTTCGAATATTAACTTTTTAATATCAATTCTTTTAGTTCTTAGAAATTAATTGAGTGATGGATATTTTTGATGGTGATGCTGTGAATCTTGTGTAAGTTGCAAGAGGATTTGGTCATTAATTATGTTGAGTTGAGATAATGTTTGAATCTTTTATGTGACATTTTTAACTTAATTTATGTGTTTTATTGAATGTGAGCCTGAAAGTGAGTTATTATTATGAGTGAATTTATAATTAAAAGTTTTTGTTTGATCAAGATCTGAACGTGGAATTGAGTTTTTGTGTAAGTGTTTAAGTTGTCAGAAGCCTAGCGGATGAAGGATAATTATGACCATGAAAGTGGTTTTCGTGTAAGTGTTTCGAGAATTTGATCAATACATGTGTTGGTTTGAGTTAAAGTTTGAATTGTTTTCTGTAATCCTTTGAATGATTCCTTGAACTTAGTTTTTCTATTCATATTACAAGCTTGAATTTGAAGTTATTATGAATTTGAGTTTTCTGAATATGTAATTTAAGTTTTCTGAAACGTAATTTGTTATGTACCCTCTCTTTAAAGCTCAGGTCTTATTGGTAAATAGTTTTGGTTTTTGTACTTATTTTGCACTTACCACAAATATCGACTTGGGCTTCTAGGCATTTATAGTCCATACTTCTGTTTTTGTACAGTGGATTATACATTTATGAGTCCTTTTTATTCATGAAATCTACTGATTTTATAAATGAAATCTTCTGTTTTCTTCTGATTAATATGATGGATATATTCTTTCGTAGTTTAAACATGGACTTTTTTTCATTTTTGGACCAGAGTGGCTTTTATATGATTATTGTAGTTAATGTGTTTGCATATTATAATTGTAAGGCTGACACGAAGTTTTCCAGTAAATTTTGAGAAACTGATTATGAAGTATTTTGCTTTATATTTACCAAAATATATATATATATATATATATATATTTTGCTTTATTGGGTCAATTGTTTTAAGCATGATTCAGATTTTGTAATTTGTATGAACTTCTTGGATTTAGTCTTCAACTGTTGCATGTGAGTTCAAGTGTGGACTCCTTATCTTTCTTACTTGAAGGGATGAGCTTTTTATTTTGGGGTGAATTCATTCATGTTGTTATGGTTGTGTCAATGATTGTCAGCATTATTTATTGGAAGTTGGTTGAATACTAGCAAAGTAAATATCATTGACATCCGGCAATATCTGTGGTCTTGATAACTGAGTGTTTTGGAAATGTGTATGCAGGTGGTAATTTCATCATATGGTGAGATTGCAGAGGGTGAATTTCTTGATCCAAGGACAGCCCAAGTTGCTATTGTTGACCATATTAAGCAAGTAAGACCTCACTCTCAATTCACTTAATGTGCTGGCATTTCTTTGATGTAACATGTGTAAATCTTCCTCTTGTCTGTAAATGGAGCTTTTGATGGTGACAAGTGTACTTACCTTCCCCATCCCAACCCAGAAAACGAAAAAGCTATAGCTGTATTTAATTGTTTTAACAGTTTCTAGTTAGTAAGTTCTCCTATTAATTTGCACTGGTTGTTATAATTCAGTAGGAATGTGAAGTTGGCTTAATCAGAAACACTTTTAGTAGGCTCCTTGTTCCATCAATTGTGCTGTTAATGGTGTTGCCAGTTATATTAGATCCATAATTGTATGAAATATAAAACCATACGGCTTGCTCTGAATAGTTGATGAGCAAAAGTGACTGTAAGGAAAGAATAAAAAGATTTCTTTAATTGATTAGTTATTATTTTTTTCGTTAATTAATTGATTAGTTATTATTAGTTGTAGCTTTATTCTTATTTCGTAGTCAGTAAAAGTGTGTATTGCAACCTTAAAACCTCACCTCCCCTCTCCTTCCCCCACCACCAAAAAAAAAAAAAAAAAAAGATATTACAATGTCTTTGTGTTGATTGGATAAGATCAATAGTTGTTTCTTTTTGGGCCGAAGATCAATAGTTGTTTATTTTGTACATTGTGACAATTTTATATAAAACCTACATATGTTTTCTGATATGAATCCAGAGATTCAAAATATTAACAATTTTTAATATAAAATGATTACTAACCCTAATTTAAAGGAGCTGGGGCTAAAACTGCTAAAGTACGGAGCAAATAGTTTCTCACATGCCTCCTGTGGAGAGAAAAAACCAAATGCTTCTATAACTCTTGACTAATTTTTGCCCCACACGGTAACATTTCATTTGTCCATTTAACTGTTGTACTATCACATTAATATATAAACTATAATATCTTCTTACTAATATAAGGTATACAAATACTATTAATTATATCTAATATCTAACAATGCCACCTGTTAAAATCATTTCATCTCAATGTAAGTAATGAAAATTTTTCAATAGATGGCTTCAACTAGGTTGTGTACACTGGATGAGAAACAGGTGACCTGAAAAATTAGAAATAATAACCACAAAAGTCATGATCCACCTCTATCGACACGAATGATATCTAACCCATTCCTTATGCCATTAGTTACTTCACCAACATTCCTTATATAGGGTATATGTGTGCGAATACTCCTTTCCCATTTTCCTTTCATCCGAAGTCAATATCTTAAAAGCTTGCACAACCCGGCTTCTGAAGTATTTCCTCTGACATGAAGCAAAGTAGAAGTTTTACCATGCAATTTAATTATAACTAATGTAGCCATTGTCCAATTAGCACTGTTTACAATGCAACCAGTCTCCTTTCAGACACACTATTTCACATCTGCTCTGGCTGCATCAACCCCTCTTGAATCATTTTGAGTTGCATCACGAGGAGCAAAGATCTTTTCGTGCTGGAAATAGCATAGCATTGAAATTTAATTTCACATCAGTACTAAACAATTAGTTATCAGAAGTTTTAGCCAGCAATTCTGTCCCCACTGGTAGGACCTGTAGATTAGCAGCTCTGCCTCCATCTGTGGATCACCTTTTGCTATATGACTTTGATTAGAATCTGAACCTTTGTGGATCTTTGCCTTTGTATTGTTCTTCTCCTCCCCCAAAAAATTACAATGATGTTTACAGGCTGATTTCGCATTAACAAAGTATGCCTTTCTTAGAGCTTTGTCCAACTTCACATTAATGAAGTAAATTCGGATGTCACTCTTTGGCTTTTGATGACGAAATTTGGAAATTCAAACATGTCATTGTGAGTTTTCTGATTGGTGGAGCAAAGGTGTTCATTGTTGATGTAGAATCTCTCTCTCCTCTTCAGAATCTATTAGCCTGCTCTCACTTATCCTCTGAATTTGGCAATTCTATCATCTTTTGGTTTGAATGGGTATGTTGGTTGGTGTGTGAGAAAGGTAGAAGATTATTTATGTGATCTTGGGTTGCTGGGCGTACTACTGGATTAGGATGATGAGTTCGAGGAAACAAACTGAAGATGCTGGAGAGGATAGATTATGATGAGCTAGGCATGGTGGGTCGAAAGTGCAAAGGGCTTGGTATGTGGTTCATCAGTGGAATGGTCGGGCTTGCAGGTCTTTATTTAGGTGTTTGTGTTTGTGGTAGTGGTAGCGGTAGGTTTCATGAGTTTGTATATGTGATGGTGCTGGGTCTTGTGGTCTCTGTTTGTGGTGGTGGTTCATCAGGTTTGGGTGGTGGATTTTTGTCTGTTTTTAGGATGATGGTTCATTGGGTTTGGCTTATGTGTTCATTGGGTTTGGGTGGTTGAGTTTAATGGTAGTTGGTTTGGGTTTGGGTGTTCTGCACCTGCTTGTGGTTATAGAAAGAGAAATAGTAGAAAAAAAGAGAGGACAAGGACTCTTCAGTTTGGTGGTGGTGTTGTGCATCCGAATGATCCGTTGGTTTTCTTTCTCATTCAGGGTAGAACTCCTCTTCTCCTTCTTATGTTGGCAGTATTTTCTTTTTTCTTTTTTTCATTTATTTTTGGCCCTTTTTTTATTTTGAGGGTATTTTTTCCCCTTTAGTTTATCTTTCCTTTTTTCTTTTCTTTAGAAAATATAAGTAATTGCATTTCAGATGCCAATTGATTGGCAAGTTGGACCTGTTGATTAAACCAGGAAATTCTACTCTAATTTTTTTGTGGTAAGGAATTCAAATATTAGCCATATTTAATATAAATCGACTACAAACCCTGACACAAGGAATAGGGCTAAGGATGCTAAAATACAGTGCAATTTGCTCCGTACGTAGAGCTCATTGCTCCTAAGACACCCCCCAACTAGAGAATAATAGCCAAATGACTTTATGACTATCTACTACACTCCCCTATTTATACTGCTATTTTATCATTCATATGCCACATGGCAACATTTCATTTGTTTCTTTAACTGCTATTACTAATATAAGCTATTCAAATACTACTATTAATTACCAATATCTGCTATTTTATTATTCATATGCCACATGGCAACATTTCATTTGTTTCTTTAACTGCTATTACTAATATAAGCTATTCAAATACTACTACTATCACAGAATGTACTTCCCTTTATTATTTTTGAGATTTTTTGTGGTTTGCTTATCAACATAAGATTTGTTATCATTTCATTCTTTTGATATGTTTTACTTCTCTAGAGATTTAACAAAATCAATTCACTTGAGTGGTGGTGTACATTCATTCAGGTTTGTGTGATGTGAGACCTGCAACAGATGAAGAGCTTCCATCTCAATATATTGAGGAATTTAGGTATAGCTACTACTTTGGAATTATCTTAATGTTATTAGCAATTTCTTCAAGCTATGTTTTTATCCCTAGTTCTTTGTAGAGGTTTTCTTGAGAAATGATACATTTCAAAGTCACCTTCAAATTAGTGGCAGCGCAGGACTGTACTTTCTGAATTCTGTTCTTACTTCCTTTTTTTTCTGGTAGATGTGCTTTGGATGCAGAAATACTTAAATATGTTGGTGAAGCTTATCCAAAAGGTGTTTGTTCAGTTTATTGTACTAAAGGGAAGGATTCCAAGGGACCAGGAACAGATTTTGAGTTGGTTGTATTGATTTCAGCTGCTAGAAGTAGCCCTCAAAACTTTTGGTGGGTTTTTCTATTCTTTCTTCTCTCTTTGTCAATTTCTTCTGTTGTCATAGTTTTTAGTTGTATTGAAGAACAAAATTCAGATTCAATTTCCACATACTGCAGCAATGGAAGTTGGCGATCGGTGTGGAAGATTGAGTTTAAGGATGATGTACAGATTCTTGAAATAAAAGGAAAATTGCAGGTATTTCCTACCTGCTTTGGGTAGAGATTTGTTCCTCTTTGTTCCAATATGTTTATTTGAGCTTGGGTATAGCAGCTTTAAATTGTATTCCTTTTCTTTTTCTGATTCTTTTCTTCAGGTGGAAGCTCATTATTTTGAAGAGGGAAATGTGCAGTTAGATGCGATGCATGAACGCCAAGATACAACGTTATTTCAAGTGAGTCTGCTATGAATATTTTCTTGTTAATTGGTAGTTGAACGCCAAGATACAACGTTATTTCAAGTCAGTCTGCTATGAATATTTTCTTGTTAATTGGTAGTTGAATTAGATGTGTGCATCCAAGTGGCTCTATTGATAATAAGCTACAATGCTTTAGGGTCCTTTTAGACTGTCACATTTAGTTTGACCCAGCAGCGATTTTAATTTGTAGATAAATTTGTCCTTCTAATGGATTATACAAGCATTTTCAGATCTCTTGTGCTTAACACGGTTAATGGTCCTGTGAGGTGTGGCAAGTTTTTTTAAGATACAATATTTAACATATAGCGCCATTTAATTCCAGAAAAAATGGGTTTGTCTCTTCAATACTTCCTGTGGTTAGTTCCTATAGAAACTTGATCAATATAGTCAGTTGCTTTATTATTTTATGTAAATGCTTAGGTTTTAAATGTGGTTTATTTTTTCCCATATAAAACTTCCAAATGTGGTTGTGGTCTCATTTATAAATGATTGTTGCTATCTGAAGTTTATGCTTCTTTAATTTTGGTAAAAGAAAAATATATATTGAGGTTGCCGGTGCATAGAACAACTCCATGATATATGTTATGATGATTGTTGTGGCACTTACCTCAGTAGTTTCTGTTGATGTTGGGTTGAAAATTTGCTCTTCTGATCCAACTCTGTCTTTTCGCATGTGGTCCTCTGAGGAATCTGATGATGAAACTTATTTTTTATTTTGGATGGACGAAGGTTGACTAGTTGCTTTGCTTGTATTTAATATTATTTATCTTTGGATTTCTTCCAGTACCCTGATGATTGTGCAGTTTCAATCTCCAACATAATTCGTCTCCATGAGACAGGGTACTTGGCTTCTCTTGAGGTACTGAACTTTCTCTTTAAGATCGTTAAAATCATATGGTTTTTGGTAAAGCACCTTCTAATTGTGATACATATGACAGGAATGCTATACCAACTTGCCAGATAATACTTTTAAGGTAGGAACATCTCTGACAATTGCTCTTCAAATGTTTTGTTTTGGTTCTGTGAGCTGTAGTTTGCAGTGTACATATCATGCCCAGTTCTGGAAGAATGTTTTTTTCCCTTCTGGTCAATTGAAAGTCATGCTATAGGAAGTTATTTGCCAGCTATTGACTAATATACTTCCCAGAAATGGAGATTTACCTGTTATACTAAAATTTGTCAAACAATACAGCACATATCTTTCATGTCAGTTAATTTTGTTCTGCTTTCATTTCCCCCCATTTGTGTTGATGTAACATAATAATTAGTCGTGGCATAAATATATGTCAAAATGGTTCAACATAGCTACATAACATACAGTACTGAATGACAAAGTGGCATGGCCAATTACATTTTCTGCGAGTCCTCAAGTCACCTTAAGGTTATTTCTCATGTATTTTTTACTTATTTATCTGATGATTTAAAACAACAGAACTTACTTTCTAAGTATTCAAAGGAGTTTTATGGCCATCCTAGTGGCCAAAATATCCTTGCCATCGCCATTATTCTATGGAGGTCATATACTTTTTACAGTTTTCTCCTGATGAAAATTATTATACTTTTTACAGTTTTCTCCTGATGAAAATTATTATTTGTCCTTTGTAGCAAATTTTCCTGTTAGTCGCATTTTCCGACCTCAAAATCATGCTGATTCATTTAAAAGGCAGCTTGTTTTGGTTGACCTAATTTTCTTATTTTTGTGATCATCCTAGGATCTTCGAAGAAAGCTACCTGTTACTCGCACCCTTTTTCCCTGGCATAACACTTTGCAGTTTAGCCTGACGAGGGATATCTCAAGAGAGCTGGGAATTGAGAAGTGAATTGACATTGCTGAGGTTTAAGACAGAGAATGTGAGTTCAATCTGGTGGTGTGTTGGTATATCTTCTGGCTAATTTTGGCAACCTGTTTCAGATTGTTCTTCTTTTGAGTTTCTCAGTTTTGGTGATTTGTACTATGATTGTAATGTTACTTGTAAATGTAAGATGTGTAAACATAGTAGCTGCTTCTAGACATCATGACAGGTTGGTTCTAAAACCGACCAGCCCGTCACCTTCGGTCCCAGAATTGGGCACCACATTGGGGAGGCGAGTCCGAACCGGCAGGTCTAGCTGGTTGAACCTTGAAGAATTGCCTGACTTGGCGGTTTGGAAACCACTGGTTCAAGAATCAACTATAGATATGGTCGAACCGATGATTCAAACAGTTCTATGTCATAAAAATTAAAAAAAAAAAAAAGAAAAAAGGAAAGGAAAAAAGAGGAAAGAAAATTAGAAGAAAAAAATAATTGTAAATATAAAATATATACTCATACTATTTTCGCATGAATAGTGAATTTGTTTTCAATTCACAACATTTATTGGTCATTCACTTTGCTAAATTAATTAGATCATAATAGAATTACCGTTACTTGGGAGTAGAATAGAATGGTAATATTAATTCTATTATGGTCAACATTTATTGGTCATTCAATGTTTTTTTTTTTCTTTTAAATGGCGATTCTATTGTAGTCAACTAAACACTAATAAAATCAAAATGGAATTATAATTACAATGAACTGAACAAGCACTTAATGTGTTATTAATAATGTTAGGAATATATATATTTGAAATTATGTGTTATTTAGTATATACATACAATAGACTTATAACAAAAATAGATTTTTAATCAAAGTGAACTTTTTTTTTTTCCTTAACAATGGGGCTTATTCTTGTATTTGTGGGATTTTTTTTGTATTTTTGAATATTTTATAATTTCACAACGTGTTTTTGTGTATAAAATAATGCACAATTTTAAAGGTTTTTTCAGTTCATGGGATAAATATAATTATTGCTGGGTCCAATCTTATTTTAAATTAAAAATTTGTTTTGCATTTTTATACTCAAATTAAGTATACTTATTTTAATTATATATATATATATATATATTTTAGATAGGTTTCTAAGAAACCATAAGCAAACTATGGGAACAAGTGGTTCTTAAAAATTGGGAATTGGACTGGCTTCATGGTTTCAATTCTGATTTGATTTTCGATCCAAATTAGACTGGTAAAATCTAGTTGTTTCATACCTTTGTGGGGTTTGGGACCAAATCAAGCAAAGTTATGAAGTGACATTTTTAATTCCATTAAAAGTACTGCATAGTTTTTTTTATTTTTTTTGTTTGGCTAAAACGATTAATGTCTAGTGAATTCGGTGGAAGCCACAAAATCTTCAATAGAGATGTTATCACATCAAATGCTAACCCGATCTTAATTTGCCACTCCTTTAGCTTGATGGTTTGGAAATTCGAATCAGACCATGAATAATGAGCTGTTCTGATATATAACCCATGCTCCTTTTGTATGCCAAAAGAGAATCTGGACAAACTTCTAAAGGAGAAGGTGAAGTTTATTGAACGGTATAATATTTTTAGGGCACTTATAAATCGCAAATGGCAGGCATTGATACTGTGTTTTGGGACGATAGAAGTTGAGTGAAAGGAACAAAAAAGGGCAAAAACAAGGTGAATTGCTTTAGAAATGGGAGGAATCCAATGGAAATAGGATGAAAAATCAGCCCCTCTGCTTTCCGTCCAAATGTGGGTGGAAACGGAGAGAAATGAAGAAAAATCAATTCAAAATACTAAATTGTTCTATGTTTTTCTTTCTACTAATATTTTATAAAAATAATATAAGGACTAACTCCATATTTTTTCTTTTTGTTCAATTTCCTTCATAAATTACCAAACATAAAATAAAAACACTACTTCTTTCCATTTCCACTTATTTCCATTTCCTTCTATTTTTTTCTGTCCATTTTCTATTTTAAACAAAAATCCCAAACATAGCATTAGGCGATGTGAGTAGACATGGCAAGACACAGAGCAACTGGCAAATGAAAGTAGTGGGGCATGGATTCTCAATATAATAGTGTAATTGTTTGTTATATTGGGCTTGTTGGCATTTGACCAATTTTGACTAGGTTGGTCGACTTTGCTCTGATATACAATAATCATATTTTGGTTTAATTATAATGTAACGTATGGATTAAAAACTGAAAATCGTAGTGTAACCTACAAGGGATATTAATAAAGGAAGTTAGGGTTCATAGCACTATTAAAGAGACTATTTAATCTTTAAAATTATGAGAGGCATAGTAAAATTAACTGAAATGGAATCTTACGATTTACTGTGGTCTTGATTCCGTGTCATCAAAATATTATAAAATATTTTAAGGATTCAACACTGCCAATTGAAGATCCAAATTCCAGATAGACAAATCACAGCTCAATTATTGAAATGCTTATCAGGTGCAACAAAAGAGACAAAACTGTCAGTTTCAGACACTTGCAACCGCAGTTGTAAAACTGAAACCTTAGTCTTAAGTTCTACTCATCAAGTTTGCTGCGTGACGTGTGTGGATTAGTGTATTTTTTTGACGTGCGGTTTTGGAATGCCGAACAAGATTTATTTAAAAGAATTATATATATATATATATTAGAATTGCTACATAGCAATAATGAACTGAACCGAACTAAGCCTGTTAGCAACTGAATTGCAGACACCTTAGTACAGGCGAAAAGCTTCACTTCTCTTCTGTTAGTAAGAATTCTATGGCGGAAATCAAGTCTGAAGGTACTCACCAGCACACTCTTATAATTCCTGAATCAAGTGTTCCGTATAAGAATCCTGAGAAGCCTCGGCGTGTAGCATCACTTGACATCTTCAGAGGACTAACTGTTGCGGTAAGTTTCAACTTCAACTTATGCAAACATGTTTTATGTGGGTAACAACTTTTCTGGGTTTTGTCTGTTTTCTTATTTTAATGCAACAGGTGAAAAGAGTAGTTAAAGAGTCACACGAAGTTGACTCACCATCTTCGTCGGTTTTTTTACCTGTATCTTATCGTATTTGATTCATATTGTATCCTAGTTCTATTTACTCTGTTTGCCAAAACAAAACCCAAATGAACCCTTATTAAACTTGCAAGAAGGAATGATGGTATCTTATGGACGCAATGTGGTTATATTGGTGTGGGCTCTCTCAATGATATTGATGAAGAGGGTAGAATTGTGAGAGAAGTGTTAGTGATGGTATCGTGTGCTTCTGACTAGAGAAGTTTTATGGTGAATAGCTGAACTCATTTTTATTTTCTTTCCTAAAAGCCAAAAAGTGGAATGCTTATCCTCGGGAGGAAAACTACATATTGATCCGACAAAACTGGAACCAACAGGAGACAACATGTCTAATGGGAATATAATGAGTATGATATGAATATGCATGAATGAAGGTAGAATAATTTACATGATGTCTGATTGATTTTATGTAATTAATAAACAAATTTGATATGAAAATCAGATGAAATCGATCACCACAAACTAACACAAATATCCATGGTTAGGGAGCAAATGAATAGTGTACTATACTATGCTCTTAGTTCCAGAAAAACCTTTGTTGCCTGTAATCTGTATTTGATTGCTATTTAAAAGTAAAGGATAATGAAGTTTTTATTTGCTGATTTCCCATTCGATTATGATTTTCCTGCTATCTCATGGACTGATATTCTCTCTTTGTTGGGAAAAATGATGATGTCTTTAGCTTATGATTTTGGTGGATGATGCGGGAGGAGAATGGCCTGTGATTGCGCATGCACCGTGGAATGGTTGCAACCTTGCTGATTTTGTGATGCCTTTCTTTTTATTCATTGTCGGAATGGCTATTCCACTCGCACTTAAGGTTGGATATGCGTTTTGATTTGATTCATTATCTGATTATTATGCTAAATCATGAATGCTTTACCAAAATGTAGTTAATTCTCTATATCTGTCTCAAAACAGAGAATTCCTGACCGGTGTGGAGCCTTTAAAAAGGTCTTACTCCGAACCATCAAGCTTCTGTTTTGGGGTCTTTTGCTGCAAGGTCAGACATCTTTTGATACTCATTCCATTCTGCCTCTCTTACATCAAATACGGAATAAGAGGAGCAATAATGGAAAAAACTGCTTCACACTAGTGATATGTGACTTAGTATGATTTAGCCTCCTGCATGTGAAGAATGTGAGACATTATACTTGTTCATTGTTGGAAAATTAAGTTTGGTGTCATGTTGATAGTGATTGATCTCATTTTATGTGATGCAGGGGGGTTTTCACATGCGCCTGACAAACTGTCATATGGTGTGGACATGAAAAAGATAAGGTGGTGTGGCATTCTTCAGGTAACCCTATCTCTTTTGCAGTAGATCCCTCAATATTGAGTTTTTGCCTTGGGGGAAGGTGGCTTAATCATATGATTGCTTCTTGCTCCATTTTCTAGAGAATTGCTTTGGCCTATTTGGTGATGGCGTTGGTTGAAATCTTACCAAAAGGAAACCAGTAAAGGATGAATTCAATAGCTGGTTCTCTATATTCAAGATGTACTATTGGCACTGGTATGTACTCAAGTTGATATTCTAATGTCGTTAATTTCTAGCACGGTGCAATAGCAAAACAGGATCCATAGATCCATTTATCTGACCCCAAGGAATAAGGCTTGAGTTGTTTGTAATATATTCTTGCTTAGATTGGGTGCAAATGGGTTTGTTAGTTTGTTGATCTGTTCCTATTATCAGGTTGCTTGGAGTATGTGTTCTTATTATTTACTTGGCTGTTATATATGGGACATATGTTCCTGACTGGCAATTTACAGTTCAAGATAGAGATAGTCCCAAATATGGAATGGTTTTCAAAGTAAGGCTCCTCTCTATCTTATTCTACCTATAAGCTGGTTTTTAAACTTAATCTCACTCGATAACCATAGCTCTTATCCAATTCCTTGCCCAAGCTATTTATATAGTTCTCATTTTAGGTAGAATGCAATGTTAGAGGAAAAGTGGATCCTCCTTGTAATGCAGCTAGCTATGTTGATAGAGAAGTCCTTGGAATCAATCACATGTATATACATCCGGCTTGGAAGAGATCAAAGGTAAGCAAATATTCTATCTTCCTACTTTGATGTCAATGCTGGTTTTATTTCATGAAATTTACTTCTGTAGCATTTGTAACTGTTTCATTTTCTTCAACTGCCTACAGTATTGCACTGCAGATTCTCCATATGAAGGGCCAATAAAGCCTGATGCTCCAGCATGGTGCTATGCACCTTTTGAACCCGAAGGGATCCTAAGGTCTAGTATATCTCTTTTGTAATTGATTGCAGCCCAAGATAATTCCCTATACTGAATTGTCTTTAGCATTTCATGTTTTACTCTCTATATATGCTTCTATAGTATATTATTGAGCTTTAAGGGGTGTATAGAAACTGGTTAGGACACGGGAATGAGAATAGCTGCCCTGTCATTGACATGGCCCTATACTTGTGCTGTTTTACCACAATAGATGTGTTTCAGTTTTGCATATGGTTTTAAATTTCCGATTTGTATTTGCCCACATGGATTGTCGCAGCACTATATTAGCATTAGAAAAATGATCACACCTTGTAACGTTTCTGTTTTGGACTTTGAATTTGCTTGCAGTTCGATATCTGCGATTCTCTCCACCATGATAGGAGTGCATTTTGGTCATGTGCTAATACATTTGAAGGTATGATCTTTCTCGTTTAATCGGATATCGTTTCTGCCCGGTTCTTTGATCAACTTGTGTTTGCAGGATCATTCAGGCAGGCTGAAGCAATGGGTTCTGATAGGTCTTTCATTTCTTCTACTGGGATTAACCTTGCATTTCATAGATGGTAAGTATACGTAAAGCAAACGAGATAGCTCCATCGTTTTACTGCTTTGATGTTTTTTGAAACTTTGCTTTATGTTAGTGCAGCCATCCCTTTGAATAAGCAGCTGTACACGTTTAGTTATGTCTGCGTGACCGGTGGTGCTGCAGCATTAGTGTTCTCCATATTTTATTTTCTGGTATATACTTTTACCCCCTTTGAGGTTTCTTGATCTTTGATTTCAATAAGCTTTGATATTCTTCTATGGTAGGTTGATGTCTGGGGACTGAAGTTCCCATTCCTTCCTTTAAAATGGATCGGTATGAATGCCATGCTTGTGTACGTCATGGCAGCTGAAAACATTTTAGCAGGATTTGTAAACGGGTGGTACTATGACGATCCCCGTAACACACTGGTTAGTCATGGAATTTTATGTTATTTCATAAACAGAATGAGTGCATGAGTATGGTTTTGTTGTAGAATTTGTCTATTGACACTCGCCAACAAGAGTTTTGCTACATTTATGAAAGCTAACCTGAATATCATGCGACAGGTGCATTGGATTCAAAAGCACATATTCGTAAAAGTTTGGCACTCAAAAAGAGTAGGAACGCTGCTTTACGTATTGTTTGCAGAGATCCTCTTCTGGGCGGTTATATCAGGCATTTTGCATCGCCTTGGTGTGTACTGGAAACTTTAAGTGCTGTAGGAAAATACTTTTATCGTGGCTCCTCTCACCAAACAAGCCCACGACGTTGCAAACTTATAACTGAGGTTTTACATGAATTATTCTAAGAATGACCAAATTGTAGCTGGCTAGCTGCTACAATGATGTAAAAATGCAGATTGTCTACTCTCTCTGTACTGAAGATCTCTGTTCATTTCAATGAGATAATATGATTCCAAGATGCAATGTTGTTTGTTTGTCCACCGAAAGAACTCGAGCATTTTAGATCCGGGGATCCAAAACGTACTGTGGTATCAGAGTATATATCATTACTAAAGCCTTAGATGTGCTAAGAGACTTTAGTTTTTACATGCTTAGTTGCATCCTAATTATTAACTTCTCCAAAAGCAGAAGCACCCCTAGCACAGTAGACATTGGGATCTTGCCAAGGCAACCACCTCTGTATTCATCCGTTGCAGGTGTTGTTCACATTACCAAGAATCAGAAAAGGATGCCTAGAGTAGACATCTCGTTATTAGAGAACTACCAAACGCAAGGATTTCGTAATTAAGCAAGTACAATCTGAGAAGCAAACTTGATTTCAAGTTTAAAGCATACCGTGAATAAATGACAACAGCAATCAGAGATCTAAAACAATGCAAAAATTGAAGCTGATATATGTTACTTCTCAACCCAAAAGAAAATCGTAGTTTCTTGGATCCAGTAAACACAATAGTGTAAGGAAAGCACATTCAAAGTACCTAGAATAGAGGAATGTAGGATCCGTAGCACCTTCCTTGTAATAAGCAAACACCATGGTACACCATCATCGTGCATACTTTCTCCGACAAAGCTGCAATCAAATTCAATATCTCAACTGGTAGGAATATAATTCACCAGAGACAATTCTACTGATAAATTTCCTACGCGTTAAGCATTCACGTACAATTGAAGGTCGCTGAGTTTGGAAAGCAAGAACTTGGTGGCTCCTGCGATGTTCTTCTTCAAGGCCTCTTGCTTCTCGGGTTCCAACTTAGGTGTGAGCAGCTTGACGTACCTCTTCATGTATGTAACAAATTGCTTCTTGTCAAAGGAGGGTTGTTCCTGGCGGAAAATAAGACAGAGATGCCGAGTGTTGCGCATTATGATTAAACATTTTTTGAGAAAGAGATTATTTCGCCTGTTACTTCAAATTTTCCATGATTATCAACTACCACTACAGAACACCTGATTGCTTCCATTGTCATCCATCACCAATTGTTGCTCAAAAAGTCACTATCTACAACCACTTGGGATTATTACAACAATATTTAACAACTACAATAACTTGTTAAGAAATCCTTAAAATACTACGCAAACTGTCAATACCACTTCCATCTCTGTCGTTGAAGAAAAACCAGCCTGAAGCGTGAAAGTATCAACAATATCAACAACCTTGACGGCCTAATTGTCAACACCTTCATCCTCAACACCACCCTCAGCTGAAGGGTCGGCGCCCGTATTGACATCGACTGCTCCTTTGACAACCCATCGTCAATACACAACACATAAAATTATTAAAGCAATAGTTCAACTTCCATATGCAAACATTATTTCAACGAATTGATTGACATTTGTAAAGTATTTATGATTGGTGTTTACCTTGCCCACTATTTCCCAGAGCATTCCATTCTCAATTTCCTCGTATGGAAAAGAATCAAACAAGAGCTCATCACCTGCAATTTCATCATCACACGCAAAATATAAAAGGCTTATAAAAACAACTTTAAACAAAGCATTAGGAGAAGATATTATGTAAATCAAGGGTTGTTTTGGCTAGAACCACGTGGAAACCTTAATTCAATGTTCATTATTTTCGATGATTAGATGATGAACTGAATATGTCCGAGGTTATGAAAACTAAGGATTTCAATAGCTTCTTGTAATATATCTAGGATTATAACAACTTTTAAATCATATTATTCTTGAAAATAAACAAAAATCATCAACCTGCAAAAGTCTAACGTAAAGATCTTTAGCAGATAAACACCATAATCCATCAAAGAAATACATAATAAAACTACTAGTTATCAACATAAATTCAAAAAGAAAAAAAAAAAAACCAAGGATCCTTAGTAAATTAATTTATTAAGCAGTAATTTCTCCGTTAATGTTTAACTAAAAGAAAAATCCTACAAAACCAGGTCTATCTATTTGTTTAATTAAATTTAAATCCCCTTAATCTGTAGTAGCCCTAATCCTCCCCCCCCCCCTCCCCCCCAAAAAAAAAAAAAAGAAAAAACCACATTTTATATAATCAAAACTTAAATAAATATCATAATAACTCCAACTTGCATGTATTTGTAACATCAACAACTCTTTGAATAATCAAAATAAAACGAAAACAGAACGATATTTCTCATGCACCTAACTCACGACACAATAACATGATACCGAATTAATATCTCTCTTAGTACCTGTGAGAAGATCCTCATAAACCAACATGTTTACGAGACTAGGTTTCTCTTATAAATTCGGGTATCAAATAAAACGAGATTATTTGCTTTTTAGCATCAATTTGAAAAAAAAATAAAATAAAATAAACACAACTTAGATGAAAAATATTACATAAATACGGACATGCGATATAGGTATTAGTGTGTATTGTACTTTGAAAGTATGATCGCTGTATGTCATATTTCTAAAGTACAATACACATTGATACCTATATCGTAGGAGCTTTGATTTTTTTCTTCCCCTTTCATTTGCTCCAAACATATAATATTTTAAATTTTATAGTTCATACAATCAGTAATTGATCATCTCAGTTATTGATCAACAACCCATCCCAGCTTCATCCAATAATTAGAAACTTATTACAATTTCATCCAATAATCAACAACTTATTATAACTTCATCCAATAATCAGCTATTAAAGAGGTTAATTGAACTTTTTTAAAAATCCAGTGATTATGATGATTAGTATGATTTTTCTTTTCTTTTTTTTTTGAAAATATAGTAAGGTTGGATGAATTTTATCCCTTTTAATATATATTTTAAAAATATTTAAACTTATAAATATATAATGTCATTAGCAATTACCTTCAAATGTATACCCAATCAAGCACGATAGGACATTTATGACTTCGTCTATAATAGTCGAAATTATAATTTACACCATTACTAAGTTGGATGATATTATCAAGCACTTAATAAAATCTCTATTTTTTTTTTCATTATAATAAGAGGGGGAAATGTTTCTGTTGGATTGGATTTGATGAAGAGAATAGAATCATGGACCAACTCCAAACTCAAACCACAATTGATGTTTTGCAAGTAGATGAACTATTTTCATTGCTATGAAATGTTAGCTCTTATTTTCGGTAATTGTAATAAAAAATAATTTAATTTACTTTCATGATATATATTTTAATTAATTTTTTCGAGAAAATTTATATGATTCAAAGAAAGAATAATTATGATTATCAACATAATTATATTAGTCATGTTGTTCTAATTATTGGTTATAGTTCAAACAATAAAAGGGGTTTGGATTACTGGATAATTCAGAACTCATATGACTATATGGGATGTGGGTGGATATGGAAAAGTAGCTAGAAATTTCAGCCGTAGAAATAATCCTAGATGATGTATTTTATCCGTTATTAATAGATGGTGAGAACTCATATATTTAAGGACTCTATGTCATACCCCAAAGGATACCTAAACATATCATTATGCCTTACGTCAGTCAATGACCTCAGCTAGACACAGGGTATGATAGGAATAGGTCACTCAAAGGGGTGTGACATGTTTATCCAGGATCAAGATTATATAGAGTCGAATAAAGTATACATACACATTATGGCAACATGAGATAACACTTACTTAATCATAGTCCTAACACAGTTACAATATGAGCTAATACAACACGTAGTCTTAAACATAAACAAAAGACACATAATAACAAACAGATAGCTTAAATCTTCATTCTCCGCTTTACCTCGCCCGTCCTACCCATAAGGCACAAGCGCATATCGGTGAGAGGACTCTCGAAGGGACAAACCACAGGTTGCCTCTGAACCTGTGAAATCTATAAGGGTGTAAGTGAACCACAGCTCAGTAAAGTAACTAAACTATAAGCATACATCAACAAGTCAACCAAGTTTATTAACACCCATATACAATACATCAATCAAATATATGCTTACATACATACAAGTCTGGATGACCGGAATCCAAACAAGTTGGAGCCCTTACACTTGTCACAAGGCTTTTAATTGGGCTTCTTAGGCTAATTCCTATTTCTTTAAATTCCACTACTTTGTCTAGTTTCTATAGGTTGCTCACTTTGTGGGCCTTAAAATCCTTAGAACATAAAATAACTTCCTCCTATTGTTTTATTTTCCTTCTTGGGCCCAAACTACTATTTTAGAGTTTTGTGTCTATATTCCCTTTCTTCATTTCATTTTAGAAGAGAAATCCATGGGCTAATGAGACTATAATGCATAATGGGTCATTATTTCCATAATATATTCATGTGACTTTTCTTTATGCCAAAATATCCTTTGTTACTACTTATTTGTCAATGGTGATCCCGATATCCACATAGTGGTTAATAGGCTTTCTTATTTTAATTTTGTTTTTGAATATTTCTTACCTATATTTCTTAACCTTTATGGGCCATAAGTTTATCCCACTTATAATTTTACACCAATAGCCCATTGAAAACATGTTACGGCCGAGAATCAAATTAAGAGCTCATGATCCACTTCATATTCTTTTTCCCAATTCCTTAATTTACTCACTTGCCCATTTTTTGGGTTTAAGCATCAAAAAGGCCCATTTAACATATAGCCCAATTCTTAACACCTTATTTATATATCTTAGCCTACTAATTTCTTTTAGATTACTTTTCCACAATTATTTAATAATCTTTTTATATTTAATTGAGAAGTTAATGACTATATTAATTAAATTAACTAAAAAAATTCACATCTTCTCTTCTCTTTCAACTTTTGACATGCTTGTTCTTTAAACATGATTGATTTGATGATTATTCCCACTTATTCATCTTGTATGATGGTGGTATTACTACTCATACTCATCCTTATCTTGGTTCCATTACTACTCATAGTATAAAATGGAAATTAGGGTCAAATTCATCCCATAGTAGGGGTGGGCACGGATCGGTTTGGTTCGGTTTTTCCTAAAACCAAACCAAACCATAATTTACGGTTTGGTTTTTTTTCCATCCCAAACCAAACCATTAAATAACGGTTTGGTTCGGGTTATAAATTTTTAAACCATTAAATAACGGTTTGGTTCGGTTTGGATTACGGTTTAAATCAAAATTCTAACTAAAAATCTAGTTTTTTTACATTTGTGTATATTCTTAAATATTTATATCATTTTACAAAGTTGATATTATAAACCATAACAAAATACTTTATAAATTCATCATACTTTTAATTTATAGTTATCTATAAAATCAATTATCCATGAATAAAATATATTCACTAACCAATATATAGTAAGTCATAATTTATGATTTTTAATATAACCATCATTGTCAATTATCTACCAAAAATTTAGCTAAAATAAAAAATCATCTATAAACAAAATTCATCAATGAATAAAATGATCAGCTAACAAAATATATGAAACAACTAATACATAATGAAAATTTATAACTGAATAAATAAATTTCATACTTTACTAAATTAAAAGCTATTAAAAAAAAAACAATAGTTCATCATCAATAAAAAATAACATATCATGAGCTTAAAAAAATTATAAAAAGGACAAGTTGATTTTAATTAATTCACCAAATAATAAATATCAAATAAAATCATATAAACATATAGTAAAATATTATTATATTTTTCTAAAACGGTTTGGTTCGGTTTTACGGATTGGTTTGGTTTACCTTCCAAACCAAACCATAAATTTACGGATTGGTTCGGATTTGAAAATTTTCAAACCAAACCATGAAAAAAACCATATTTTCGGTTTGGATTGGTTCGGTTACGGATTGGTTTGGTTCGGTCGGTTTTTTTGCCCACCCCTATCCCATAGAACCAAGGTCTAAAAATTGCTCCTAAAGGTTTTTTTTTTTAAGCCTCCTAAGGGTTTATACAACATATCTAGATATAGATCAATTATACAAACATCATTTTTGTTAAGTATAACTCACAAACAAGGGGAAAATATAAAGAGTAAATTCGGATTTCTAGGAGTTGTCCAAAATAATAAGTTATAAAGCTTAGTATGTGTGGATCCTTGATATTCTAACCTTCCTAGAGGTTCGATATATTACATCTAGTTTAAAAGAGCAATAAAAACATCATCTTGACTACTCATAAGAAATAAACAAATAGGAACTAAAGAAAAGAAATTCGGATCTCTTGAGATCCTCTAAAAACATAAAGCATAAAACAACATATTAGTAGATCTCTAGTGTTCTAAACTTTCTAGGTGCTTATATAAGTTGAAAAGGTGCTTTTAAGTAAGAAAAACATTATTTTTAACTACATATAGAAGAGATCCATCCCTAGTATAGTTTATGCTATTGAAAAATAGAGTTTTGACAAAGAAAATATCCCTTTTTGGTGGCCTTCAATGGGAACATGAATTTAAAAAAACTCATACTCATATTTCCTTCATTTTTCTACTTATAAAATGTATCAAGAGTAAGGCCTTGGTGTTATACCTTGATTTTGAGAGTGATAGATTATCACTCCCCTCTTTAATGAAGAGATCTGCCTCCCACGAGACAAAAAGAAAAGATTGTTAATAGAGCTAATACCAACAACTTAAAACTTGAAGATTTTAAGGATGATTCTATTCTTACCTTTAAGCTTGAGTGTGTTGTTTATTCCCTACTCCAAGATCCCACTTTCTAGAGCATAAAGTTGCTATTTTTGTTGTTGTAAAGGTTGCTTTTGTTAACTTGTATAGAAAAGGAAAGAAGATAGGTGAGACAAAAGAGAAAAGAGAGAGAGAGTGAGGACATGAGGAAGTGGGGAGAGAGAGAGAATGTGTGGGTTTAAGTGTAGATTTTTGAATTTGAAGAAGAAAATAGAAATGACTTGTTTTGATAAATCTATCATTGTGAAAGGCTTAAGGGATGGGGGATTATGCATTAAAGGCTTTGTAATTTTATACAATCTCTCTATTCACAAAGCTTAAAAAAGACTTAAGGAAGAAGGCATGATGTCTTGTATTGTACCTTTTGTACTTATGCATAGATATTGTTGGCTTTTGAGGAAAAGAATAGATTTGATAGATTTATCCATGGAGTACATGATTTTGCAAAGAATTATATGGTGGTCTTATTCTTTTTATGAATCATTGAATTTCTATTATGTACATGAGACGAACAACTTTATTTTCTGACAATTATTTATGAATCAAGGATAATTTTATTTATGAATTAGAGATATATATATACTACATGGTGATCCTAAATTAATACAAATGACTCTTGGTACTAATTTTTAGGGTTCTATGGTTACGATTGGCTATGCTAGGATTTGAGCCACATAAATAGAGTTTGCGTTCTAAAATTGGATTCTTATCTTAAAACCTTGTAATAATATTATTGAGCTTGACCCTAGGGTTTGGTTTCTATTTCGCGTATTGGTGTTGTTTTGTTTCGTTCCTAAGTCTTATCAGATGATTTCCGAGCTTTTCGTATATGTTCATAAAACTATATGATATTTGTAAGGTCTTATACCTATAAAGAAATACTATGGTACAACCTATCATGATATAGATTTAATCAAAACAAAAATTTCTGGGTTTACACTTTTAAGTATTTTTACGACCTTAAACTGGTTCTTTGGTTTATATAGCTCATTTTCCAATTTCCAGTGTTGCTCGCTCGTTCTCAATTGATAGTTTCGTTCTTGATGCCGAAGTGTAGTGGATTTTTAGGGTAGCATTATATCACTATGGAAGTTGCTGCCGTAATTTAGTCTACATCACTGCGGAACTTGATGCCGAAATCTAGTCGATATCCCTTTAAAGTGTTCTTATTTTTTCTATTTAATAAATTACAAGTAATCTGAAAACTATGTGTTTTAGACTGAAATAAACTTTCTGAATGCGGGTGATATGCTAATAGCAACTCGATAAATAATTGATTCCATCCCACCTCTTTATCCATCAGCAGTCGATCCATGAAATAATTGTTTCGCGGAACATTTGAATGGATATGCAAACAGAGTCTTATTCCAGAAGAGGGCGATCCTTATTCCGGATTTCATCGAATTCGGTAAGGAAGGGTGAACATAGGCAAATCAATGCAATCAATTTTTTTATTGTATACTAATATTATTTCTTCAAGTTAATACTTAAGTTACATCTACAAATGCAGCCACAAGGAACACTTACGATTGATGGACATGTTCGTTGGAATTGATGACGAGAATAGAATCATGAACCAACTCGAAACCAGCCTGTAGTTGGTGTTTTGCAAGTAGATGAACAATTTTACTTTTGGTTATTAAAAAAATTAATTTAATCTATTTTTATGATATATCCTTTAATTAAATTTTTATGGAAATTTATGATTCAAAGACAGAATAATTAGGTTATAGACATAATACATCAGTAATGCTATTTTAATTATTGGTTATGTTTCAAACAGTAAAAGTGGTTAGAACAATAAACAATCCTCAATGGATAGATGATGCATTTTATTTCGTTATTAATTTATGGTGAAAATCATATATTTAAGGACTTGGAAGAATGTTTACGGCCTTAAACTGGTTCTTTGGCTAATGTAGCTCATTTTTTAACTTCCAGTCGTTGCTCATTCTTTCTCAATTCATATTTCATACTTCTCTCCATCCCAAGCAACAAAACCCTGAGTTAACGCTGGGTTATAATAAGTTTATTAGTTTTGTTATAATTCTAGATATAGAATGATCGTTTATGGCTTTGTTACATAATCATTCTTATAACTAACTTGGTAGTGATCGGAATGAGACTTAGATCTGCCAAATTTAATGCTATTTTAGTTCATAATTATTGTGAATATTTGATGCTATATATAGGAGGGCATGGGATTTTCTTCAACATTTACCTGATACATTTTGATTGTCTTTGATGGTATTTCTTTACATTTGTCTAAGGACTAAACACAATTCTGAAAGACATTAGTTTATTGATTGCTGTGGTGAGCTAATAAAAGATGACTTGATGATTGATTTTAAATTGTGGAATTCGGAAAGCAAAGGTCTTCTATCTTAACTTGCATCCCAAAACATAGATTAGAAAGTATTCCATGTAATCTAATCTATTTCATGGCTGATCTGTGGTTGTTTTGTCTAACAGGGGTTTTGGGTTTTGCATACACCATGGAGTAGTAGTGTGTTTCAGAGACCAAAACATTAGGGCTGGTATGCTCTCTGCTACTCATTATAGTATCTTAATGTTACTGGTTCTTCTTTCTCAAAGCTTGTTGATGTGGATGAATTTATCATTTTTTCAGCTATGCAGGCTTGCCTCTTTTCCTACATAACATGAAGTCTAAGAAAGGGTTTTGATGTCAATAGGGAACCATCTCTACTTTGGAGAAGAAGAGGAGGTTAAAATCCTCTTGTTCCTTGGCACTCTTCTTGACTAAAGTACCTATGTCAGAAATTGTAGATATAGGTTATCTGTGAACAGCATGCATGCGATATTAACTATCATTAGGCTAGTCCTTCTAATGTGTGTTACTCTCAGTTGCTATATAATTCAGAGATGGTGGTATCACGAATGTTGAGGTCGTCAAGACCATGATGTTGGTGCTATTGCTATTGCTAGTGCTGATGATGATTACGGATGCTAATTAACTAGAGTTTACTATATCCTAGAGACTAAATAATGGGTGATTTCGATTTTCCAAACTAGTTTGATTTAAACAGGTTGTACCATGACCAATGATCCTCGTAACACATTGATTAGTTATGGAGTCGTATATTATTTCATAAACAGAATTTGTCTATAACACCGCTAACAAGCGTTCTGCTACATTTATGAAAGCTGACCTTAAATATTATGCGACAGGTGCACTGGATTCAAATGGGCATATTCATACAAGTTTGGTACTCAAAAAGAGTAGGAATGCTGTTTTACATAATCAATGTAATGTAACAGTCTCTCTTTCTCATTTTAATTAGTGAAAATCCTAGCTTGGTAATACCCTCAAACGTAGTCATAATTCGTGACGAATTGGGTAAACAATTTTGTGTCTTTGTCGTTTCAATCTTTATTTTTCGTCTTCGTTTTTTGTTCCTTACAAGATCGCGCTATTTGAAAACTACAAGAAGCAGAAATTTCATAAATATTCTGCTTTCCACACTTGCAGGTACAATTTGAGAAGCGAAAGTTTAAAGCATACCATGAAAAAAATGACAACAGCAAACAGAGAGCTAAAACGTTGCAAAATTGAAACTGATATATATTACCCAAAAGAAAATCGTGCTTTGATCCAGTAAATTCAGAAGTGTAAGGAAAGCATAAGTACCTAGCCACCGTTGTCAAACCCTGTATCTATGTGTAATCTAGATTACTATATTAAAAAAACTCTGCAAGCAATACCGACATAGTATATCTCGTGGTAGCAAAAAAAAAAAAAACTTTTTAGCACTTGACTTCCTTCAGCCCGTACGCAAGGTATAGGAGTGTAGGATCGGTAGCACCTTCCTTGTAATAAGCAAACACCATGGTACCGTCATCATGCATACTTTCTCCAACAAAGCTGCAATCATATAATTCAATATCTCAACCGGTAAGAACATTAATCATCACAGAAAATTCTACTGATAAATTTACTATGCATTAAGCATTCACGTACAATTGAAGGTCGCTGAGTTTGGAAAGCAAGAACTTGGTGGCTCCTTCAATGTTCTTCTTGAAGGCCTCTTGCTTCTCGGGTTCCAACTTAGGTGTGAGCAACTTGATGTACCTCTTCATGTATGTAACAAACTGCTTCTTGTCAAAAGAGGGTTGTTCCTGGCAGAAGATAAAACAGAGATGCTGAGGACTGGGCATAATGATTGAACATTTTTCAAGAAAGAGATTATTATGTCCATTGTCCCTTCGAATTTTCCGTAATTGTTAACTACCACAACAGAACACCTGATTGCTACCATTGTCATAAATCACCGACAATAGCTAAAAAAGTCATTAATATCTATCTACAACCACTTGGGATTATTACGAGAATATTTAAAAACAACGATAACAGGTTGAGAAATCCTCAAAATGCTACACAAACTATCTATATATCCATCTATACCATTGAGGAAAAACCAACCTGGAGCCTGAAAGTATCAACAATATCAACAACCTTGACAGCCTGATCGTCAACACCTTCATCCTCACCACTGCCCTCAGCCGAAGGGTTGGCACCGATATTGACATCCACGGCTCCTTTGACAACCCACTGTCAATACACAACACATACAGTTGTTAAAGCAATTATATAAACTTCCATATGCAAACAGTATTTCAATGAATTGATTGATTGATATATATATATATATATATATATATTTGATTGATGTTTACCTTGCCCTCTACTTCCCAGAGCATTCCATTCTCAATTTCCTTGTATGGAAAGGAATCAGACAAGAGCTCATCACCTGCAATTTCATCATCACATGCAAAATATAAAAAGCCCATCAAAAAGACAACATTAATCAAAACATTAAATGAACATACTATGTAAATCAAGGATTATTCTAGGATCATGTAGAGACCTTCATGTCCATCATCAACCGCTGAAATATCCATTACGTTAACTCTTATGCTCGTTTCAATGATTAAATGATGAACTGAACGTTCCATAGGCCAAGAATTTCGACAATTTCTTGTAATATATCTGGGCTTATAGCAACTTTTAAATTATATTATTCTTGAAAATAAACCAAAAGTCCCACTTAAAAATATCTTTAGCAGATTAAAGATCATATTTATAATCCACCAAAGAAATACATAATATAACAACTATTAGTTATCAACATAAAATTCCAAAAAGAAGAAGAAGAAGAAGAAGAAGAATCTAAACCAAGGATCATTAGTAAATTAATTAATTAAGCTGTAGTTCCTCCATTAATGTTTAACTGAAAAAGAAGGAATCCTACAAAACCAGGTTGATCATAATTATTTAATTAAAAGTTAAATTTCCTTAATCTATAATACCGCTAATCCTGCATGTATTTGTAACATCAACAAATCGGTGAATTATCAAAATAAAACAAAAACAGATGAAAATATTTTTTTTACAACCACTCACGCACCTAACTCACGACACGATAACAGTAACACCGATACACAAAAACACAACACGATCATTACCAAATTAATATCTCTCTCTTAGTACCTGTGAGAAGATCCTGATAAACCAACATCTTTACGAAACTTGGTTTCTCTTAGAAATTCGTGTATCAAATAGAAAGCTTTAAATTATATAATTGAGAGAATTTGGAGAATATCGGAATTATCCCGAAGTAAAGGTCTAGGGGCGCCGTCATGTATTTGTAGCATAAAAATATGGGGGCAAAAAAGTAAATTTACCAAGATGCAGATTGATATTTTCAGGAATCTAAATCTATTTCTATAGTTGTGTTTATTTATTTATATATCCAATTTTTGTCCGTTTATTTATATATTCGATTTTATGACGACTTCTGTTGGTAATTTTAGTCGGCCGAGCCGACATACCGAAAAACACTTGCAAACCTCGATCAGAAATCTTATCTACTTCACCGCCGGAAAAATTGTGATTTTATATGGTACCAGCAATTATGGAAATTTCAATTAAATCGGTTTCATCGATTATTTATAAGATATATAATCACGATCGAATCATTAAAATATTAATATATTAATTATTATATTTATTATAATAATTAAATAATTGATTAGATGATCTATCAATAAGACGATAGAATCACCTATCAACCTTTGATTTTTCTCTTTTTTTTTTAATACTTTTGGGTTGGATGGGTTAAATTTTTTCCTTTTTTTTATATCAATTTTTTTTGTGGTAATTTTTTATACCCAATTTACCTATTAACTATTAAGTCTTTTATGATTATTTATACTACTTGATTATTCATAAATCTCTTTCTAGATCTCGATTTACTTCTTGGAAAATTATATGGTACTATTGTATTTTTTAATGGAATTGTTTAATAAGTTATTTAACTGTTTAGATTATATTCAACATAATTATACCACTTAAAATACTTATTACTTACTATATTTGTTTATTTAATGGTTAGATAATTAAGCTTCTTACCTAATATATTATAAATAATGACTAATAAAAGCCAATTTTTCGAGGAAAAAACTTTTATAAGTAACATATGCCACGTATAACACATATATAATGAATAAATATGCATTGATCATCTTTTAACATATAGCTGTATTTATAAAATATTAATAATAATTATTTTTAGAAATTATCCACTATATCTACCATGTGTTAAAAATATTAAATAGGTCTGTTTATTTAATTTTAATCTATTTGAAACGATAGTTGGCTATTTATATGGTAAAGGGCAAAAGCCCTTTTCGTACTTAAACTTTGACCAAGTAGGTTTGTTATATAATACCCTTTGAGAGCAGGTTTTAAAAAACTTATACTCATATTCTATCATATGGCCTTTAACACCCACCTGGATCTTATCCAATTGAGTAGGGTCCAGGTGGGTACTCTATAGGATAAGGTTACCCGCTTACTCCTTGTTGTTGCGAAAGAAAAAGAAACACATGCATATATATATATATAGAAAGAGAGAGAGAGAGAGAGAATAGGTAGTGTAAGAAAGATAAAGTAGCTAGTGTAATAAATATATATTGAAAAAATAAAAAAAGTACACTTATAAAATTTGAACTCGTGACCTTATGGATATAAGTAGGTAATTAAATACTAGACTGCACTTAATTCTATCATTGTTCTCTCTTTATGGTATACACATTTTTTCTTCTTTTTAAAAAACATTTAAAAAATAATTTTTTCCAAATTTGGTGGGCCGGGGCCCGATCGCCTTGCCCCGCAAAAATGCCGCCCTGCCCTGGAGTTTCTGTCAAGTTTTTCTTATGACAAAAAATGAAATTGGCATTTATAAAGCATTATAATTAAACAATATTTGAAAGTTAAATATACGGACATTGCAACTTATAAATAAAAAGGCATGACAATGAACAAATTAGAATCATAAGCCGATACGCTATTCAAATTGGAGCATGGACGTCAATATCAAATGTTTTTGTTATTTATTTATTTTTTTAGAAAATGCGCAGACGTTGCCATTCATAGGATCCTTCACAAAAGGGAAATTAACTGTTTAAGATAGATCAGCTCTCAGGTTCTCATGTGGCCACCGAAAACAAATGATAGTTAATACCGAGTTTTATGGGATGTACATATTCTAAACATGTGATTTTAACTTCAGCTAGGCTCATTATCCCAGAAGTTTTGTTGCCATCCTTCACAAAGGCATAAGTATTTTTGTGCTCATGAAGAACTTGCTGATCGAAAAGCTAACCAAGAGAATATGAATAACACTCATGGGTAGAACATCACATGGCATCTCATCTTCATACCTTATTAGAATCATGACCAGTACTTTAACTTGTCGAGTCACTTGAACTGACCTTTAACACATAACCAATGTAGCTTATAAGAACGTGTATGCAGAATAGTGGGAAGCTTAGGTCTCTCGACCATGGGAATAGTGGCAACATTAGTATAACTTTCTCCATCTATGATGACAGTATAAACTGCATCCTTCGCTTCATGCTTAATATGAAATATATTTTCTCTTTGCTCATCAATAGTGGTTTGAGCTACATTTAATGCCCTTCTTACTACTAAAGACATATTAGTAGCGGTACCTAACACTCCTGCAATACCATCTTCTTCCTCATTGAAATCTACCATTAGATTCTCCTTCTCCTCTTTCTCATCCTCACTCACCACTTCAATCTCTATATGTTCAAACGCATCAACCATAATTCTTCGTTTGGACACTGAGCAACAATGTGTCCATACCTTAAACACTTGAAACATTTCACCTGGCTACTCTGTCTACTGGCCGCCTGCACCTAAATATTGGCATTACTAGTATCAGCAACTACCTTGCCTCTGATGTCATCTCTTCTATCCATCTTCTTGGCATTTCTACTAATTTTTTTTCTTCAGTTTTCTCTCTAAAAATGATTGATTGAAGCTAGATTCCCAACTAAGAGGTAATGAGGATAGATACAAAATTCACTTTTGTTACCTTTTAACCTTGCAAGCTAATTTAATAGCTTCCTCTAAAGCGTAAAAACTCTGGAGTTCTACAACCCAACTCTAGCTATCTCAAACTTCAACTCAGTTATGAAGCAGGTTATAGTATGCTCCTGAAGCTCTTCTACATTGCATCGGATTGTCAACATTTTAAACTCCTTAACATAATCTTCCACACTCATTCCACCCCAACGCAAAGATTGTAACTTCAAATATAGCTCTTGACGTAATAATCAAGACAAATCTCTTGTGCATCACTTGTTTCAGGATTCGCCATGTGGTAATTTCAACTTTTCTACTCCTTCTACTACTCGGCGAATCACGCCATCATACTCGGAGAACTCTAATGTAGCAAGTTGGGGTTTAGTAAGGTCATCATATTCACAATACTCAAAAACTTGCTCTTCATATTGTTCCCAATCCAAATAATCACCAGGTGATCCTCCCCCATTAAGGTAAGATGTTGATCTTAATCCTTTCGAATCCTCGATGGGTTTGAATTTCCTGGGCAACAAAATTGTCAGACCCACCTTTGGCTAAGGATTGTCCCCCTAAATTCCTGAACATACGCTTTGTGCGGGTATGATTCTAGATGCAATGATCATGTGCATACTGCGTGACTATCGCGCTACACGTGACTTAGGAAAACAACACGTGCAAGGGTGGTCAAGAGAAAATCATGTAGGGAGGAGGAGTAGGCAGTTTCAATAGGCTCTAACACACGTGTGACAGGTAAGGAAGCTAAAAAGCATCAATCTCACTAGATACCATGAATATCATGTGCGTTCTTGAGTGAGTCAAGTAATTGATTCACAAAAATAGAAATCCGACATCACAACAGTGTTTGTCTAACATTTCACTTTTTTCCAAATGAGATAAGGACTACGGATATTTATAGAGAATCTAGCTGTCGATGTCAGCCGTCTGATGAGACAGACGACCAACAGCTAAGATGAGTCCCTCTCATAGTGGATATGTGTGTGGGTTCTCTTGTGGACCTAGGCCTTGAGGCTTTCATTTGTAGTGTGTGAGCCAATTTGAGAAAGGTTATAATTAGATAGGCCAATTCCAATGGGCCCTACTCCAAGCCTGCCATGCCAATTCTCCCATGATCATCCCAATACGCCAGGCCTAACTCTCTAAGCCCTGTCACATTAGCCCATAGAGTTAAGCCCATATAAAAATTATGCTAAATGCCTTTATAACAAGATCAATACATCTACATTTTGCCTCTTGACCAAAGTCCTTCAACTTATATCGGAGGGATTTGGGCATTATTTAAGGCCTTTCGAATTATAAAAGTATTACCTAGTGCGTGTGCGCTATAAATCAGTCACATCGCTGCTTGACACGTTAACAATCCGTGATATGAAAGCCTACTACGATGCTGTTAGGCAATTAAATCTTCTCAAGGCATAAGAATGTGTAAATAACTCAATCCGCTGTTTTAGCATGTTCAAAACACCTTTTACACTTTCAATCATTTTCAATACCTAGTTCATTTCTCTTCATCATCATCATCCCCTTCACTGTCGTCTTCGTCATAGTCTTCATCAACATTTTCTTGAACATGTAGCTAGATTTCAAATGTTATCCCATAGCATTTTCAAAGCTCCTATTGTCTTATGAATTTTCGTGCATATAATCATCCTCACTAGCAGGATTAGAGCCACCATTAAGATCTTGGCCATGTTCCATATTATCGGTCACAGCCTCACATTGGTTCTACGAGAATTTGTAGAATGGTACTTAAGCCTAAAGGGTTCTCCTACCTATTAAGCTAGTCTTTTGGGTTGGGCTCTCTATGTTTGAACTTATTACTTAACATTTGATGCTCTCGTTGAGAGACCAATGCTAGCGGAAGGGGCGACCTGGAAAAGGACCACTTAGGAAAGAGCTACATAAAAAAAAAAAAAAGAGATAGAGTGCAGCCACCTAAAGGGAAAGCCATTCAGAGTGGGCTCCTAGAGTAGGTCGTCGATGGCATCGGCTTTTCAAGGGATAGGTAATGTTACGATTCCACATTGGTTCTAAGAGAAATTGTAGAATAGTACTTAAGTTTAAAGTGTTCTCTTACCTAATAAATTAGTCTTTTAGGTTGGGCTCTCCCTTTGGACTTAGTACCTAACATTTATGTTGTGGCAATTTACAAACCAGAATCTTGTGACAAGCGAGATCAGTCTTGTTCAACTTACTCCCAATTGTAAATATAACATCAGCAGAATATTCTTTCCACAAACTTCTAGCTCCATAAGTTTACTCTGATAGCACTTTTTTTAAAAAGGCATAATTAGGCTGCAAGCATGACAAAAAACAAACTTTTATATACTTGGATGAAGGTATGTTGCCACCAAGCTCTTTAATTAGATCTATCAATATCCAGACTCCTCAAACTGTCCAAACACCAGTATATTCATCCCATATAAAAGTGAGACATAAGTTGTTCTGAAGCCCCGTCGTTGGAGGCAAGTATCGCACCTTCCCACCATGCATCCTTAAAAAAAGGCATCAACATAATTTCCAAAATGTAATTTAAGTCCATAGGAATCTGTATCAAATGGTGGAGGCAAAGGCCGGATACGTTCACGATATGCAGAAGCAATAAGCCGGCGCACAAGTTCGTGACTTTGACGAATATGCACCTTCTTCCATTTTGATCTGTATTTTTATGCTCACACAACAGACCAGTGTTCTGCAACAACGTCCTTTATTGTACAATCTTGTATTGTGATGAGCTGTCCAAATTCAGTATGCCCGCTCTGAAAAGGAAGGAAGACGTTAGCTCTTTTTTTTTTTTTTTTTTTGCGTTTTCCTGGAATTCCCAATACGCACTCTGCTATGTAACAGAAATGGTATGATTTTGTACGTGGGACAGGTAGCGAAATTTGATTGGCGTTAGTTACAGAGGAACAACTTATTCTATTAAATCACGCAAACGTATTTCAATTTTCATCTTAAACCATGATTGAATATCTTTCGCTGTTTTTTTTTTTCTCTTCGCCATTTTTTGAGAACTAGAACTTTTTCTTTTATTCTTTGCATCTGCTTTCTTCTTCATTACATCCCCCTTTTTTATGTTGAATCTTGACTTTGTCATTGTCTCTATCTTGGGAAAAACACGACTCGACTCAAGATACCCGAAGGTCAGTGGCTTGATAAACATCCAGTTGCGAAAATCTTTGAGCTTTCATTCAGTTTTCATTGAGTTTTTCCTTTATTCTTATCATTTCTTGTGCATTTAAAATCTAATCCCCTTGATGTTGTACAATGACAGCTACTTTCATCCTCGAGAGTGGTTAGCACACAGTGTATTTTGCTAAGCAGAGTTCCTCTTTAGCTTGCTGTTCCAATCTTATATAGTTCTTGGATGTTTTGTTTGGTTTCTCTCTCTCTCTCTCTTTTTTTTTTTTTTTTTTGAATTTGCTGCATGAGTGGTCGAAATGCTTATGTGATATTATGGTGGTCCAATCTTATATAGTTCATGGTGTCCTCTTTGTTCATCTTCTTCCCAATCTGATGTTGGTTTTCTCTCCCCCTTCTGTGAACGTGCTTGGTCATTGTTCAGCTGTTTCAATTGAGGATCTTTGTAATCTGGTGTGGTTGTTGGTGTAGTAAATGCATCTGCTCCTTAAATGGTTCTTGGGTTAGTTGCTTCATTTTTTTTTTTTTTACCATGTCAAGTCAACTCGGATAGCTCATGGAGTTAGTTGTGTTCGGATTGGATTTGTCGCACTCCATCCAGCTCGACCATGTTCAAGCTAGAAGATATACTGCTTGAGGTCATTTTAGAAGATAGTTTTCTATCGTCTGAGTTAGAGCATGTTGTCAGATTTATAATTATGACATTTGATCCACCAGAGTTGACACAAAAGAATCAACTCGCGCGTGAGTCAATGGGAAAGCATGTGATTGTGAGGAATATGCTTCTTGAGATGCTTATTGATCGATAAGTGACTATAAAGTCAGAAGAGTTGCTTGAGCTGTGTCGAGCATTCTGGAGGGCAGCGTGTTCGCCTTGATTTACAAAAAATTAGACCAATTTTCTATATTTCCAGGCCAGGAACTTGGCATTGAAGGCAATAACCCCAGTGGACACTGTCTAATTGCGTCCAAAATTATGGATTCAATCCCCCTGACTGTTTCAGATGAGGAATGTGCCCGTCCTGCCAAGAAACAGCCTTGGATCAGGAAAAATCAGCCAACTGATCCAAATGTGCCGTCTTTGGATGAAGAATTATCAACGATAATTGCAGTAGGTCCCTTTACTACCTCAGATAACTTGCTGTTTGAACCTCTGACAGAGCTGCTAAGCTATGCAAGCAGAAAGATTCCTCAGCTGCTTGTACTGTTGGGGCCATTTGTTGATTCTGGACACCCTGAGATAAAAAATGGAACTTCTGGAAGGAGTTTTGATGAAATATTTCATCTTGAAATCCTAAGGAAGCTGCAAGATTATGTGGAGTATCTTGGTGACAGTGTTCGTATAGTCCTTGTACCATTTATTAGGGATGCAATCATGACTTTGTCTTCCCTCAGCCTGGTTTTGATATCCGACCCCCTGATCTCAAACCTCAGATAACCAATTTGACAAATCCAGGAATTTTCAAAGCAAATCAGGTCAAGGTTGGATGCTGCACGGTGGATATCCTTAAACAGCTTAGTGGGAAAGAACTGTCCCGAAATACTAAAGATGGACCTCTAAGCGATCGCATGAGTAGACTTGCATATCATGTACTTGGCCAACGCAGCTTCTACCCTTTCTACCCCTAGCAGAGAGTGTTCCTTTAGATTTTCTGGGTGTGAGTGAAAGGGTCTGAGAGTTCTGCCCAATTCTCCGATGTGGATCTAAGTTACTAACCAAATGGGCGGTCCATATGCTCAAGCATTTGCCAAAGACGAACCAAAACGGAAGGACAAAATAAAGAGGTGGAGAGGTGTCCAGAAAGCAAGCGGTTTAAAAGTAGCTTATGAGGTTAAATCAAATAGGTAAGTATGGCTATGCTCTTGTCTTTCTACTTCGTCTCTGATTATGCTTAATTGCTTGAATGGATATGGAAATTTTTTCTGTAATTTTAACTCGGAAGGTCCTTAACACAGTAGGCTTCCTAGTTGCTTCTATTGCACTAGTGTCAATTCCCATTTTCAGAAGTTCTAGTGGTGCTGTCTTCTATTCATCTGTTGCTCTTGGGTTCCTGGCCCTTGGCCGAGCTGTGTTTGCAGTAAGCCACATGGATATTGCTCCAAGATATGCTGGAATTGTTATGAGGGTTTCAAATATAGTGGGCACATTAGCTGGGATTGTTGGGGTTGAACTTACAGGGCAGCTTCTTGAATCTACAAAAGCTAATTACTCGAGTCTTTCAACTCCTGAAAGTTGAAGAACAATATTCTTCATACCGGGGCTACTCTGCATTTTGAGTTCCTTAACATTCATTATTTTCTCAACCGGTGAAAGGATTTTTTATTGATAAAGGCTAGGATTTTTGTATTTAGCAGCTACTTGCTGGTGGATGATGCTTATAATTTTCTTGAATGCTACCTTAGTGTTAGTGCACTCAATGTCAAAAGGGATCATGCATAAGCTTTAGTTTAACTCTCTCTGTTTTTCTTTTTCTTTTTTTTTTTTAAATTTTCCATACCACCTTGTCATTTTCTTTCCACAATTCATCCTACTCTTTATCTATGTGTTGCATTGTATAAGTTGCAAGCATGAAGTTTCTCACTGTTGGCATTTAGATCAGCTTCAGCTACATGGATCAGGCAGTACAAAGTTATGCATTAGTGATATCTTGAGCATGGTTAGGTCAGCTGTTGGGAATGCACGCAATTTGATGGACAATATGTTTGGTTATCTTGTGGTCGGCTTCTTATGGTTTCCATTCATGACAGTTCTTGTAAGGGGACTTTGTGGTTTTGTAGATTGATTGATCCTTTACTTAAAATAGTTGTGTTTTTCTAGTTCATACATGGAAATTTTTTCAAGATTACTGCTCTGGCACCGGAGGTAGAACTGCATCACGGAACCAAGAAAGTTTTAGTAAAAGGAAATGATGGGAGAAGCTTTGCTCACTGCACTTTCAATGGAAAAATCATCCATCAACGATGTTGTCAATGGACTCTGGCTTTATGTCGCATGAAGAATTGAAGGGGGAGTTAAATCGCTTACATGTTTCTAGTATGAACTCAGTAAACCGTGGGCATATGTAGATAACTTCCTATTTCTTTGGCACTTTGACAAGTGGTAAGTCATTGATTTGTTTAGTCTATCAACTCATGCAGTTGATTCTCGTTGGGGTAGGGCCAAATGATATGGATCCATATACAGATGTTTCATTACAGCCATTGCCAGATTATGCAGTACCATCTGATGGAGTTGCCATGAGTTGTATTACTTGTGCGAACAAGGGGCGTATATTACTGGCTGGCCGTTATGAATTGCAGTACACAACTGGGTCAGGCTGGCACAAACATTGTCGTAAAATTTGCTTTACTTCTAGTTTGGGCAATGCCATTTCAAGTGGATTGTGCCAAACATGTTCAAGTTTTCAGCTGCTGATCCAATTGTTGAAATGGTTTTTGATAATGAGAGACAAATTTTGTATGCTCGCCCAGAGGATATGAAACTCCAGGTTTTTATTCTGGGATCAAATGGAGATGGTCCTTTAAAGAAAGTAACTGAAGAAAGAAATCTGGTCAATCAGAAGGATACCCGTTATGGAGGTAGATAATCAACTGCACTAAGGATCCATACTCGATCACCCAAGCCATCAATTGTTTGCATTGCACCATTGTCAATGGTGGAATCGAAGTCCATACACCTAGTTGCAGTTTTATCTTATGGAAGGAGGCTGTACCTTTCCACTTCTACATTCCTTGGAGGGTTGAGTGGCTTTAATGGTGACTATTATAAGCCAAGCTGCTTAAAAGGTGTCACGACAAGACCTGCTCCCCCTCTTGGAGTGAGCGCTGGACTTTCATTTGGGAATGTATCCCTGCCTTGTAGAACTCCAATCGTAGACCTTTCTCTAAAGGTTGAATCTGCTTACTATTCTGTAGGGACCCTTCTACTTTCGGATTCATCCCCACCAAACATGTCTTCCCTTCTTTTGGTAAACAAGGATCCAACAACACAGACTTCTGCTTCAGGTTCTTTAGGAGCAGCCGTAAGGAGCTCTCGAGCATTACGTGAAGCAGTTTCTTCTTAACCTCATAACCTTTTGAAGGTCGCATGCTTTTTGTGGTGGATGTTTTGCTATTGCCAAATGCTGCAGCTGTCGTGCAATCATTATACTCGCAACTTGAATTTTGTGGCTCTGAAAGCTCCGGGGAGTCTCTGGAGAAATTATGTGGGAAGCTCTGGGCGAGAAATGATCTTTCATTTCAGCATATACTATCAAGGAGAAAAATGGTTGTCTTTAGCAAGCACTCCATCCGAATCTACTTTCCAACATCATACGTTCATGATGTACACAAAGAAGCACTGTTACGTCATTCTCACCTCGTATCGTAGACAAAAAAAGGCAGGGAGTAATTCGAGTCTTTATGTCTACAACAATGGTAAGACTAAACCAGTAAGCAAACGCTTCACTTACTTCTATTCAAGGTATTCTTCCCCAAAATCTGGAACTGTTTATGCGTATATAACCATGTTACTTGTTCATTTTCTTGACAAAAAAAAGGGGGTCAACACAGTCATCTTTTTTATTTTTTCAATGGATTTTAGATTTCGCCTTTCCAGAAACTGCAGTTTTATGTAACCATTGAATAAAAGGTGAAGGCAATTTAGCATATTGTGTTGGGAAATTGCATATGTGCTTCAAGCTTTTCTATCCATTTAATGTCTTGTCTTGTAGAGCCATCATAAGTGGGCTTAGTATTTGTCAAATAATGTGTGTACTTTTTATTATATATGTCTTAATGACAACAAAATTCTGCATGAATAAAACCTTTCTTATTTGTGAAACTAACTCATCTCATTTTCTTGTAGTGTAGGGCTCTAGATTGAAGTGTTAAGTTTTCATCACGTATCCCATTGACTTCATTTTTAAAAGTATGATTTTCCACTTTATAGACTGCCTACCTAAGGTCATATTAGTGCCATCAATCATTAATGATTATTGAATAAATTAAAAAAAGAATACTCAACTTCATCATTCATGTCCATCATGTGTTTCATTCATTCATCTAATGACTACGGTACCTCATGATTTTTAAGACAAAGCTCTTTGTCGTCTGTGTTATGACCGCATAAATGACAATCTTGAGTTCATACACTGTATAATTACACTCTCAGCCGTCTACGTCCCAAGTTTCATGTGATAGTCTTGGAACCACACATTACGTCCGTGTTTCATTCCTCACATGATGACCTTGGCACCATATAGCTATGAGAGAGGCTCTCCTCAGTTATCTATGTCTCGCTTGCCCATGCGACGATCTTGGAACCGTACCACTATAAGAGGGGACTCTTTCTCATCTTGTGCACCCAGTCATTTGGTGAATGAATGCGATACTCTGTTAGCTAATATGTTTGTTGTGTATGTCTCATGTTATTGATTTGAATTCACAAGTAGCATCTCTTGTATTCTGAATCAAAGTTTTGCGTAAACAACTTGACCTGCTATTTTCATTGTACCAATGACTCTTTCTCCTTATTTTAGTATCAAGCTTGCCTTCTTCACCATCTTGTAGATGAACGATGCCGTAATAAATAAATACTTCAAAATAGATAGCTGTCTGGTATGTATCATTGACTTTGTCAAAAAATTAGATGGTAGAAGATAAGTTGTTGATGACGCATGTCGTGTTTTGGAAAATGGCACTCGGGGACCTTCACTTTGATAATATGGATAATGATTGATGGTTTCATTCGAAGTATGAATCAACATATATAATGAATCCTATACCAGCGCACTTTAAGACTCTGTAACATATCCCTGCCCCACTTGCTTTGTATAAATCTAGCACATATGTTTGTCATAGCTCATAGTGCATGCAATACTCTTTTTTTTGTACTCAAGTTTGGATATCGTATCCTGTGCTCCTTTGAACTCGCTCGGGCCATCATTGTAATATCTTGAAGGAACATATCGACTTTGTTTGAAGATAAGCATTATTTTCATGCATGTACTTTTGATTGACTAATTATAGTAGCATTATATAAGAGCGATGTAGCATCATGAGTAAGCTAGTGTCACATGCACGTAAATGTTTTGAGCATATTGCACAAATGAACTTCATGCATTCTCACATAAGTGAGGATCACACATAAACAAACATTTTGCGCTTCAAGTACCACAAATGTGCATTACACATAGAATTTATTGAGTTGCGATAGGCATCCACTTGTGTCTTTCTTTATTGTAATCTTCTTGGTTATGCAATATTGTCGCTCTTTTTTTAAAATATGAGTTATATCGAATATGTGAAACTGACCATGAGAATAGAATCAACTTGTCAACTCTATATCCAATTATATTCTTAATACTCATTTTTGCCTTGATGATATATCTAGTCATCGTGCACTCTAGAGTACTAGCTCTCATGTAGTTGCAACACATGAAAAGACAGTAGTAGGATCACCTCAATCCCTTAAGACACTTGTAAAGTTGTTATAGGCATCAAGACAAATAGCATGTCTAGATAACAATGATTGTTATTGAAACACAACATTTAATTTTAAAACATGCCTTTTTCTTTATGATCATACGGGCTTAGGAGCAAAGCTTCAACTAAGCAGTAATATTATCTAATACAAGAGATGAGTGGAATCTTTACATTATCATGCGCATTGAAGTAGTACTACTACTTCCTCGCGACGATGTTTAGATAATCCATTTAAGGAAAATGATCATTCACGCCTATGCAACAATAGTAGCATTCATTATCAATCGCGCTCATATAACAACGATAGCAGTTTTACCAATCGCGCTCATGTAGTGATAGTAACATTTGTTATCAATCACGCTCATGCTGCGTAGCATTTGTTATCGATAAATTTTTATTAGTCAATGGGGTATTTCCCACTACTCGACTACATAGTACTTGTGTAGAATACCATGCGCCAATGATTACTTGGCTCAAGGACGCTCGTCAAGAGAATTATCTCTATTACTTGACAACTAGAAATACTAAGAAGAAAGTGGTGATGAGCTATCAACATCATGCACCTGGGAGCTAAGCTCTAACCTATCAACAACGATGTCTAAATCACATGTTATATTTGTTATTGTTCTTCTTTCATTACTAAAGGGTAATTTTACTCAATCTAATGTCAATCTTTTTTCTTTTTTTTGAAACTAGCTTTGCGCGCTAAGAAGATTAGTTTCTTACTTGGCAGCTACAATAGCGATGAAAAAGAAAATAAGTGATCACACCATCATATTTTTAAGAACAACACTCATTGATTCAGTAATACAGCTCATTCATTAGGTAAAAGCATCTAAGGCTTTGTTTGCACAGAAACAAAAAGGAAATGAGTGAGATATGATAATAACACTCTTGGTTATAAACAACTCTTTCTTCAATTCATGTAGTGCTTTGCATTTCCATACTACCATAAGCCTTCTTGTGTTTCTTTATACCTCCACAACAACCAAGCTTCTTTCTCTTTTTAAATTCTCGGGTCTTAATTCCTTCTCCTGTAAGTAATGATTCCGCATGGGATTCCACTAAAGTCATATCCGCTTCATTTTCATGTTCATAGAAAAAGATAGCTTCAGTAAGGTGGAGTTCGTTACAATTGAATGGATTCTTTATCGCGTGGATTAGGATATCACTTCCACTCCAATGACCTTTCATGCACTGATGCCGTGTTGAGGGTATCATGTTGTACTCGTGCAGGCATGTCCTTCCTATGAGAAGTTAGTAAGACATCGGTACATCAATTACATCAAATGTAGCGAGGCTATGAATGGGCCCAACTTTAAAGCTTACTTTGACATAACCCATTATCATTGTAGAAGATTCGATAAAAATGTTCACTATGATGGGATGCTTCATTAAGTATCGGATATCTACTATTGCAGCTTTGAAAGTAAACATAGGCATGATATTGAATGAGGAACCATTATCGATAAATGTCCTCTTGATGGGGTAACCATTGAGTACACTCTCTACATGCAAAGGACGATCATGATTGAAGTTCTTCGAGTGGGTATCAGTACTAGTAAATGTAATGGCATAATCCCTTGTAGAGACTACTCCTTTCTTAGGTTAAACTATGTCGCATTCACTATAATGACCTTGTGCAATTTGGTTAAGTATAGTCGTAGCTGCAAATCGTGCATGATCATCAAATCTAAGGAGATCAAAGAAATTCTTAAAATTTGAAGTCTTCATTATAGTAAAGACGACATTATCATCCCCCTGAGTTTCAATTTTGAGTGCGTTTTCATTTTCTTCATGTCCCCCAACTGGTTGTGTGTCTGTTGAATCCATTATGGCAGGATCATGGGTAATGGCATTTACAGCACCACGCTGATTGCCATGAGTTAGAAGTAGGTTATTTCTGACACCATTATTCTCAATGATAAGTTCACAATTCTTAACTCTTTCATTAAAGATCCTCTTTAAAGTAAAACAATCCCTAATAGGATGCCCCACAATTCTATGAAATCTACAAAATTTTGGATTATTTTTTCTTCCTGAGTTGGCAAACGTTCTACTCTTGGGAGTTTGAGATTTCCATCTCTTAACCACTGATCTAGCATAGCGTATACCTTTCCCATTGAGCAAGGATATGTTTGTGCTTCTTCTGCCTACTCACCCTTGGGCTTCTCAACCCTTAGTTTCTTCCTCTCTTTGGAATCTTCACTCTGAACCAGATTCACTGATGGTTCTTTTTTATTAAACTTCGCACTTCCTCTTCTTTGTCGTGCAACCAAATTATTGGTCATTCGCACATTCTCAACCAAAGTGGAGAATGAGGATAAAGGAATAATTTTGTTAGTTTAATACAACTCTCTTGCAACTCCTTTCCGTAGAGTTACAATCTATTTACTTTGATACAAAACTTGATATTCTATTAAACCTAATTTGCCCCTAGCAACTAACAAAATGGTCTAGTTTGATTTATACATAGCGCTTTCCTTGCTAACATTATTTTTTTTTATGAATCCAAATTCTTTTTTATTTGTGATCACTCTTCTCGTTTTTGTTGAAAATTTCATGAGTTTTTTTTTCCCTAACGAATATCTTTTTTTATATAATAATTGAACATCTTCTTAAAGTTTTTTTTTTTTTCATAATGATTTTCTAACAAATCTATGATGGTTTTAATAATCTTTTCTTGCAGCATGTTAAATATCAAGGAAAATATGTTTCTTAAAAGTACGTCTCTTATATGCAATAAATAGAAATATTACTTTGTCAAATATGCTCAACTAGTTTGGATGAATTAATTTCTTGTTTAGGACACTAATTGAAATTAATTCCTTAAGTAAGGTCAAAATGAAAATAATTACCAATTTAATACACCAAAATTACGTTTTTATCACAGGATATACGGGTGAATAGTAAATCCACGTATATCGTGTCTTTAAAACGCGATATACACGTGCATATCGCTATTATAAAACACGATATATATTTGATGTACGGAACAATATCGCGATTATTTGCGACCGTAGTCAAACATTAAATCACGATTCTTTCATGCAATTTTTGTATAAAATTGCATATCATGTTTCTTAAACGCGATTTTGCAACTGAAAATTGGTAATTAATTTCATCCAAGCGGTATATTAACAATTATTTTGTATAGAGACCTTAGACATGTATTGGACTCTAGTTTGGATCCTATAAACTAATTATATAATATTCCCTTGATTTTCACGACCATCTTTTGTTAATTATTTACATTTCCTTTTAAAAGGGTAACCTTAAGTCTATTCTCATTATTGGTATAAGGAATCTAAAATAGGAAGCAGATTAAATATATATTGCACTGATATTTAGTATTTAAGTTTTTTCTTTTTCCCAAAGGCCAATTTATCTATAAATATAAATATGAATAAGATATTAGTCATAAGTATGAAATTATTAATAATAACTTGGCTTACTCACTTACATATTTCTTAATCTCACCATATGCATGTTTAAAAAGTTTAGTGTGCGTTTTTAATTTTATGCCTTTAAAAAGAAATATTTATGGAACTTCCAAATAAAACATTCCTATATTATACTCTCATCGTAATTTTTATGTCACAACAAAATTTATACACCATCCAAATACATACTTACATTACTCTCTACTTATTGAATAATTTTAAAATGTTAAATTTTAATGTTTCATTTGGTTGATTTTTTTTTTTTATCCCAAGTTAATATATAATCATGAGATAAAACAAATCAATATTAGCATATCCTAGATTCACATTAAAAGTTGGATTATTAGATATGGATAAATTACTTTTTTTTTAGCTTATAGATTAATTACTTGAACTTTCAAAAATAAAAATATGTTCACTTCCCATAACATTTAATAATATTTACATTTCTTCTTATTGCTCTAATGAGTGGTTAAATATGACTATATACCATTCATAATAACAAATTGTAAATTGGTTAATAATGAATAATTGCTAGGTCCATATAATTACATATCTATATTATTTCATATAAAGCAATCGCATATATGGACAGATTTGAACAAAAACAATGTTAAAGTTATATATTGTTGCTTGCCATTTGGTTTAAACAAAATTAAATAAAAAAAATTAGTTTGGTTTGCTTTAGAAATAGTTTACTTTAGTTTAAATGTGTTCAAATTTTATAAATTTTCTAATTAAAGTGTTGTAGCTTGATTTAAAAATCATAAAAAAAGAAAAAAAAATTGTTATAGTGAAGAATACGAGACAGAGGATAAAACTTAGTTGGATAAGAGATTACATAACGTGGTATTCTTATACTCATCAAGAACATAATAGAAATAGTTACATGTATAAGATTGAGCCAAAAATAGTTGTTACAAATTTAACTACAATAGCTATTCTTAGAGTATTATCTCTAACTACATGTAACTAAAATAGTAGATCTACCATACATAGACTACTATAAATACCTATATGATAAATGGAATTGGGAATATCCAAAATTACCAGCATTAAGTGTCTCATGAGTCATTGGAGTCTAAGTAGCTCAAAGTAGCTTACTACCCTGCATAATAATCAAGAAATACATTAATATAGGAAACCCTAGAGGATATAAAACATGAGAGTGAGATAGAGAAGAGATACTTAGCTTCTGAGAGAGTTTTAGTGAGTTGAGTAAGATAGAGAGAGGATTCTAGAAGAGTTAGGGTATTTAGAAAAGGGGGTTGAGCTAAAATATTATATTAGGCCCTAACATTAGGTGCTCTTACTTTTCCAATTAATGGCACTAGTGACTAGAGGTTCTCAAGGAGACATGGCATCAGATAAGGACTCAATCAAGAATATGTTCTTAACCATTCAACAGCACTAGTAACAGTTTGAAACAAAATCTCAAACAATATTGCAAGAATTGTCAAGAAGAATGGAGCAACTAGAGCAACAATGTTTTTAGACTCAGCAGAGCACCCCAAGATCACAAGATTTAGAGAAGTCATCATCAAATAGAAGATCAGAGGGCCTAATATGAAACAAGAAGTTAGAATTACCCAAGTATTCGGGTGAAAATGGCAAGAAATGGATATTTACAATCCAACAATATTTCAACTCTTACAAAGTTAATGAAGCCGAGAGAGTCACTATTTCCTCATTTGCCATGGAAGGAGATGCGTCAAATTAGTATCGATGGATACACATTGATAACCAACTTTCAACTTGGGATGCTTTCTTGAAAGCATTAGAGGCAAGATTCAGACCATTAGAGTACGTTGACCCTCAAGGTACCCTATTCAAGCTCAAGCAAAAAGATCAGTCAGCCAATATCAAATGCATTTGAAGCATTGTCAAACCAAATTCCTAGTTTATTAGGAAAAAAAATCCTTTTAAGTTGATTTATTTTTAGTATAAGTATACATATTTGGTGTGAATTGCAATTTGTTTGATGTAAGCAGAAGCTTTGGTTAAATAGCATGAATTGAAATATTGTGATTAGTACCGATATAATAGTAAGAATAGGAATATAGGATCAAACAATGCAAAGCCATAGTCTTTCTTGAAAACATCCTTTTCATCGCTAATGACATCAAATACAAATAAGATTAACGTTCAAGATAATTCAAAGATCATATTTGTTCAAAAACTAACGGTAGAAGAAATGCAACAAAGGCATATGAAATGTTTATGCTTCAATTGTGATGAAAAGTTTAGTAAATCTCATAGATGCAAAGCATAATTCATGATTTTGTTGACTAACATAATAGATGACAATGATAGTGACATTGTAACTAATGATGTACATGATGATTGTAATACTTCAGATGATAATGATAATTTTGCCATTAGTTATCATGCTTTGTCAAGAGACATGGTGCCTTAAACATTGAAATTTATTAGCAAAATCAAGAACATTAATGTTAATGTGTTGGTCGATGCATGAAGCACCCATAATTTCATTCAAATTAGAATTGCAAAATATTTGGGATTACTAATTCTTTTAATGTGATGATTGGTAACGATAAAAAATTAAGCTATGAGGGCCAGTGTGCCAATATTAGTTTTGAAATTCAAGAATTTACATTTGGAATTTCTTTATATGTTTTGCCAATTCAAGGAGTGAATGTTGTACTTAGAGTACAATGGTTGAAAGAGTTGGGAGCAACTACTATTAACTATAGTAGATTGTGTATGACTTTCATGGATAGAGAAAAACAGAGGATCTTGATGGGAATTATGCAAGTAGCTTAATAGATTTCATATCATCATTTGTGAAGATTAATTCAAGTTGATGCAATCGCATCATTATTTGAGTTAATGGCTTAGGTGGATAATAAAGCTTCTCTAAGTATTGCCAACAATAATGAATTAACTCCATTATTGTGTAGATTCTCTAAGTTGTTTGAGACATAATCATTAATGTCTGCAAATAGATCAATTCAACATAGCATTCATCTAAATTTAGGTGTCTCACTTATCAATGTTAAACTATACAGATACCTACATTTTCAAAACAGGGAAATAGAAGTGTGTGAGATGCTAGAGCAAAGTACTACAAAGGATAGCAATAGTCCTTTTTAATCATCGATATTGTTGGTAAAAAAGAATGATAGGACGCGGAGATTTTTCATTGATTATAGGGCTCTAAATCAGGTGACTATTAAGGATGAATTCCCACTATCTACTATAGATAAGCTATTAAATGAGTTAAGGCATGCAACTATTTTTTCTAAGCTAGATCTTAGGGTAAGATATCACCAAATAAGAATGGCAAAAGAAGACATTCATAAGACAGCCTTCCAAACCCATGAAGGCCATTATGAGGTTTTAGTCAATTTTAGTCAATTATGAATAATATATTCAAGCCACATTTAATGAAGTTTGTGATTGTATTTTTTGATGACATACTAGTATATAGTGAGTTGATGGAAGCTCATGTTGCACACTTATCAATGGTGCTCCAAATTTTGTTGAACAACACTTTTTATTTGAAGAAGACTAAATGTGCATTTAGTGTCGATTCAATTGAGTACTTAGGACTTATTGTGTCCAAAGGTTTTGTAAGACCAAAACCGACCAAAATTAAGGCCATTTATAAGTGGCCAATACCTTCTTCTATTAAGTAATTACGGGCATTTTTAGGGCTTTTAGGCTATTATAGATGATTTATCAAGGGTTTCGCTACTATTGCATCATTTTTAACCAACTCACTAAAGAAGCCTTTGATTGGTCTATTGAAGCTCAACAATCATTTTTACATTTGAAATGGGCAGTATGTTCATCACCATTGCTTCAAATCCCTGATTTTTCAAAAACTTTTGTTATAGAAATATATGCTTCGGGTATGGGAGCTGTTTTATTACAAGATGAGAGACCCATTACTTTCTTTAGCAAGAAATTCCCACTACACATGTTGAAAACGTCTGCATAGATTTGGGAATTACATGCATCAGTAGAACCTATTTAGAAATGGAGACAATATCTATTAGAAGCACATTTTATCATTCATACAGACCATAGAAGTCTGAAGAAGTTGCTCACACGGGTTATACAAACACCTGATTAATAGAAATATTTAGTCAAGCTATTAGGCTATGACTATAGTATTGTCTACAAGGCGGGAAAGATAATACATTAGCTAAAGCACTTTATAGACAAAATAATGGGCAATTATTGGCCATTTCTCTGCCTTAAGTGGAATTGGTATCTCAATTAAAATAAGAATATACTCAGTTACAAGAATTCTGGCATATTATTACATAAGTGGAATTAGATCAATATGATAAAAGACCATTGGGATAGATCAATAGGCCGTTGTATCAAATACACTAATTATTTTTTGTTTCTACATCACAAATTGTTCCTTCGACACTATTTGAGTTTCATGATTCTTTGGTTGAGATATTTCTGACCGAGTTTTAATAAATTAATTCCTATTATCTCTTTTCGAAGATTCGGTTAACACTAGGCAAATGTACCTATCACATATAGTATAGGAATGAAATATAGGGTTATATTCATCAAGAATCCTAACAAGTATTATTGCTCACCTTTTTCCTATTATCTAGCCTATAAAATTTAGTGAGTATTATGATTATGATATTAATTAAACTACTAATTTTCTACAAATTATCACTAATGATTACCAACATCAATTTACTTAACTAAATGCAGAATACAATGACTTAGATCTTGCTTCATCAACAAACTTGACATGTACAATAAGAGCATGCAATTAATAGCATTAGATCTCCCTTTTCACGATACAAATGTCTAAACTCTTCACTAAACGACTACAACAACCTGTCTCCTCTTCCTTCTTTCTCAAGAATCCTCAGGAGTACATTACAACAAGATACAATGCAGAAGAAACTATGAACAGATACAATGTTACAAACAAATTTGAATATACTAGTTCGGTGTGTACAAAATGATTCGGATTCCCCAATGTGATGTATGGGTCTTGTATTTATAGTTCCCAAGTGACTAAACATGAATGTCATCTTTTCCTTGTGTCCATTAGTCTTCACATCTCTTTAATAAACGGTTATTTTACATTTGATGAGGAAACAGCTGATTTCATTACGAAGTTTGGTACTGAGCCCAAAAGTTGTAAAATAGATAAGTGTTTATAGTCATTCATTGAAATAATCACATATATTTAAATAGTCTTTCCAAAGTTCCATTCACATATCATTTTGTTAGAATCACTCTCCATACTCGTTGGTCTCGATACCTATAGAATCATAGCAGAGATCCATAAACGAACCCTTATCGGTACTTAAAATAGTGAAAAAGTGAGCGGTGAAGCTCAGTACATAGTAATCAAACACATTCACACATGTCATGCACACCCAGGGGCCAGGCTAATGCAACAAGCACAAGTTAAGTTTAATTAAGTTTAGGTCAATAAATAAGTATTCCCAATATCGCAAAAATATAGGCAAGCACAAAAGTACTTAAGACTTTCGCTAAACAAAGGGGTAGTGTTCCTTCAGTGAATCGAGCACTGAACAGTGATCGGAAAAAGAAAAGAAAGAAATAGTCTCATCTGTGCCATCTTCTCATAGGCTGCTATCAACCAGCATGGTCTATTGTGACACATTACTCACGGTCCCATTATGTTGTATAACTCTTCACAACTTCATACTTGCTCCTAGTTAGTTATTTGATGTTGGAAATTTCCCTATTGACTACCTGTCGAGCCTAAACCATACATTCGTGGTGGCTTAAGCGCCTAAAATATCGCATTATCCCTAAGTTGCGATCAGACTCACAGCCTAATCAAGGGGTGCCACTCCTGGAATAAATAGTCAAGTAGCAACCAACACTCAATTAAGACTACTGTAAATTCTTATTCTGGCTATTAATACTATCCTATCAAGCAATACACAATTATTGTGTACTTATTGGTCAATTGAGTCAATTATCCTTTTCCAAGCTCGAAGTCAAATAACTATGCATATTTGAAACCGAAATCAATTCATAATTAACTATCTTTAATCCTCTCATGATGTTATATTTAGGTTTCATTAACCAAACCATTTTGTTTAAAGATCATGCTTAGAAGGTTACTTAAGTTAAAAAAAAAAAGTTAGATTAAGTTTGGTTCAATTTAGACCATATGATTGAAGAAAGAAAAAGGGGGCTGACAAAGGGCACGGTTGGTACATAAGGGGAATGTATCTCCTTATGTTATGGTATACAGCTAGTACACTAAGGGGGGGAGGGGAGAGATATGTATTACCCCTTGTTTAGGGGTCAAAGAGGAGTATGGGGAGAATACGGTTGCATGCATTTCCCCGTGTTCTTTTGGGTTTTAAGGCATTTTTGGGAATAAAGAAAAGTACGGGAGGGACACGGTTGTATATATCTCCCCGTATTCTTCTATATTTCGTAATCGTTTTTAAGATAGAAAGAAGCATGGTAAGTACACGACGTAGTGTACATATCGTGCTTTTTTTGGAAAACATGACTCTTTATGTTATTAAAGGCTCAGAGAGAAGCACAGTTGGAATATGACCTCGTGTTCTTGCCATGCTTTTCTAAGTTCATATAATATCATGCTCAAACTTGATGTTTTTGTCAAAAACACGATTTGGGACGAATTTTGGTGATCTTAAACGTGTTATGCTATTGTATTCAAGTCTATTCTCACTTGTTTTTAGTATTCATTTGTTAAAACATGACTTATCAAGATTGAAAACCCAAAACATCTGATTTTGACAGCAACTACCATGTTTATCATGATTTCCCCACAAATTTCAAAACTTACAAGCACAAACTTTTCATTCTAGTAGCTTTAACATTATCAACTTGAAACCCCATGCATGTTTAATCTCTTCCCCATATGTTAGGCACATTATTCATCTTCTTCATCTCAAAATACATATCTAGCAGAACTTCAACTTACACATGTACATTACTTCATCTTTCACCTTACTAGAATTGTCATATTCCTCTATTAACACATTTTATAACACTCAGCATTGATTTTAGGTCTTACTTGTTGTTGTAGTTGTAAGGTGGTACTCCAAAGCTCAAAATATCTCCAAAAACAACTTCCTTGCTATCTTCACTTCCCACCAACACCCTTATGTCAGAAATTACATCTAGAACACCATAAACTTTGCATTTTGATACTTAAATCTTCACACTCACGTTACTTACGAATTTATGGTGTTTCTTGATCTTCTCCTTCTCTTAGTTCGCCTTTATTGTCCGCATTTCCTATTATGGAATCGATAATCTTAGCTAATTAGTGCTAATCCTTCCTTAATCTTACTTAGTTAACATTAAATGGATGCTAGGGTCTAGGTTTTCCTACCTTAGGGTTGTAGTAGATTTCCTAAAGGAGTCATGGTAGAAAATAAAAGAGTATTTATATGGGGCTAGGGTTTAGGGTTTAGGGTTTGTAGCGCTCTTCTTAGGGTGCCACATGACACGATCTCAACTCTCCATTAAGCTTTTATTTAGTAGATTTTTCTGACATGAACCAACTTTAAATTTCATTTTACCCCATCTTACTAATTGATTTTATTCCTTTTAAATTCCTAATTATTTTTTAGTTATTTTATTTGACTTCTAAATTTTATGGATGGTGTTTGGATCATTGCATTATCGATTCCATTTTTATTGGTTTATCGTCGGGCTCCTCTTACCGTTCATTCATATAAGGAAGAAAAGATGAAGTATTAAGTCAGCTGAAAGCAAATTTATCGAAGGCACAATAGAGAACGAAGAAGAATGCTAACACTCATAGGACTGATATTTCATTTAACCCTGGTGAGCCTGTGTTTGTAAAACTATAAACTTATAAAGAAGTTTTAGCTAGATAAGGTCTTTGCACTAGACTTTCCAAACATTATTATGGGCTTTATCAAATTATTAAACGTATTGGTAATAGTGCATACGAGGTTAAGTTACCTGAGGGAGTCAAGATACGCAATGTATTTCATGTTTCAGTCCTAAAGAAAGCTTTTTGTCAAAATGTTTAAGCATTAGATGTTCCTAATGAGGTCTATAGGAACAACCCGATGGTGAAACCCATGGCTATTTTAGTAAGCCGATAGATTTTGAGGAATGATAGTTGGGTGTCTCAGATCTTTGTTCAATGGCATCGATTATTGTTAGAGGATGCTTCTTGGGAAGACCTATTAGGGTTTCAAAGTACCTATATGGATTTCCACATTAAGGACAAGGTGTTGTCTCAAGAAGGGAAGCCAATTGTTATAGTGAAGAATATGAGATAGAGGATAAAAACTTACTTAGATGAAAGATTACAGAACATAGTATTCTTGTACTTATCAAGAACATAACATAAATGGTTACATGTATGGGACCGAGTTAAAGATAGTTGTAACAAATTTAACTACAATAGCTACACTTAGAATATTATCTCTAACTACATGTAACTAAAATAGCAGATCTACTATACATGGATTGCTATATATACATATATGATGAATGGAATCCCAAATTACCAATATCAAGTATCTCATTGCGAGTCATTGGAGTCTGAGCAGCTCAAGGTATAGCTCATTACCCTACAAAATATTCAAGAAATATGTTAGTATAGGAAACCTTACTGGATAGAAAACATGATAGTGAGATAAAGAGGAGATACTTAGCTTCTGAGAGAGTTTGAGTGAGGCGACTAAGAGAGAGAGGGGGTTCTAGAAGAGCTACGGTATTTGAAAAAGTGGGTTGGGCCAAAATATTAGATTAGGCCCTTGGCAAAAACAAATAAAAAAGAAAAACCAACATACGACTTTGTATTGCACCAAAACTTATGTCAATCTAATAAAGTTTAAAAATGTTCCATTAATTATTTTAAATTGGGTTAATGTCACGAATGATACTCGAACTTTAACAAAATATGCAAATATTTAGGTATCTAAACTTTGAAATTGATTAATTTGGTACGTAAAATTACTTTTCGTGTATGCTAACAATACCTCTGTTAAGTTCTTTTAGATACTAAATTGACTTTCAAAGTTTTTTTATGTATTAAATTGATGAATTTGAAAGTTCAGGTATCTAATTGCTTTTGCTAAAGTTCAGGTATCATTGTATCATTATCCTTTAAATTTTATAAAACTTATATATTATTAATCCGATTTTCTTATATCTTACTACATTTGTTATTTTAATATAGGTATTTAGATTAAATCTAATGGTAATGCTAACAAATCAATTTAGATATAGCAAAGCTACAAAAAGAATTAAATTATTCTCAAAACATAATGAAACCATACTTTTTTCCCTTTCTTCTTTTTGCTTATTATTATTTGAAAATAGTTGTATTCCACTTATTGAAATACCACTAATATCTTTATTTTATATCTTAATTTGTTTTTCATTTTTTTATTTACATCTGATAATATAATAACAAAGGAAATAATACAATAGGAAAAAAGAATCATATTAAGCAAGTTTTTATTTATAACAAAGTAATTTTGTAGAAAACTTTATCATTTGCAGTGAGATAAAGTTTGAGTTTAGAGCGTTAGTTTTCTTTTCTTTTTTTTTTTTTTTGGCAATGTATTATTTAGATAGCCACATGATTTTTTCTCTTTTTATTTTTCCCTAATCAATAGAACTTATTCAATTGGACATCAATCTTATTAGAAAGCAATTCATTTAAAAACTAATCATATACATGTTTAAAATGTTTAATGTGTCTTATTAATTTTGTACCTTCAAAGAGAAATATTTATGGAAGTTCGAAACAAAACCTTCCAATATTATACTATCATATTTTGTAGAATCTTTTTATCCCAGGTTAATATATAATCATGAGATAAAACAAATCAATATTAACATATCTTGCATTTATATCAAAAGTTAGATTACAAATATTACTAAGTGATTCAAACTTTCCAAGAATATCTTCACTTTTAGTAACTTTTTGACGCAGCGGAATAAAAGGGAAACAATCGCAAGACGTTGATTCGCGCACGAATACCCGGCTTGTGATCTTCAAATACCTATTTATTCTGAGAATATCTAGATATTTGGCATCAAAAGTCGAAATCTATACAATATTACGAAATTTGGGATAAAGAGAGAACACTCTCAAAGAAAATTCATTCAAAATAACATATTCTCTCATATGCCATAGGGCTTACATATATATAGGCAAGCTTGAAAGTTGTCATAACTGAAAAATGACTAAAACCTATTAAATAATATTAAATAACATTTAAAAGGAAAAACTAAAACTGACATCCTATTAAAAGATATTAAATCCTATGAAACCGACATCCTATTAAAAGACATTAAATCCTATTAAAAGACATTAAATCCTATTAAAAATCCTAATAAATGATACTAAAAATTATTCTTTAAAAATATTAAATGATATTCTAAAAGCATTGACCACATTATTAATTACGTATTTGAGAAACCCAAAAGACATGTAAAGTACGTCGCTCCAACACAGGCAGTGTAGAACTAAAGGCCGATGACATATGTTGTTGGCATAGGATTTTTTGTCTCTTCATCCTATGCTGCATCACTTTTAAAAATGTTCATGTTCCTTCCTAGTTGTTGCTTTCATGAGTAGGTGAATGCGATTACACGACTATATATCATTCATAATAACATATAATTGCATATTTTATATTATTTCATATAAAGCAATTAGGTATATAGATAGATTTAAAGTAAAACAATGTTAAAGTTGTATATAGTTGCTTGCCATTTGGTTTAAACAAAATCAAGTAAAAAAATATTAGTTTGATTTGCTTTGGAAATAGTTTAGTTTAGTTTAGATTTGTTCTAATAAGGGGATTGTAGTTAGTTTCAAAAATAATAAAAAGGTATTAAAAAAAGAAAAAAAAAAAACAACATACCACTTTGTATAACACCAAAATATATGATGATTTAATAAATTTTTTCGCATGAATTAAAATCTCTAGTTAACAAAAGCAAAATTACAAATCAACCCCCATCACAAAAAATCAGTTCGATGGGAGTCACTATGCAAAACATCAACTAGAACATTAAAAAGAGTCATTATGGACAATAAAACTAAAAGAAAAACTAGGAATATAAAAGAATTGAATCAATTTAGCTTTGGCAAGATGACTTGCACGCTAGCAAATAGCTTCATTTTATCCCTACAAAGAGAGACAATGTTATAGTAAGCATGAGCAACATCCTGTGTATCCGGGTTGATCATTTAGACGGCAAGAGAGAATTAGATTCAATGATTAGATGAGAAATATTTGCATTTCTGCTCAACACTAAGCTCTAAAAAATGCTATGTAATTCAGCTTTAGAGGAAGAGGCATCGGTGAATCTCTTTGAAAACGTAAAGAGCGTTACCCTGATAGTGTTCCTGCAAAGCCCATCAATGGTAGATTTCTCAGCTTCATCTATAACAAGATCACAATTTATTTTCACCTAGGGCGGAGTTAAAGGTTAACATTCAACATTATAGCTTATAGGTGGTAGCTTCCTTTCCTTGATGAAATGAGCCCACTGCTCATAAGCAGAAGCAACAGTTGCTCGAGTCCAATCCCTGTTGATGTTCTTGAAGATTTTCATGTTTCTATAGACCCAAATGTTTCACAAAGAGAAAGTAAAAACACATGGTCATGGCCATGTCAAGGAACTTCGAAACCTTTGTGAAACCACTGCATTTATCTTGATCCAGTCTACAAGGTTAAGATGGAATGAGTCTCTAAAGCCAGGAGAGTTGTTGATTTTATCCCCTCCTTGTTTAATGATTGGGCACATCCTTAAGATGTGATAAATTATTTCATGTTTGTTGTTACACAATAGGCGTAGTATATTGATATGGATTCCATGATTACTAAGATTTAGTCTTGTAGGAAATGCATTGTGGATTATTCTCTAAATAAAGCCTTAATTTTCGGGTGTCCACTCCCAATTGCTAGTAAGTTCTCTGGATTCTGGAGAGTCCTTAATGGTATCATAAATATTCTTTTAAGTAAGCTTACCCTCTCCCATTCTCCACTCTATCATCTACCATCAAGGTCTAAAATAACATTCCTTAGACAGTTAATGAGGACGTATCCTGCAGGTATTCAAGTATTTCTTCTTTCCATTCCCCTACTCCTTCCCAAACCTCATCCAAACATCTGTTAGATGCTTCCTTAGATAGAGGTCCATATAGGAACTTACTTAAAGGATCAATGTTATACCATTTGTCGTGCCACGCATTGACATTCATGACATTGGTTAAGCGAGTCAAACGGTTGTCATTTAGCCAGCTCTAAGCCTTATTTATCTCTCAACAAAGAGAGGAACCTCCTCTCCTAATCTTTTCAGTCCCTAAGCCATAATGATTTTTCATAAATGGGGGCCTATCATGTGTTCCTAATTTTGCAAGCCAGTCTGATCATGTTGTCCTTATTTCTATCTTTAGGATCTTTGATACCTATAACTCCTTTCTTCTTACTTCCCTTCACTTGATTCCAAGATAACCCATTCCTCTCTATCTTTTTTAATTTATAGTTAAGAAAGGAAAATTTCGTTATAAACTATTAGGATTCCCTCAATTTTTGAGTTTATAACCAATCTCCTATCCTCCATACTTAAGAATTTGGCATTCTAACCCGCTAGTTCCTTGCCATTTTCTCCATGATGAAGTTTAGATCACTCGCTTTGAGTCATCTACCTTCCTCTACCGAAAGAGCTAGGTACTTTCCCATCTTTACATTTGGGTGAATGCCTTGGATACTTGAAATCTGTACTTTATTATAAGTAGGGACATTATTTGAGAACATAACGACATATTTCCTAGGATCCACTTTCTGTCCGTACATAGAAAAAAGATATAAAAACTCCCTTTACTAGCTTTGCATTTTCCTTAGGAATTTTCCTCGAAGGATCATATCCTCAACAAATAAGAGGAGAGAAAAATTAGTGTTTATGCGCCTAAAGTGAATAAAGTTGTACTAGTTATTGTGCATTTTATCTAATTTGTTGCTAGTATAGGTATTCGAATAAAATCTTGTGGTAATATTGGTTTTAAGCTATAAAATCATGAAAATTAAGGTTTCGTGTTCTTGTATGCTTTTTTTATCAAATTACTATTGAAACATAAGAAAACCATATTTTTTTATTATTATTTAAAATATAATTTATTTTTCTAATTGAAATATTTATGATTTCTTTATTTTATGTCCTACTCTTTTTTTATTTATATCTGATATAAAATTAAAGTATTACAATATAAAAAAATGGTTAAAAAGAGATATCAATGTTTTATAAAGTGACTCAAATAAGGTATTAATAATTGACCATACATGAATATTTTATAAACTTAATTAGAAATTAATTGAAACATTGATATTTTAAATGAACTTTCTAAAACGTTAATAGTCCATATGATTCAATTTGTGAATCATTGATATATCATTTTAACCACTTGAAATGTTAATATTTTAAATAAATTTATTTTTAAATGTTCATAATTTTTGTGTAATTTACCCAATTAAGTAAGTTTTTAATTACAACAAAGTAATTTGTAGAATTTTTTTTATGTGGATAAAGTTTAAGTTTAGGATTTCAAAGTCTTATGTTTGTTTTTTTTTTTTAATGTTTTTTATATCATTCGACTAATCGAATAATTATTTCCCCCCTGATCATCAAAACTTAGTCAATTAAATATCGATCTTGTAAGGAAACGATTCATTTAACAACTAATCCTAGCCATCCAGTGGTTGTAGAATTAGGACACCAATTCTCAAAATTCTAACCACCAAATCCAACGGCAGAAACCAACTGCTTGGACATCCATACATATCAAGACCACAAACCAACCAATCACATCTTAAGGAGGAGAGAGAAGCATATTAAAAAAAGGAGAAAAAAAAAAACAGTAAGAGAGGAAGAGAAAAGGGCTGTTGTTTTGTTCATTGAATTTCCACATCTTCTCTAGTATCCCTTGAATCGTAATTCTGATTCATACCCAATATACCCTTTTAAAAGCTTTACGCGAATTGAGCAAAAAGTTTAGGAATTGATTCTAAAAATCGGTGTTTTTTTCCGTTGCCCCTTGTTTTTCTAGCCTTTTGAGGTCAAGTTAGGGTTTGGTTGTTGGGAAAATTTTGATGGGGTTGAAAAGTGATGATGATGTAACGGTTGATGATGGTGATGGAGGAGGAAAGTGGGTGTCTTGTTCGATTTGTTTGGAGGTTGTTAAAGATAATGGAGATCGGTCTTGGGCTAAGCTTCATGTGGTCATCAATTCCATTTGGGTAAGGTTTCTTTGATTAAATTAGACTTTGGATTTCAATTCTAAAACGGACCATTTTAGTTTATTTGGATTGCATTGTTGAGATCTGGCTTGGAAATGGTGATGGTGTCTGTTGTTTTTTGTTAGTTAAAGTTTGAAGCTTAAGATGTCGTTTTGTTTATGTAAAATGTAGGATTTTTAATGTTTAGGAAATGATGATTGACTTAGGTTCTTTCTGAGGGCAAAAAAAAAAAAAAAAAAGACATCACTTTTGTGAATGTAGAAATGGGTATGTTGCTTGATTTTTGTATATTTAGTGTTTTATGTGATATACTTGGATTTTGGTGAGAGAATAGAGAAATTTACAGTACTTGTAGAAAATGAAGTTGGATCTGGTTTTTGGGTTAATTGTTTGTGAAAAAACAAAGTTTGTTCACCTGGTTGCGGAAACCATTGAAGATCCGAGTATGGACAGAGAGTAAATCAAGAAGAGTTCGAAAGTAGAAGTGTAAGAATGAAAGTCCGTTATTCAGTTAGTTGTATACAAGTATTTATACTAAAACTATATCCAATACAATACATACACGTGGACTAAAGTAACTAACTAAAATAAATATGTTCACAGCGCACGCGTTCCCCCCCTCCCCTGCCGTTCCCTCCAAGTTGGAGCTTCCCATAAGCCCAACTTGAACGAACAGAATGCAAATGATCAGCTCCCAAAAACTTGGTAAGAATATCCACAAGTTGATCCTTGGACGAAACATAAAGAGGTTGAAGAGAACCAGAAGGAATATGGTCTCGAATGAAGCGCACCTCCATGTCAATATGTTTAGTGCGACCATGCATACAAGGATTTTGAGTAATAAGCAAAGTAGACTTATTGCCACAGAGAAGTGGAACTGGAAAAATATATAGGAAGCTGCAAATCTCTCATAATGTAGGATAACCATAGTATTTCCTTCGTAGCAAATGCTAACACACTGTATTCAGTTGTGGAAGTAGAAGCAGTTGGCTGTTTCTTTGATTTCCATCAGATCAAAGCATGACCCAAAAATATGTAGTAGCCTGAAACAGGCTTGCAACCAAGAAAAAAAGACCCCCAATTTGAATTAGAGAAGCCATGCGGCTCAAGAGAATTATTAAAAGGATTGAATAATCGATCACTTGCAGACCCCTTTAAGTACTTAAATAGATGAAACAAGCATGTACATGAGAAGTTCTGGGAGCACTTGGAAACTGACTTAGACAAAGGACAACATATGCAATGTTCGGTCTGGTCATAGTGATGTATAGAAGACGTCCTACAAGGCAACAATAAAAGGTAGGATTGCTCGACAACTCACCAGCAGTATCATCAAGAAAATAACGTTGTGGCAAAGGGAAATGAGCAAGTTTCACACCAGACAACCCCACATCAGTTAAAACATTATGGATGAATTTCCTTTGGTTAATCAAAATGCTATTTTTGTTCTTGTAAATTTCCAAGCCAAGAAAGAATCTAGCCAATCCTAGATCTTTAATTGTAAAAGCCTCATCAAATGTAATAAAATCACCATTAGATCTGTGATGAGCATATCATCGACATAGAGCAAGATAAAAACACTTCCCATAGAATCGTGGTGCACAAAAAGTGAATGATTATGTGCACACTGTTAAAGCCAAGGGAGATAATGAACTTAGAGATTTCAATGTTCCATTGTGATGCTTGCTTTAAACCATATAAGGATTTACCCAATCTACAAACTTGATGAGGCAAAGCTTTTGTATAATCTTCAAGAGGAATCATATAAACTTCTTCATCAAGATGTCCATGCAAAAATGCATTATCGACATCAATTTGATGTAAAGGCCAGCCAGAGTAAGAAGCAACAGCAAAAGGAACAAGTACAATTCCTAGTTTAGCAAATGGGGAAAAAGCATCATGAAAGTCTTCTGTTTCAACTTGTGTAAAACCCTTAGCGATTGATCTAGTCTTATGCCTTTCAATTGTACCATTGGATCTCATATTTGTTTTTAAAAACCCATTTACATCCTATAGCTTTCTTTCCTTTAAGTAAATCAGTCAAGTCCCAACTTTCATTAGATTCTAAAGCATCCAACTCTTTTTTCATGGCAACTATCCATTCATGTTGTTTAGTAGCTTCTAGATAATTACAAGGTTCTTTAGCATTTGAAACATTAGCCAAAGATGCCACAAATACAATAGGTTAAGATAAAAAGGTGGAAGAATCAGATAAGGGTTGTGGACAATGAGAAGTCGATAAGAGGACTCACCTAATTGTGAACCAATAGTTGAAGGAGTGTGAGCTATATGTGCAAAGTCTTCGAACCAACAGGGAGCATCTCTTTCTCTAGTTGATTTGCGCAAAGTAACTGTTTCGTGTGGAGAAGAAATAGAAGAAGAGACATGGCTGAGTACTAGGCAAAGGAATAGAACAAGTGGGAAAATTATGTGTCTCATATGAAATAGTAGGATGACGAGTGCAATCAGAAACAAGGATATGTGTGTCACAAACATTTGAATCACGAAAAGGAAATAGATTTTCGTGGAAAACAACGTCTCTTGTCTCAATGATCTTCTTATGAGCCATCTTAAAAACTCTACATCCTTTCTTCCTATTAGAATAACCAAGAAACACACATTGAACTCCTTGAGGCTCAAATTTATCTTTAGGAACATGTTGAACAGCCACAAATCAAAGACATTCCATCATTCTTAAATGATCATAAGAGGGCACTTGTCCGAACAAAACTTCATATAAAGTTTTCTAACCTAAGCTTTTCATTGGCATCCTATTTATCAAATAGGTTGTTGTCATAATGCACTCACTCTAAAATGTCCTTGGTAAATTGGCGTGAATTCTTAAAGCTCGTGAAGTATCCAATAAAGGCCGATGCTTCCTTTCTACTTGTCCATTTAGCGGAGGTGTATGCACCATGGAAGTCTGATGAACAATACCAAGATCATGGAAGATTGACTCACATTCATGTGACAAGAACTCGGTTCCATTGTCTATCCTCGCATATTTAGGACAACAAGCAAAATGATTTTTCATGTAAGCAAGAAACATTTGAATAATAGATGGTACCCGAGTCTTGTAGGTAAACAAAAATGTCCATGTCGATTTAGAAAAGTCTTCAACTATTGTTAAGAAATATTTCATTCCCGTAATGGATTCTTTTCCATGAGGACCCAAACATCAGCGTGAAGTAATTCAACAACTGAACTAGTAGTGGTCATACTTCTATTAAAAAGAAGCTAATGAAATTTGGTTTCTTGACCTACACTACAAACAAATCCATGAAAATCACACGATTTACAATGTTCAAGATGACCAAAAGATGACAAAGAATGATGCCCTAAACGGGCATGAAGCAATTGAAGTTTTACATCCGAGGAAATAACATTGGATGCATTACAACCAGAAATAGAAGACTCGTTAATGACAGTGTTTAAAGAGGTAATGTTTGAAGGAGGACTACAAGAAAGACTCCTTTGACCATTTAACACATACAACCCATTCTCCACATAAGCTGTTGCCACGATTTAACTAGTTCTCAGGTCTTGCAAAATGCAAGTAGATGTGTCAAAAGTAGCTGTCAAATGCTGTTGGTTTACCAAGGTTTGAAGGGATAACAAGTTTTGGGTAAAGCAAGGTATGTAAAGAACATGATGAAGGATAAAATAATCAGTTAAATGAATTGATCCAAATTTTGTCACAATAACAATGGCTCCATTATGTAATCTGACATTTAGAGGCTGAGGAAGAGGTTTAACATAAAAAATGAATGGACAAATAAGTTGTCATGTGATTTGTGGCACCCATGTAAATCCAAGAAAACTTGCAATTATTCGAAGCATAACAACAAGAATGAACCTTACTCGCAAAATGAACATTAGGCATGAACAACGCACTATTAACTTGCTCCTTTGTTGAAGTATTTTTCATATTCATCAACCACATCACTTCAGTGCACACATTATGGAGAAGATCTTGATCAACCTCTTGATTATGCTACTCACTTCCTCTGCTTAGTAAAGCTGACACCTTTGCTTGTTCAAAAGGCATCTGAAAAGAATGAACCATGGAATGACTGCAGCAGCACTCAAAACAGCATTATTAAGAGCACTATTATGTCTACTTTTCATGACTTTCTTTCCCTTAAACCAATTGGGATGTCCTATTAATTGAAAGCAGTTTTCAATTGAATATCCCTCTCCTTTACAATGTTGACATACAACCTCCATTTGATTTTTCTTTTTCTCTGTCCCAGTCATTCTACCTTAACCATAAAAGCTGCCATTTCAGCTTCAGGACTGATAATAGAAGTAACCTGTCATTGCTTTTCGATTTGTTGAACAAGGTAAAAGGCCCTGTTCACAATAGGCATGAGATCCATGGATAATATCTGATTGCGTACACCCTCATACACTTCATTAAGCCCCATCAAAAGTTGCATTAACTTGCTAGTGGATTCAAACTCAAGCACTCTTTCACATAAATCACATGCGCAGTATTCAATACGTCCACATAAGCATTGTGGATAAGCATGTATTTGACTGAGTTCATCCCAAAACCTTTTGAGTTATTATAATATGCTCCTGCTGATTGATTTTGTTGTTTCAAACTTCATATTTCATATTGCAATTGAAACACTAAAGGACCGTTTGATGTACCATATTGTTCTTGAATTTCATCCTAAAGTTCTTTGGCCAACTTAGCATAGAGAAAACTATGAAATAATTTAGGTGTCATGGAATTGATAATCCAACACCTCGTCATGTTATCAACCCTAATCCAACTCACCAAATTGGGTGAAGCTTCTAAAGGTAGTAATCGAGCTATCAACAGACCCTAACTTGAGCTTGGCTCCCAAGCCTAATTTTATTGATCTACTCCACCCTAGGCAGTTAGTGCCATTGAAAATTAGGTTACCGAAAACCATGTTAGGATTATCTAAACTAGACAAATAGAAAGGATCTGAATGGGAGATATCCATTGATATGTTACTCGACTGTGTGCTAGAAGAAATATCCACTAGATGTAAAAGACGCAAAACATACCTAGTAGCTCTAATACTATATGAAAAACAAAGTTTGTTCACCTTGTTGCGGAAGCCATTGAAGATCCGAGTATGATCAGAGAGTAAATCAAGAAGAGTTCAAAAGTAGAAGTGTAAAAATGAAAGTCTGTTATTCAGTTGTGATCAAAGTTGTATACAAGTATTTATACTAAAACTATATTCAATACAATAAAGACACGTGGACTAAAGTAACTAACTAAAATAAATATGTTCACATTGTTTCTAGGATGATGAGGAATCGGGTTGTTTTTCCTTTTAGGTATAATTTTGATAATTGACTCATCCATTGACTTGAATTGCGACTGTGTGAAGTGTTAGCTTTGATAAAGCTGAATGAGCCAGTGATATGGATGGTGAGGAATAAAATTTTTCAGGACTTTTTGAATAAGATGATGATTGTGCACTCTCTTTCTTTCTCTTGTAAACTATTTTCAGTATGTTCTTTCTTTTTTTTTTTTTTTTTTTTTTGGGTTGTTGGGAGGGAAGGATAGGTGATTGCTTAGGTGTCTAGTGGGAGAAAGTTGGGAGGTTCGATGAAGTTTCTTGAATGTTATATCACATATGTTACTTCTTTGTAATTATTTGGAGATATGGGTTGTCTGTTTCAACATTTCACCTTTGATTGCATTCATCTTTAGGTAATTATATCATGTTTACCACTTGAATCACCAAAAAGAAAAAGACACTGGCATACCACTTTAATGCTATTATAAATGCAGTGGCATGATATTTCGTGCCTAGCAGTTCACGTATCAGTGAACATGCCCATCCATTTTTCTCTCTTGTTAGAGATCTTGCTATCCAGTCTTAATCATTGTATCATGCTGCTATAACATATGTACTCTTTCACAGCATGTGTTTTTCTTACTTATGCACTTTCAAACTATAAATCATTAAATTCTATGCCTCAAACTGACATTTGGTATTACCCTAGTTTTTCTAAATCTGATCGGAGCTTTTTGTGTGGTCTAGGACTCTCTTCTTATTCTGTACTTTTTGCTCTGCATTATTCTCTCTTACTTTGCTTTCACGCATTATTTTTTCTACGTACTTCCTTTGAAAGCATTGGACTTTTGATTACATTACTAAAAAGCCATGCATCCATTTATCGTCCATGATGCTTTTCTTGAGATCAATTTTTTGTTTCCTCATGATGACATGGAGAGGAACAAGGGAGCTTTTCTTTTGCTTTCTAGACAGCACAATTATTTGTTCCATATGCATAGAACTTCAATGAACTGACTGATGCATGACACACACACCTACTGATGATAAATGTTAAGTAAACAATCTTACTTTATGAAAATATCAAGATAACCTTACTATTTTCCCTTGATTCTCTTTTCGTTGATGGGGGTACAGTTGTAATTTGACTGGTGACCTCCAGGCAAATGAAGCAACCATCTTTCAATTTTTGCAAATTTGGTTATGCAAAACCCTTTCAATGTTTTTGTGTTGAAAAGTATGTACATATACATGTTTTGCACGTTTTTCTTTTTCATACTCTGTGAGATTCATTCTGTGCCTTAATAATATCCTATGTTAACTTAGATTACCTTGTTCTTACTGATCATTCTTCTTCTTTTCTGGAATGATGATGCTCAGATTGCATTGGTTCTGCTTTCAATGTAAAGGGGGCAATGCAGTGTCCTAACTGTAGGAAGATTGAGAAAGGTCAATGGCTTTACGCAAATAATTGCCGTCCATTGCCGGACTTCAGCATGGATGACTGGACTCATGATGAAGATCTTTATGAATTGGGCTATTCTGAAATGGTAAACATAAAAACATTGATTTTTATTTTGCGGCCTTAAAGACTTTGATTCCACATGAGATAATTTGTTGCATTTGACTATGGTGGGCAATTGATCACTTTTACCATCTTGTATCCCAAAATTTGGTGGTTCTTTTGATATTTAGGTTGTTGGTCATAGGACTGTTCAGCCACCATACATGTAATTACTGTTCCATTGAAAGGTTTCTATGTTATTTTAGTGATGTGGTACAAAATTATGATCAATATCTTATTACCAAAAGACTTCTTAAGAATGTAGTTTTAGCCACTGATAAACTGCAGCTGTGGCTTGAAAAGGCAGAAGCTTGGTGAGTTGATTTTTGAATAAGCAAGTTTAAGTTATGCTTTTACTTTTTAAAGAGAAGTTTCACTCTTCTACCATGATGTTATAAGATAATGAACTATGATATGTCCAATAAGGCTGACTCTTTTTCTTCTGGTTTTCACACAGCGGATACATTGCCTTTAAGGTTCAGATCTGTTTCATGGTCCTTTAGCCTTTTTATTTGTAACAATTACTTCCATCCTCTTTTAGAGCAACTTAAACTCCATGAGAAGCAATTATAAACAGAATGTAGTTTAGTTGATCACTGGCTGTTTGGATTTTTTTTTTTCCTAAAGAGGGCTTGGTTATATAATGTACTATCTTTTGATGCTAAGACACATCTTCTTATAACAAGATTGTCTTAGTTGGACATGGGGGTCAAGGGAATAAGCACCAAGACCTAGGGGAGGACATTTTACTTATTGGTTTTCTGGAGAAACATTATATTGCATAGAGCCTATAAATATGCAATTGCAACACAACAATTCATCTAATCATTATGCTGATACATAGCAGAATAGCGTTATATTGATCCCCACATGCAGGGCCAGTTGTCTTTCACATGAAAATGGGACAAAAATGATTGGTACAGATTCAAGCTTGTGCACTATCTTCCTAATTTCATTACAGTTAAGATCAATCACTTCCATCCTGTCCACGAACCTAAACTAAAGGATATCAGTGGGGTAGGGGCATAGTTGTCAAAATCGCGATTTTACCTATACGATTCTACGAGTTTACGATTTTAGGAGGTCATTCCGAGTTGACTCGTGCGTAGAATCTTTTTTGTAGAATCTTACGATTTCAACCGAGTCCATGTAAACTTGATAGAATCTTACGATTTTAATCGAATTTACCGATTCTACCTATATGAGTTAATTAAGCTAAAATATAAAAAATACGACTGTATATTTATATGCTCATCAACTATTAAGAATTAAAATGATGTATCTTCTTATTGTCGTTTTTATTTGGTATCCACACAGTCTCTCTATCTTGTTCCCTCCCTTCCCTGAAAACTCTTGTTCTACATTTATGAAATTCATTCAAGTTAAGTTGTAGCTAAAAGTTGACAAGAAAACTTATTATTTCATTTATATAATTAAGCATTTAATAAGTTGAAAATTTTGATTATCCTACAATTTATCACTTATTTTGAAACAAAGTAATAGAAAATAAATTAATTTTGACTTTATTTGCTCTTTTTTATAGGTTTATTTATAGACTAAGAGTAATTATGAAAAGATAACTTAATTTCTTTATTTTTTTAATTTCTATTATGTGTTTTACATCTTCTATAAGCATTTCTATAATTTTTCAAAGCTTTTTGCAAAGGTGTAGAAACTTACGTTTCTACGTTTCGATTTTACGTTCCGATTCTACTGACCCCCTAGCGATTCTACATAGAATCACGAGTTTGAAACCTTGGGTAGGGGGAAACTTGGAACTAAAGGGGCACGTATCTAGCCAACAACTTTTATAGGAGATACAGATAGGAAGAAAATAAAATAGAAGAAACACGTAAACTGGACTCTTGATATTCACTGTATTTTGGAAAATGAATTGCAAAAAGTGTTAAGTTTATGCATGGAGAAGGAAAATTCTACTCATTGGCAGTCCGTTGATGGGAAAACAGAGTAGTTGACTTTGTCAAGATATTGATGATAATTTTCCTTCATGGCATCCCAGCATACTGTTTTCAAATGTGCTTTTATAGAGTTGCTTTCAAATTGATGCATGGGCTAAATATGTCAAATGAAGCATCTGAAGATTGTTGTCTCTAATTTCTTTTTTGCAGTCCTTTGGTGTTCATTGGTGTCCATTCGGTCAACTAGCTCGGTTTCCTTCAGCTTTTGAGTAAGCATATCATAACTCTCTCCTCCTTCCCTCCCCTGTTATGTGATTGGTCTATGATGAGCAGGGTCAACTGTTGTTCCTTTTGTACTTTATATTGCTTGTGCAAATTGCAATTAGAAGACAGGTAAAAAAATTTTAGGTTCAGTTATATGATGAAAATTCCCCCCCAAGATAGAATGATCATCACTCCTGCAAATTCAACAGATTTGTTTACTCCCACGTGCCAACAAGTTTGCCATGGCACTGAGTTTTATTCTCCTGTAATATTTTACCACATTTTTTGCAACGCATGTCTTAGACCTCTAATACTTTACATGTATATTATTCACCAGTAATTATGCTTGCAGTATATATGGGATTATTCATTTAATAGAGCACAATAAAGAATAGATTCTATAAATAATTCTACCTAGTAAAATGCCTTGGGTTGTTTGTTGGTAAAATTTATCTCTATGCTGCTCCTCTCGATAATTTTTCCCTGTTGACTTGATAGCTATCATGAATTTGGTTAAACAGATATATCGTTTCCAAAATTTTTCATTCTATCTTATTTTTAAATGATGCATTCATGATGGCTGGTTAGCAAGGCTTATTGTCATTTTGGTGCACTAGACAATTGCTGGTGCAAGTCCATGTGCTAGTATAGCTTTTCTATTTCTTGAAGATGACAGAGAAGGCACACGGATTATTGTTCTTAAAATTGCTCATAATTGGATGCTAGTCTCTAAATCCCTGCACTGGATGTGAACGTTCTAAATGCGTTCAGCAGGAATTTCATCATGTCCATTTTAGTTGATGGCAATAGACGAGACAGATGATTACTGGAAATGTGCTTTTCTTAATACATTGGTTGGGACAGTCAGAACTTAATTTTTCCATGCTTTGCAATCCTAAAGTTTGAGGATTTGATGGTTCGTCCTGGAGGGAAATGGAGATCTAGTAAAATTCTAATTATTCATGTGTCTAGAAGCATTAGGAGTCATGTGAAGCATGCTTATATTATTTCTCTGCTAGATATTTCTTTATTTTTCTCCTTTCATTTTTAGAAATGATTATAATGCAGCATCATTGTCTTTACATATTCTTCACATGCTTTTGCAGGGAGGGAGACTTTTCATCGTCTGCATGTGAGATTACCTGAGTTTGTGCAGACACTTTCTTATTTGAGGTTTTATGGAAGGTTTCTCACTGATTATTCTTGTACTGCAGACCACGATATCCTTGGTCATCATACCATCTTTGCTGAACATGCAGCTGTATCATCTTCCACTCACCCCTGTCCATATATTGCTTATTTTGGCCCTGTTCATCCTTCTTCATCAAATTCCAGTGGAAATGTTGCTGATAGTTCTAGTTTTAGTACTCCCTGGAATGGTCCATCAATACCAAGGGAAGTTCCAAATTCTTATGCTTTTCCTGCCATGGATATCCATTACCATACTTGGGAGCACCATTCCCCTGCATTTTCTACAAGCAATAGTCGTGTTGGAGGGGGTGATCAGCCCACTATTGCATCCACTACTCAAAGATCTGTTCGGGCCAACTCTGACATACACAGATCAGGGTCATTTATGCATCCCTTTCTTGTTAACCACAGGTATGTTCTGACAAGTAAGTTACAACATGCAGTGACTTTGATAGCATTGCCAGGGAGTCAGCTGTATGACTTTCTTAATGATTTTTTGGGATAAGTTCAGAAGTTTCATTAAATATAAATGGGTTGATTACAAAAACATTACATGTGATTTGGTTAGTTTGCAAATATATGACTTGTGATAATTTTTTTGATAAATAGGTGACCCGAGTTTCATACAAAAGTGTTAGCATAATTAATTATTTAAAAAAAAATTAATTTAATAAAAAAATATTACTAAATATATATTATAATTATCTAAAAAAAATGAAAAAAGTGAAAAAAAAATGTAAAATTAATTTTTTATGACTAGTAGAATATTGACACATATCATTTCAATATTATTAAATAATATTGACATTTTTATATAGAACTTGGGTCATTTATTTGTTAAAAAAATGAACATAGGTCATATGTTTGTAAATTGATCAAAACACAAGTAAGATTTCTATAATTAATCCAATATAGATATATGGTGTACAAAAGGAGTCCAAAGGAAAAAAGTAGACAATATAAGAAAAACACTAAAAGGTCAGAAGTATTAAGCATGCGCTAAAGACAACAAACACATTTCAGATTGAGAATCTGGAAACACAAAACTTTCAGATAATATTTTTCACATTATTCCATATATTAAAGGTGTGTGTTTGAAACAATTAAAAAAAGCCAATAATCAATCCAATGTATTACACTGCAGAGTTTTGCGATATTACGCCTCATCCCAATATTTGCAGCTGTATTTCTTCTTCCTCTCAATGAAATGAAATTAATTATTTATATCTAACTTAATACAGGGAAGTCTAGAGGAACTAGAGTCTTCCTAATAATACAATCCACATGTGGGACTTGGTCTTAATAGTGTTGGATTTAAATTATAAAAATCCTGCAAGATCTAACAAGCTTATGCATGTAATTTTGATGATTGTAGAGTTAACACCATATTAAAGCAGGAAGTCCTATAGGTTAAATCCCTACATCATCACTCAATCACTATTTGATTAGATTCTCCATTTGATAGGTTTTAATAAAAGGCCTCATCGCCACAAGTGAGATTGATGTTTAGTAATATAAGAAGCCCATGCTGGATCTGGACTATAAAAAATTGGATAAACAAGGTGTGGTGCTGAATTGTAAAAATAGCAATTTCCGTGAGGTAAAATACTGGATTTGGCTGCATGTTACTTGTTAGGAAACAAGATAGCCTTGTCTGCCAAATCTTGCCCCCGTGCTCTAATTTTTCTAATTTCGTAATTTTAAGCAACCTACCTACTTTGTTGATTGAAATGGGATTCCCATATTCTGGACTTATAAAGCAGTTGGATGTTGCTGAACGTCGCATCAAGTTGAATGAACAGCATGCTTGTGTAATACATGTTTGATTAAATGAAATATCTGTTTTATATGCTCCAAAAGGCATTGACTGACTTTACTGTTTCATTTGCTTCAGTTCTGGTGCTAGAGCGGGCAGCTCAGTTGCATCCACTCTAGTTCCACCTTACCCTGGTAGCAATGCAAGGACTCGAGATAGAGTACAAGCTTTGCAGGCATACTACCAACAACAACAGCAGCAGCAGCAGCAACCCCCGCCTAGTCATTCACTGCCGGTGAGAGCACCAATGGTTTCTGGTTCAAGACGGTCTGGAAATCATAGAGGTGTTGGTCAAGTAGGACCAGGGGCCTCGTCGTCCGACCAGACTAGTGGCTTCTATTTTTTCCCCGCAGGTTCATCAGGTCACAACTTCCAAGATCCTGAGACTCCAATATCTACTCGTTTTCATTCATGGGAACGAGATCATTTGCCCTCGTTCTTGTTAAGTCAAGTTGACAGAGAATCGAGCTGGGAAGCATTTCAACCACCAGCTGCTGGATCAGAACCAGGCATAAGACCCATCAGCTTCCGTCAAAGGCATGGATTCGAGAGGTCATCATCTCATAATCGTTCATGAACTTTCTTTTCTATTTCTGTGGTGAAGTAAAAACTGCCGCTACTAAAAACTGGGACTGAAGACAGTGTATGTATGCTTGAGAAGTGATTCGTAATGCTTGTAGTCTGTCATTCGTCTTGACGGACTTAAAACTGTGGAATGGCCAAAAAAAACAATCCTCTGGCTTCCACATGGCGGTGTGCCGGACAAGAAATGCCTTAAATCATATTGCCTTTGATGGTTCAGTTTGGCTGGTAAAAGTAAAACCATTGATTTTGCAGGATGATATACTAGACAAAATGGTGCCTAGAATGCCCCATGTCATGAAGCCAAGATTGGGAAAAATGGGTAATTTGGGAGCATCTTGTTTCAAAATTTAAATATAAGGGAGTATGGTCTTAGAGTGCTGCACCATTTGATGGGTCGTTATTAGTGAAAATCTTGCATATGAATGTTCAAAACCTCTTGAAGACAATACAAATGGCACTTGATCACCGTTTTGACTCACTCATTGCTTAAAAGGGTGTTTAAGATGGTCTTTATGGTGGAAGAATTTTTTTGAACCCATGATGTAAATTAGTCAAGAGTCGAAATGATGTATTATCGGGTTTTTGACTTTTGAAAGTGAATAGACCACCACGAGGCATCAGATGAATCTATGCTTTGGCATAAACTATACAAATGGTGTTGAAATATTTTGGCTGATTTCCAAATGTCGAGTAAAATGTCTAATGAAATAAAATGGATATGATATAGCAACTTATAATGCACTAAACAAGGTTGAGCTCATTGGTTTAATTTTCCTAATTTCTTTTGTTATGATGAAACTTGACGAAGACCCGATTACCAAGCTCAACTTGAATTCCATTAGACCAATAAATCATGAAACCAAAGATCACGAAACTCGAACTTAGATCAATAATTGTTGAATTTTGTGTAAAATTGCGAACATTTTTATTTCATTCACACCCTAATATCACTGTCTTGACTAGCACAGCAATGTTCAATCTCAACCGACATCTGGTAGCTCTCTCGATGCCCAAGATATTGAAGAAAGCCGTCAACTAATAGAAACGAAACTTCCATACAAAAATTTCAGCATGCAAGTGTCAACCGCTTCAACTGACAAACTCTTAACAAATTCAGAAAAAGCTTATTCACAAGCCAATAGACAGTATATCGTACTACTGCCCATCCAAAGAGCCCCACACGGATGCACCGCAGAGCTATTCTATGGTATTGTAAATCAAAGTACATCGACGCGTTCTTTCATTCGCATCGCATCACATCACCGAAGTTGCGAAGAACACAAAAGCAGAAATATCATATTAGCTAATGTCTTCTAGAGTAGTACTGATCGATAACATGCCACAATGGTCTCAATCATGCTGAAGCATCATACTAGCTAAGAATTCAGTTGATATATCGAGAGTTATTCTGCATTTGTCTCAATCATTCAAGACTCTTCGACACTCGGAGTCTGTCCGTCCGTCCTTTCACTATAGCAGCTAACTCTTCCATAAGGTGTAACACGACATTGTCCAAACAAAACAACATGATCAATAGCGGTAGTGGTCCCTGGAGTCGTAGCTTCGATCAGACCTCACCTATACAATGTAGCCTTGGTTAGTTTGATCCAATAGATTCGAGGATTGAAGCTAAAAACTTCCATGAATTGATACCAAAGTAATAAACTTAAAGTTGACTCTCTTTTCTAACATCTAACACTTCGGAAATATCTAATTCTATAATATGTAAGTCTATAAATATTATTGATCAATACTTGAGATGAGATTGATAATAGGAACATACTGAAGGTGAGCGGGAACGAGATAAGCTTCTCCTCAGGCTTGGGCTCAGGCTAGTATGCCTTCCTCGAGGACGCTACAATTACAAGAAGACATAAATGAAACCAATAATGTGACAAATTTAATATGCTCCCTTGATTGTGGCGGAATATATAAAATAAAATTAGCAGGTTACCGGTGAGATTGGAGATCTGGATGCTGAAGGAGATCTGCAATAATACAAAAGATGAAATGAGAATTCTTGAGTTCAAGCCACACAACATCGAGGCATCTTTGTATGATAATCAACATATGCCTTTCATATGGTAATCTTAACTATATTTTACAATAAGTGAGGGTGCCAGATTCACAATAAATATAATGAATGAAGTGGGATATACCTTGAGTATGATCTTGACCTTGAAGAGACAGACCTCCCTCTTGAATACTTGCCCCTAGGAGACTTGCTGCAAGAACTTTAATCATTAGCACATAGGCGAATATATATATATATATAGAGCAATCTCCACAGACCTTCTGCTTCGGCTACTATAGCTATCGCTGTAACCTGGGCTAGGACTTCTTGAATAGTGGCGACTATAGCTGGGACTTCTAGAGTAGCTCCTTCGTGAATCATACTCTCTCACCTAAGCAAGGTACACTACAAGTAACGTGGAGTGCACATGAAAATATATAGATGTTAGATGAAAAAAGAGATTGGATCGAAAAGTACCCGTATATAGCTCTTGCTGAATGCATTTCTGAATAAAGAATCGTCAAGTTTCCTGATCTAAAGAAGCCAAAAAGAAAAAAGGGATAACTATAACAGGAGATGTCTACATACAGGAGCAGCAGCAAGTGTAAATGTAAATTAATAGATGTCATTGAGATATAAGTTCTAACTTACAGCATATTTCATATCATCATAATTTGTGTAATCAACGATTCCTGTCATGCCTGCACAAATTACACCACACTGAATTACAACACCCCGTAGGAAAACCAAGGAACTGCTATGTGAAATTATATATATATATAAAGTATTTTCAAAGGTATCTGTGAACGTACCATGCCTATCAGGAAAAACTTCTGAATAGCATACATCTCCAGCTCGGCGCATATGGTCCTTATAATTGACCGTGAACCATCAGCACAATATGATATTCAAAAGTTAAATGAGAAGAAAAATCAAGAATACGCACGAACAGAGGATTGATTCCCAATTCTAGTTCTCACCTTCAAATCTTGCCATGAAGCGGACGAAGGCAAGTTGGTGACTAGAACTGCATATTAATTGAAAACTTGAGATTCTGAATGAGTCACAATGTATGAATTGACACTTCCAAAAAAATATAGGTACCGCGATAGTCAGAATGCCTTGAAATTCCACTCCGGCTACTGCTGCTACTGTAGCTTCGGTAACGGTTGACTGGAGACCTTTGCCCACCATGTGCGAATTCAACCTATACAAAGTCGGTTGATTGAAATCCTTCATAAAAGCATGTTTGTGAAGAAAGCTTGTAAAAAAAAGTAGAATAGTTCACAAATCTCACCCTTAAACGGTGTCCATCAAACTTATATCCATCACGCCCATAAATTGCATCTTCAGCATCTCGAGGATCTTCAAACTTTAATGCCATAAAAACTCAAAATCACATCAACAGCCACATAACTCACAAAAGAATTGATGAAATATAAATTTTCATTGCCTTCAGCTATGAAATTTGCATACCTCTACAAACGCATAACCTGGAGGCCTTGGAGGAACCTTCACTTCGACATCCACAATGCGCCCATACTAACAACAAAGCATCAGATCAATTCTTAATACCCAAAATTCAAAGAGGGGGGAGGGGGAATTGGTGGTGTTGGTGGGGAATCTTCTATGATATAATATATGATATATTCAACTGCTAAATGGAAATTACTAATCCGAACAAGTATGATTAGAGCATGAAGTTAGTGTGGCACAATAAGTGCCCGAAACAGCCAATGCATTTTTCATTAGAAAGAATGGAATTTATAGGAAGAGGAGGAACCTTGTAAAACAAATCTTCAATTTCTCGCACACGGATGTCAGCTGGGAGATTCCCCACGTATACAGTGCGGCTCAGACGGCTGCTCATTTCCTCTCCTGACACCACAAGAACAATTTGATAGCAATAAAGGGACAATGTAATAAGTTACGAAGCAGAATCACTGGTTTTACTACTGCAACAGATCGAGCTTCTTTGTCACTGCAAAATCACTCATACATAGAAACAAATTTACTATGATGCCCCCAAAATTGATATACATGAGTATATCATTTGCTAATGCGAATAACACAAATTGTCAGGGGCAGACTAAGGGGGCCGTGGTGTAGCACAGCAGAACTAGGATTAAGGGGAAAATTTCAGGATTCAAACGTCGGGAAGGACAAAACTACTAATACTCTCCCCCATGTGTCCATTACAGCCCATCAGGGTCACCACAAACGGTTTAAACTTCGGAAATTTTCGACAATTAGGCCTAAAAGTTAAAGAAAACTGTTAAATAAGTATCTTCTTACATAATTATTTTCTTTTCTATAATTTGTTTACTTTGTGATTGGCCCCATCTATGGATCATGTACAGCAAGGAAAAGGAAAAGTATTTCCTTATTCTCAACATCAATAACATCAAATTCAGATCATAAACCCACAAAAAAAAAAATAATAAAAATTTAATCATTAGGACTAAAGCTGCCTGTCTATTCTAAAAGCAAGATGATAGGTGCACAAATTGGGAAGAAAAAAATAAAAAAATAAAAACTGGTATAGTTATGATATTCACAACATATGTAACTTTGCTTACAACAAATATAAAAAAAAGTCTAGGAAGGCAGTGTTCTGCAGGAAAGCAAATGCAACCTCTAACCTGTACACATGTGCATATTATATATATATATATATTATATTGTGTAATCACAACAAGGTAATTAGAAATAGATGAAACATAAGGTTGCACCTATATAAAAAATTGTCCTAACAAGATTATACAACAATTTTGAAGTTTCAACATAAAACTATCACTCAAATGGAAATTTAAAGATAACCCTATTTGCAATATCAAGCTATAAGATCAATACCATCACTAAATAACAATCATATGATAATAATAATAATATTATAAAAATTTAAAAATATTAGATTTACCTTATGAAAAGATGGAAACCTAGGACTTAGGGGAGGGCTAGACAGGAAAACAGGAGGCAGGAGGTGATAATCTCTGAGTCAGTCACGTTAAGGTATCAGGAGTCTTCTGGAAAGTAGAGACTGGGGGTGGTGTGGTTGCGTTGTGTTATGTTATTATTGTTAATGTACTGCTTCTTTTTTGTTTTTATTTTTTTTTAATAAACTTCTTCATGGTCGTATCGTAAATGTGTGAGGACCGCACAGTTGTCAGAGGAAGATTTGACGTATGCCGTTGGATATGAGAATGAGGAAGGCAGCAAATCTAAGTTTGAAAAATAAAAAAGCAGCTGCTTTACGTACCTAGTACACGTGTTGTTTGGTTGGAGGAGAGTCTAGGTTCTGATTGCCAAATTTTGCTTGGATTCTCAGAATGGACGTGGCGCGTGTCTCCTATTCAATGGCCATATTTTCGCAATTTATAGAAAGAAAATGGGTTTTATTACAGAAAGTATATTGAGTTTTCACTTTACCATATTTGGATTTTAATTTATTAAACTTTATATATACGTTTATAATTTATATGCTTCTTTATTTGGAAAATATTGGTCGGAAGGTTAAAATTTGGCAAGTGAAATGCGTGTAGGGCAATGGAAATGCCTCTATAGCCTATGATATGAATGTCGTCTTTTTCAACGGATGTAAATGCATCAACATGAAAGTAATTGGAGAAGGAAAAAAAGCTTATGGAGATTTTTTTTTTTTCCTTTTGAAAAAAGAAAGATCCATAAATTTTTTCATAATTATTTTCAGAAATGTAATTCTTAGAGTTAACGATTATGACTTTCCAAGAGAATTTGATTCTGAATCTAAGAAATTGAATTGAAGTTCATTTCATCTTGTCAATACTTTTTTATCATTTATATATTTGCTATCCTTATTTATTACAAATATATTAAATAGCACGATGTACATAATTCTTTCAAATCCATTCCATGCAAACTAGGAACGCATTTGATGAATCTATTATCTATTCCATTCCTCTTATTCTACTTTCCTAGTTTCATATGTATTTCTAATATTTTAGATTTTTTTTAAAATAAATAGTGTATGCGTTTAGTTTTAATATAGATAAATTATATCATAAGATTCCAATATTTGAGAGTAGGTTGATTTGATGTCACAACTTTTAGAAAAGTTGGTCAATTGACATTATCATTGTCACATTTCAACAAGAAAAAAATTAACTAAAACTCAAAGGATTCACATATTGTGATACATATCAATTGAGTGTGATCTCAATTTTTTTGACCCAATTATGACCTTAACTGACTAACTTCTTTAAACATTGATACCTCAAGTAAATTATTCAAAATTTTATAACCTCCAATGAACTTATCTCTAAATGTTATGATATTCTGATATAATTCACCTATACAATTATCATAAAAAATCAATATAAATTTATTATATTCTTCTTGAATTAGAAATCAATCGATGAACAAGCCCTTCTATTATTTAAAACCTTAAACAAGCCAATATAAATCAAGTTTCCGTAGCCTAAGCGGCAACACCATCTGGACAAACATTTGAATGTACACCACCCCCACTATTTGAAGACAAAAACAAATACACAAGTTAGTCTCCAAACGCAGTCCTTCGGCACAGAAACAACCACGAGCTTCTAGCTCAAACAAGGTTTTAGATTATTAAAAAAAAGAAAAAACAATAAATTAAAAAATATATATAGAAGGCAAAGGGTAAATGACTTCATCTTGGTTGGAATTCCATATTTGCCAGCCTCTTCCTTAACTTTTCTAACATTAGGAGTATACATTAAATTAGTGTCCGCACGAGTTATCCATGATAAGCCTCATTTGAATTTGTCTCAATAATAATGCAATTTTCTAAACCCTAATCTTCTATAATTCCTAAACAACTCTATTAAATGTTCCAAATCCCAGTCTCTAGAGGCAATTCTTCTAAAACTTTCTTCACGAAGCCTCCCATGCACTCCTATCTTGCTCATGTGAAACTTTTTTCCTTCCTATACGTTCTATCACAGATTATTTCAATAAAATTACCTGAGGCCAGGGATAGATCTTGAGAGGTACCAATGGTACCTTACTCCCTACACTTAGAAAAAAAGTTAATTATCGTAATATATTTAAATAAATAGCATATGTTACATTTATATCTATAACAAGATAAATTTAGCTCCTCAAATCATATAATTCTGAATTCATCCTGCTTAGGTGGTTTCTATAAGTCCTCTTTGTATATCCCTTCCTTCCTCCTCTAGTTTGATGAGTGTCCTACGATTCTTTTATAGCTGCATATAGTTGATTTCCATCCAATCTTATGTAATATTTTGCCGTCTAAATACTCTTACATTTCTCGCATCAAGAACACACAAAATTACCGGCGGACGTAGGATGTAGGACGGGGGTGCTGGACCCTAGTTAAGTTAAATTAATCTTAAAATTATTTATTTATATCTACTAAATATTACATCTTATATATTTATAAGAATTTTGTTAATGATGTTAATGTGATCATTTTTTAAAATTTCATGAAAATATTCATTCAAGCAATAATTAAGAGTATTTGTGTATTTTGTAAGAGATTATATATATGTCACTTGAAAGCTAATTGTTAATGTAAAATATAGAGCTTATATACTTATAAGTTTTTTTTAATAAAAAATAATAAATTATATTAAGATAGGATTATGTATTTTAATGACATTAATTGTAGAAAAAGAATACTACTAAATCAAATTATATATTTAGTATGCAATAAGATTCGTTTGCAATATATACGAATAATGTAATTATTATTTGTGATACACTTAAATAAAAATATTTATTTAAAAGAGAATTTATTTAGTTAGATATAATTTTATGATAAAAAAATTGTGAAGGAAAAAAAGTTAGAGAGAGAGAGAATAAGGAAAGAAGTAGCCATGTAATAAAAACATGTTGAAAAAGTAAGTAAATATGCAATGATGAGATTTAAATCAAGATTTCTTAGACATAAAACTATTGATTTAACCACTAGATCATGCTTTCTTGTATGTCACGATTTACTCTTTATAATATACATATAATATCTATATATATATATATTTTTATTTTTAATAAAATTAAAAAATAATTTTCCTTAGGTCTTGAGGTGAGGGGTTGGCATTGCCATGGGCATTAGATATGTGAGTGCATGCTTTGGTTCCATTTCGTATTTCCTTTAAACTAATTGTACAGTTTAAGTTATGTGTTTACAATTGCTCCCTACCTCTGCTAACACCAACACTGTATTTGGTACAAGAGAATAGGAAGGAATGATTAGAAGGAATAGAAATAGGAAGGATTAATTTTTTTCCCTGGTTTGTTTTGAAAGAGAAACACAAGGAAAGATAAAAAAAAAAAAAAAAAAATTGATGTAATATTTTTCTTAGATCCTATCAATTTTTTTTGTCCCTCCAAATAGAGAGAATAAAGAGGAAAATACAAATTTTTTTTGAAATTATTCTTATAGAAGATAAACATGTCAAACATTTAATATGTGGTAACAAATTTATTTCTTAATTATAAAAACATTATCTATGTTTTAGTATTTTTATAAACAAGTGACACGGGTTTTAATTTTTTTATAAATACATTACCTGTATTTAGACTTTTTTTTTTTATAAATAAGTTGCTAGAGTTTTATTTTTGACAAATACATGACTTGTGTTTTGTATCTTTATAAAAAAAAATGACATGAGTTTTTTTTTGACAAATGCATGACCTGTGTTTTTGTATTAATAATAGATAAGAGATATGTAAAAACACAAGTTATCTATTTGTCAAAAAACAAAACTCATGTCACTTTTTTTACAAAAATATAAAACACGAGTCATGTATTTGTGAAAAATAAAACTTATGTCACTTATTAGTTAAAATGTCAAACACGGGTCACTTATTTATTAAAAATCAGAACTTACGTTGCTTGTTTGTAAAAGTACTAAAACACAACTCATGTTTTTATAATTTTTTTATTTATTTTCAAGACTTTTTTTATTTTTCATTTTTAGGATAATATAAGTTATAACACCTAGTGACTTAGGTTAGCTTTATTAAATACCTAGTTTAGAGGGTCAACTTGTCAAGTCAAAGGGTTACTTCTAGTCTTTTGTTCATGTAAAAGTCTAATAAGATTGAGATTAAACTTAATGGGCCGGCCAAGTTTCAAATGGCTTAGACTAGGTCTTGAGAGCCCATGTGTCTAAATTAACTATCAACATATGTATGTATATGTATATGTATATATACAGGGTATGCAAATTATAAATATTAATTTTATTAACATTGCTGTGAAAAGGATACGATTCTCATCTATACAAGAGAACTTAAACTTGATATATTATGTTATATATGTGTATAAATAAGAGAGAGAAAGAGAGAGAATATATGAATCATTGGTAATAACTTTTTTTTTAATATGAAACTACCTGTTTTGCTATGACATGTTTATAACCTTGGTATGTGACATCAAGAATTCCATACATCAACACCCACCCCCCTCCCTCCCCCCTCTTAACTATAAGACATTAACTGGCATAATTGCCTTCCTGTTTGCTACTTATTATCATTTATTTTTTTGGCCAACCCTCTACCTTATTGATTTAACCCTGTTATCATTTCTTTTTGACATATAAATGTATTTTACATATATCGGTTATTTAGGATATATTGTCCACTTCATTGGAATCTCTAAACTTTAAAAAAGGAAAGATACTAATGACTGTAAAAAGAAAGACTTATTTATATTCGTTAGAACACATCAATAGCAAAGCGAAAGATGACTATGACCAAATCACGTAAACAACAAAACAAGTAAGAAGAAGAAAAGATGTAAAGACCCTGCATGTACTTTTACAAAAGCTAAATATGCCAAGACTTCAACCATGTATAATACACGAAAATATTATATGTAAGGTTGTCTGAAAAGCAAGGAGTTTATACTCATCACTTGATTGACCAGTTAAGATACAAATTTATAAAAACTACTCATTTAAGAGTAGATAGTTTTATGTAAATTCATATGATAGTACCACCGGTTGGTACTTTAAAAGTTATAAAACTATACTTGTAACATACATGATAGAAACTTAGGTACTTGGTATTACAAAACACAGGATTGTGAATATACCCTTAGTTTATACTATTATATTTCAAAAACAAGGTCTTATCTAAGTCTCTTTCCAAGGAAAAACAACATAGAATAGTCCGGGAGTCCTAATCGTCCCATTCCTCAAGGAATGCTTCTCAATTCGTACCATATCCCAAGTTATCATAGTACTCATTATCATCATTACTTGTAGAAGAAAAAGTGAGCCAGGAGCCTAGTACACGAGAGCATAAACAAATACAAAGTAGCATACATTCCTAGACTAATGCAATGCAAGAAGCAATAAAATTATTTATTTTTATTAGGTAAAATAAATCAACATTAGAGTGTTCAAACCTCGATTACAATCCTGGGGAACCTGGAGGTCCTGAGTAACAGGAGTTGCTCAGGGAGTTGAAATAAGCAACCTGAATAATTATATTTCCTACATAACTTTACGATTAATAATCACATCTAAGATTCACTACCGTTACTTAACTTTATTTACTTAATTTATAACATCACCTAGTACTTAACTTTATTTACTTAATTTATAACATCACCTAGTTCAATCATCCCCATAAATGGGAACTAATTATATTATTTCCTCTTAAGAATAAGTAAGAGCTATACCTATATTGTTCCTCCTATCGATCACCCGATGAGCCACTTATAAATTGCCATTGTATCATGACAAGGGAGGCCTGAGTACTTAAACTACCATGTGATGGAGGCATGGTTAGGAGATGGAGAGTAGATCCACATGAGATGTCACTAGGACTGATTAGAAGAACCCAAACTAAAAGATTCAAAGATGTACTTAATGAATTAATCTAAGAAGTTTAAGAAGAGGAGATCCACGTACATAACACCAATGATGAGCTAAAACTGATCAATGTTCTCAAAGTTAACTCATAAATGGACTAAGACGAAGAAGCGGATGAGCAGCCCTAGGCCATCTAGCCAGAGCTGCTAGCTTTGCATGAACCTTGGCCTTATGCCGCCGGCTTATTACCTTATGCCACTGGCCTTCACTACTCATGCTGTCGACCTTACACTGGCGTAGGATTTTGTACAGAATCGGGATTTTGTCTCGTTTAGGTCGCAAGCTAATATTAGCTGACAATTGTAATTCTTGTTATGACTTTGAGGTTTCCTTTATATTATTATAAATAGACCTTTTGTTTTTTAATTGAAGATCACAACTTTGAATAAAAGTTTGAGAGAATTTTTCTTTGGTCTTTGAAAGAACTTTCCTGAACTTATCAGTTTATCCATGGCATTCAATCTTGACTTATCAATCGAATTTCCATCACCGATTGTGGCATCTTTCTTTCTATACTAAGGTTCTTGCTCTCACATAAGCAACGGGTCACGGTTTCCATTCAAACTTGAATGATCTTGGGATTGATTTCTAGATTTAGTTGTTGGGTTTCGTCACAAGGTTGGCATGGTTCGTATGATCATGCTTGCTCCAAGTAGGGTTGTCGCTTCCCAGACCGGATTAAACATCACAAGAACAACCAATTCAATCATTATTAAGCCATACTTTTATTATAGTCAATTTAATAATGTTTATCCTATCATCCAACAAACAAGGATAATCATTTCTTATAAAACAATGTTAATCCATAATTGAACTAAGTCATTACACCCTCATTAAACTTAAATAAAAATTCACATCATCTTATAACTTCACATTTATACATATATCTATGTATATCACAATCCACTATTCACTCATCTATTATTATTATTATTATTATTATTTTTATATGAATAGTACTAGGGAATCTGTTACGCCCGTGACAAGGGTCGTGATGGATATTACAGGTATCATCACGGCCGTGATGGAATGTAATGGGCCTTGTCACGCCCATAATAGGAGATTACATCCCCTATCCTGGTTATGATGTAGCTCGTATCAAGAATTATGCCCGTGATAACCTTGTTTAAATTTTCTAAAAACCTTCCAAAGGAGATTACACCCTATATAACAGCTGTGATCTTGGTCGTATCAACTTTAAAATCATACAGAGGAGATGACGACCTTGGTAACGGCCGTGATCTAGGCCGTTTCATGTTTTAAAAACACCCATAGGAGATCACGGTCCTAGTTACAGCCATGATTGACATGAAAAATTAGATCCGATGTGATAACGGCCTCAATCACCCTCATTTTAAACAGGGCATTGTCCCTATGCTACTTGATAAAAATTTTTCGAAGTTTTACATCAATTAAGTAGTTACCAACATCTTATTCTTAATAAAAACATGTCAGAACCAACTTATAATCATAATAGCAGACATCATCAAGTTCATTTGCATATATATATATATATATATCTCCCATTATACTTGCTAACACATGACAATATCTCAACTTAAAAATACAAGTATATTATATTTGCTCTTTAGGACTCTATTAGCAACCTAGTTACTAAAGCTTTACTTAATTATCACCGACAACATCAATAAACATACCATATCACCATAAGCTTCATATTGCATTTCATCAAACACCTAAAGTACATATGTTTATTTGCATATCTAGTTCAACATACATGTTAGCATATCATTAATTTGTCTAAAACATCAAAGTTCTACTCCTATTTAGCATCAATATCAACTAAAACTCATACTTAAACAAAACATGAAAAGATCCAACTTCACTTACTTGTATAACTACTACTAACAACTAAGCTTCATTTTTCTACATTCTTAGCTTAATTTCCTACTTCCATTTGTTTTTTATTTTAATTCTTTACTTCGGATCTTGGGTGGCAAAGTTTAGAAGAAATTTTGAGAAGTGAAATTTGTATTTGTTTGTTTTTGAGAAAGTGACGGAAAGAGAGAAAATTGATCGTTTGGGTCTATTTTGGGTTTGATAATTATCCAAATTGTGCCTTTGACTTTAGAGGCATTGAAAGAGTTTAAAAGGTGCTTGGATATGGACTTAGGTTGTGTATTTGGGCTTAGGCTTGGGTTTTATTTAATAAAGATAGGCTTGGCCTTGTTTAATGAAAGAAGATAGGCTTTTAAACAAAATTTTGCAGCTAAGAGGCCATCCCAAATTTTAGAAAAACAATACATCCTATTACTATGCTATTCAATTTAGTAGGTTTCACTACAAATACAAAATTATACCAACACAATACAATCAAATTTTAAACACATTGAAATTTTAACAATTTATCTTACCAACAATTAAAATTTCTATAATTTAAATTATCACAATTAATTCATGAATCAGCAAACAACCTTAAATGCTAATTAATTTAGTATATTTAATTTAGATTATTTCAAAAGAGACGGATAAATACAATCCTATTGCAAGAATGTAAAGTAAATAAAGGAAGGATACGAAATTACTTCCGACAATAATAATATCACTCATATAGATTATATATTTACCGACTAATAACTCTCTTTTTTTATTAAAAGCATTTATCCTTTAAACCGGTTGAAAAATTTTGGTTTAGATAATGATCCCCGATATGCTAATTTTAGGCCATGGTGGACTCAAATTGAGTTTCCAAATCCTTTAGCACCATAATACATCGTTTTCCTAAATTTAAAAGAACAATATAAATAAGTTTCTATACTTGATTTCTATATAACTACCTTTAATGAACCATTTTTAAGTATGAGCTCTTAAACCAATTGAACCTATTTGAATATTGACCGACTTGACTTGTTGAAGGGCCAACCTCTACCAATTCATATTCGGTTGAACTAATTGAACCTAGGGCCGATAAGCCGAGCTGGTAAGCCTTTAAAATGCTTTGGGTACGCCTGTCAAACCTTCTTTTGATTTAGCAGCTAGTTGACCTGCCAATCCCCACCAAACCACCTCCAAGAAATTTGAGACATGATTTAGTAGTTAGTTGCATGCCCCAACAATATCAAGCACTTACATCTAGAGCTGTGCAAATGGATTATACAGGTCAATCTGCCTCGCCCCACGTCAACCTGCGAGTTATGCGGATTAAAATTTTTAACCCAACCCGTCCCGCAGGGTTGATGGGCTTTGCAGGTTAGCCCGCAAACCCGCTAATATATATTTTTTATTAAAAAAATTATAAGAATTGAAATTTAAATTTAAACTTTTAATAATTTTAATATAGAATATATTTCTTTTTATCTCACCAATTACCTACATATTAATCCTAGATGATAATCGTATATGGACAAAATATAGACTTCTATTTTAAAATTTTTTATTTCAACATAAAAGGATTTATTTTAACCAATAAAAATTAGAATTCATTCTAATTTTTTTCTTTGGCGTGGCAATGAAATACACCATGAAAATTATCAATTGATATTGTGTTGCTTGTTTTAAATAGAAGGATCTACTAAATATAAAACAAAAAGTATTGATAAAAGGACCAATGATATAATAAATATAAAATTTGAAAGTTTAAAACATCACTCCTATAAAAATTACATAATCAATATTTAATAATTAAATAATAGAAAAATGAAGTGAAGAGGAAATAAAGAGGATAATGTATTAGGATTTTTTTAAAAGATTTTTATTTCTCTCTTTTTCTTTATGTTTTTTAAGTGCGGATTCGCAGGCCAACTTGACCCGCAACTGGTTGACCCACATCAATCCGCGGGTTATGTGGGGGCGGGCCAATTTTGGCCCGTACATTAAATGGGCTAAAATTTTTAGCCAAATCTATATTTTTTTGCTGTTTATGCAAATTGGCCCACATAACCTGTCCTACATACACAGCTCTACATAAACCTATGATAAAGTTCTACTTGCTTCAATCTTTTCGGGTTTATCCTCTTTAAATACCATCCAGAGGGCATCAAGCTTACAGTTTTGCAAGCCCATCACTCATTCCTTTGCTTTTTATCGCCTTACTAACTTGATGAATGGGATAATCGCATCGGACAACCTCAACACTTCCTAACTTCTAGTTGTTTCGCAAGCTGGCATCAAGCTCCTTGTCAATCCAAAATCTCTACTAACAAAAAGTGCTAACAACGGATACACTTCTTAAATTTTTAAATATAGTAAATAATATAACTTAACATGAATAAATTAGCAAAACCTCCTCTGTATAGATGATTACTTAAATTTTCACTTAGTATGAAAATATCTCTCAAATTTATTAAATTGTAGTTTATGAGGCACGGGTGGACACTTCAAAGGTGAAAAACAAAAGTATATTGATATGTACAATAAAATAATGTGTTTATAAACTTGGGTTGCAACAGGGTCCGATGATGGTACTAGTTTAGGATTTCTGGTTCTTTATGGGAGGTCTCTAAACCAGTAAAAGTTTAGCAGTTTTTTTTATAATATTAAAAATTCTGATGGTATATCAAATTTAAGTCAAAATTTAGAAAAAAATTGTTTCAATTTCTCATTAATTTTTTAGTAAGTCGTTAATATTCAAATTCAGTCAACCTAAAAATTAAATTCTACGCTTATCCCCGAGTTAAATAAAGATCCGTGGCCTATGATGATATACGTGTATTCCGAAAACAAAAATTAAAATAAAACAGTTAGAAAAATACGAATTGCCTACTCCTTTTCTTTAGAAAATACAAAGTTGTCCTTCTTTTAGTATGTGGAAAGAAACTCTTTTGGAACATTTGGATCTGGAGAAACCGTCAGAGGGAGGGGAAATAGAAGGAAAAATTATTTTTTGCACTTGAAAAATAACGAAAACAAAGGTAAACGAATTTTTGAGTCAAATTTTTTACTGAGTTCTCATTTAAAAAATAAAAATTCACTCTCTCATATGGAAAGAATCGAAAGGAAAATAACTGAAATGATTAAATACCTTTTTATTTAAAAAGAAATTTAAAAAACTTAAGAATATTTTAACAAGTTTTTTTTAAAAATATCTAGTTGACTTTTCATCCACTTTTATTTCTTTCTAGGTTCTTTACTTCAACAAAAATTCATTTCCTCTCTATTTATTATTATTATTATTTACCTAAACATGACCCGCCAACCAGCACCGCCCACAGTTTTTCGTTTTTCCTAGGTTGACAAGTTGGACTTGTCCCCCCTCTCTCTCTCTCTCGATTCAATGTTCCACCCATATGTATAAGTTCCCTCTTTACAAGTTACAACAGCAATGCCATTTAAACACTCTCTCTCCCTGTGAATTAAAAAAAAAAAAAACAAAACAAAAAACCTGCCCGTCTCTCTAAAAGTTTTTTCTCCGACACAGCTTTTATTCTCTGACTTGAACGGTAATGGCAGAATCCAAGAGCAACACGATGGAATCTATCAGGCATTGGGTCGTCGAACACAAGCTCCGAGCTGTTGGTAATCATATTCTTCTTCTTCTTCTCCTTCAATTGGCATTTTTTTTTTTTTTTTAATTTTCTTTCTGGGGTTTAATTTAATTCGTGCTTTGTTTTGATTGTTATGGGTTTAAGGTAGTTTATGGCTTAGTGGTATCGCGAGTTCGATTGCATACAATTGGTCTCGTCCCTTGATGAAACCCAGCGTCAAGATCATTCATGCTAGGTAAACTTTTGTTTTCTTTTCTTTTTAACATATATGTATGTATGTATATTTGGTAAATCACAAACGTAAGTAAAAATAATATTTTGATGATTGAAAAGAGATATCAATGTTTGGATAAATTTGTTTATGGTATCAATTTTTTAAGTGTTTTAAAAGTGGTAATGTTTGAAGAAAGAAAAAAAAAAAGAGAGAGAGAATATTTTGAGTTTATTAAAAGAGGTATCAAGTTTAAAAAGTGACTTAAATAAGTTATTAATAATTATTGATTAAAATGTAAAGAAATTTAATGAAAACTAATTTGAAGGTGAATTTTGCAAAATTAATACGTCATTTGCTATATTTTGTCAAATGTTGATACTTTTTTAAATTATTTAAAATGTTAATATTTTAAATAAACTTACCTAAAGTGTTAATATTTTTTGGTGTGATTTATTTTATATATTAAATAATTAAGGTTTATAAATTTGTTGTGAATTATGTTTTGAGTTTACACATTTATGGAGCATTTTCTAGTTAAAATGATATAAAATTGTTTTAGGTGCAAGACTTTTGAAAATTGGGTGAGGTTGCATTTTCTATAACTTCGTGATTTTATTAGAATTACATGATTGTATTGATTTTGTATGTTCTGATGTAGAATTGCTAGTTTGATAATCTGTTGTAAAAATAAATTCTTCATGATGCTATGCAGGAAATCTGATAATGTAGATTAAATATTTAAGTTAAGGTCTCGACACCCATTAGCGTGTGCCTAGCATCAATTAAGACGTCAAATGAAAATTTGAACTTTTAAGATCAATAACACACGTGAAAATATATTTTTACAACAAGCAAAAGAAAGTTGTGTTTTATTGGCCTTGTATGATTAACATAGGAGATCTCTTTTTGAAGGTTAAAGATGGTTAATTTCAGGAATATGATGTTCTAGTTTACCTTTCTGCATCATACTTGTGGAATGCCAACGTAGATCACAAAATGTGCAAGAACATGCTATGGTTGATATAATCCAAGTTAAATCATATAATTCTACAAGTTTATGATTTTATGGGTTTTTTTCTAATTAAAATAAATGTAAAATCGTTGTCTAAGCTCTTGGTGTAAATTCAGGTATATGATTTTATAAGTTCATCATTCCACTAATTTTGTACGATTTTATTGATTCTATGTATTTTGATACTTGTTGAATCATGAGTTAGACAATCTCTTGCAACTACTTTTTACTTCTTTCTTCAAAGTCATCTTACTTCTTTCTTAGCCATTGAAATGCTACCCAAATTGCCTATTACACATCTTCTTTCACTCCAGAAATGCTTAAAATCATGGTGTTTGATTACTTTCATCAACCGAGCTTTATTTAACTTAATCTTGCTTTTGATTGGAACAATCAGGTTGCACGCTCAGGCGCTTACGTTGGCAGCATTAGCTGGGGCAGCGGCGGTTGAGTACTACGACCGTAATAAATCAGGAGCAAGCAGGAGCAGGAGCACACTCTGACCGTTACGCAAATTACATCCCAATGGAATCATTCTCACATAAAGATTGAACCAGAAGCACAGCATCCCTTCTATAGAATGCTCAGCAGAGCGTGCTCTGAAAAATAAAAAATTGTAAGGCAGAATATGATTCAGTTTGATCTCTTCATGCAAACCGATGTACATCATTGATGTTCTTTTTTATAGATAAAGCACTGGGTATGAACTTGAATGCAAACGTGCAATTCTTTTAGAGGATCAGTTACATGTTTATCTTGCTTATATGATTATGTTCATCTGCTTTCGCTCTTCTTATAAGTTTGTCCCTTGCCACTGCATTGCTCTTGGTGAGTTTGTTAAGCATCTTGTGCATTCTGTGATTTGGGAAATGAATCCATGGATGGTTTATGATGATCTTTCTATCGCAATATCAATCACATGCTGTACATATATGATATTCATGATGAACTCATTCATCTGCATGAATTGTTTTCTCAATGTCATGTCAGCTAAGTACGGTGTTAAAATGATACAAAAACAAAACTAACATGACGATCGAAAGAGGCCTGATCGGCTTCTAAAAATCCTAGTACGTTCTTAATTCTAACTAATCACTAGTTCTAGGAAGGTGACGTACGAAGTTCAACAAGGAGGAATATCCATTTAAACATCGATCAACAGAGTAAAACCATCGTCTTATTACGCTTTAGAACTTCGTTTAACTCGAGACGTTTAATGAATCTAAGAAATCCTTGGCCTATGGTTTCAATGCAACAAGGATCGCAAGGGAACGGCTTCACCATTTCCATAACCGGCCACCAACTTGCTCAAAGTCATTTTGGCTAACCGAATTCTTCCAGAAGCTTGAAAAATTTTCAGAAATTATGCAGTGCACTTCTAAGAGCATCACCAACAAGCGTTTCTTGGTGTTGAAATCTAGGGAGGAGCGAGATGAGGTTCTTGACGGATAGGACTGGCTCTTAATATTTTCATGGGTCCTCTGCAAAGAACTGATGCTTAGCTTATTGTTTTGTTTGTTTTTTTTCCCCCCTTTTTTGATCAAAAGTTGTGGCTAGACTTTCTCCATTCAGCTCCAGTATTATAAGTTGTTTTTTTATATTTTTTATTTTAAAGTATGTTGGATATAAATTTTATTATGTGACTCCCTTAAAATCATAAAAAATTACAAAAAACCTCATATAAGATCTTAGAGATAAAATGCTGAGATCCTTAAAAAAAAAAGATTTTTAAAATATTGATTTGACATCCTAAGGTTCTCAGGTCTTTATGGATGTCGATGCTTTAAGATTACTTTCGACTAAACCTAGAAGGGACAAAGGAAAATAATGTCCCTACGTATAATGTAATGGTTAAAGTAGTAGAATATGAAGTGGATGTGATGATATGAGAAGTTTCTAATGCTAATTTTAGGGTGTATTTGTTTGATTTTTTTTTTTCATGGTTGTTTTGGCATTTTATTTTTAGTGTTTTCATATAGATATTAAAAAACAGATACAGATAAAAATATAAGTATTTTTACTCATAAATAGATCAAACACAAATGAAATACATATATAAATCATATACAAATATGATACAAATGAGATCATACAATCCAAACCAACCCTTATAAGAATACAAACAGTAACTTAACAATACTATAAAAATAAGAAGATTAGTTTAATATTAAGTATAAGTGATGATATGAGAAGTTATTTATGTTAATGCTTAGCGTACTATGAGAATTCGGACATTAACTTCACAATATTATGTAACCAATGAAAGTAGCAAACAAGAGCAACTATTTAGAGGAATTAAGAGTAGGTCAGTGAAACCATAACAAATAGGCAATTACTAATAAGAATCCGATATTCCCTCGCAACGACAACCTAGTCGGACCAACGACTTAATCAGAATAAGTAATTTGAGTTAAATACTAAAGGTAAAGAACGATTAAATTTAAAAAAAAAATAGTCTAACCGAGTACTGAAATGCGGCACTTTAATTTCTTAGGCACACACATGGTTGCAACTTGCAAACCCCCTAGAGTTCGTCCAGATTATCTAATTTTTATATGCATTATATCTGTACCAAATCTATATTCATAATTTATTTATATCATATTTATAATTTATCTATTTGGTCTGTTTATGAATAATACATGTTAAGCTGAAAAACAATTTCAAAAGACACTAGATAAACACAATATTAAAGTATTTAATATAAGAGAATACATAGTTAGCTAGCACAACATAAGGAGACAAGATTCAATTAGTAATACACGTGGAATGTATTATTCAATTGGTGGTTAAATATTAGTTATACGTTAAACATTTTTTTTTATCCAAACCAATGACCCTGCCTTGGTAACTCTATCAATTCAATTGAATTCCACTGGCTTGACTATGTCATAAAAGTTACCTAAAAACGACAACAAATTTGTAACAATATTGAAAATTTAGCATGGTGGGTGGTGCATAGGTTACAACAATGTTTCTCTTACCCTTGATTGATAAATCTGTGTAACTTCTAATAGCATATTAATCTCTACACAACCTAATTAATATTTTCCTCTACACAAAGATTATTGCCTTTCGTTTAGTAAAAGGTCTTTATTCTTTCCTTCCTTATATATGTTTTGAATAAAATCAATAAGAATGAAAGAAATGAATTTATCTCATAGAAAAAAAGATTCTATAATTTCCTTATGTTTTCTAACATATTGTTCTCTTGAATTATTTAACGGCTCACATTTATACTATTATTATATTTATTTTAATTATTAGATAATTAATTGGATGGTTTCGCTATTGGATCTAGAAGTACCCATCATACCAATAAGAAAACAATGTCTTGTCATATGAGCTATTCGAGTGTGAATGCCTATATAGACAAAAGGAAACTTCTATGATTTTGTTAAAATGATTGTTTAATTAATTATTTAAACATTAAAATAAATATATATTTTAAAATGGTGTGATCACGATTATTATGAATTTGAGCCATTAAATAATCGACAAGACCAATCCCGCTAATAAAAGAATGGAATCATAATATTTTCACCAATTGATTTTTTTAATATTTTATATGACATGAGGAAAAGAATTGATAAGGAAAGAATATAAAAAGAAATAATTATAACATTATTTCATTCCTTTTAAATAATGATGAGAAGAAAATAAAAGGATCTTACCATTCTTAAAAAAAAAAAATGATGAATAACATAAAATTATTAATATACCCATAACGAAAACAAAAAGGAAAAAAGACAGTAAGAAGGGATAGGGTCCGAAATTCAATAATTTTTAAAAACTTTTCTTCCTCCTATTCTCCAAGTTGGAGAGAAAAAAAAAAAAAAAAAAAAAACTGTAGCAGGCTTAGAGAAACTTTTCTTTTTATTCTTTCCTTTTTTCTCTCCTTCTCTAAACAATGAAAGTATCTAAAAATTTACATTTTCCTTTTATTTTTTCTTTCTATCCAATTTCCCTTCTTTTTTATTCTTTTGGCCATGATTCCTTCTTTATTCTAAATATTGTTAAATGAAATAGTGTTAAATTTATAATAACCTATTCATTCATGAAAATAGAGTTGCAAAGAGACCTTTACAACCAAGAAGCTATCTCATATAAGTTCATCTCTATAGCTTTTAAGTTACGACATTTTAACAATTCTTTTTTACCCTGTCTTAACACCAAGAAAATGGACAAAGTTAAACCAATGTTGATTGCATTCCTTATTTTAGGTTGCTCTTCGTTAGTAAAGCGGATGATCAGCGTCATCAGGATTGTATGGACAATTGTGATGAGCGTCCTACGATTTGCGCAGCCAACTGTAGGTCCCAGTGTGGGAAGGATGCATCTTACGTTGATATTGTGGAGAATCCAAATAGCAAGCCACGGGAAAAATAGAGGTGGGAAAGTGGGTTAAACGAACCAATCTAGTCCAATCCATATTAGCCTGTTTTAAAAATGGGTCAATATTTCTTGATTCTAACCCAATCTATTTTAGTTTATGAATTAAATGGGCCAGCTCATTTTTTTATTTTTCTAACCTACTTTTATATTTTGTGAGTTAAATAAGTCAAATTGACCCATCTAAATAATTCTTACTAATTAAATAACATATATATATATATATAATAAAAAAATGAGTTTTATAGAGTTATATATGTATATTAATGCTCAATTTCATTATTATTTTAATTGCTTTTTATATAAAAATAAGTTTTCTAAAATAACTTATTAGATATTATATTTCATTTAAAATAATAATATACTTTTAAGAAAAAATGTTATGATGCATGTGTATCAATTTGTCATTCTTTATTATAATCAACACATAACTTTAATTTTAAGTATAAAAGTTTTAAGAACAATACTATATTAATAGATATTTTTCCTATAATATCTTCTTTTTTTTTAAATAAAAGTGGGCTAGCGGGCTAACCCACTTAATCTGTGGGTCAGCCTACTTTAGCCCGCGGCTTAAACGGCTTGAGTAAAATTGTCTCACTTTTAAACGGGTTAAAAAAAGTTGACTCTAACCCTTTTTTTAAATAAGTTAAATGGACTAACCCGCGAGTCAAAATCCATTTGCCCAGCTCTATGAAAAATAAATTAGGTATGTGCTTCTCCTCCTCCCTCACTCTGTTTTTCTTGATTAAGGTTTAATCTTCGCTTGGGGTCTTGGACTGATATTCTTAGGGAAGGTTTTATATGTTAGACGATTTATACCTACGTTAGTAGAAATCTACTTCCCTTACAACATCTAATGAAGAAAGGAACTCCTTTCAAGTATGGACAAGAACAAGAAGCAGCTCAGCAGAAGATTATGGGAATACTTACTTCCCCATAGACAATGACTATGCCAATCAAAGGCTTACCAATGATCCTATATTTGACATCCTCTAAAAAATACATTGGTGCCTTACTGGCGTAGGAACTTGATGGTACAGAACATCTAGTGAACTACTTGAGTTGCTCGCTTCAAGGAAGTGAGCTCAACTATCCAGCATGCAAGAAGCAATGTCTTACACTGGTCTTTACCACACAAAAGCTTCTCTATTACTTTTTGGCTTACAAAGTTTATCTTGTCACTCGCTCCGATCCTCTAAAATACCTATTGTTGCATCCGGCCTTATGAAGAAGGATTGCAAAATGGCTACTCCTTCTATGGGAGTTCGACATCACAGTCATCCGGCCCAAAGCTATCAAGTCTTAGGCTTTAGCTTATCTATAGGCACAGTTCCCCTCGACAAATGGAATTTATGTTACAAATGTGATCTTACCTAAATTTCATGAGGAATTAATGATGATAGAAATGGATGGAGAGTGGCATGTGAAATTTGATCGCTCCGCTAGTAATGCTGGACAAGGGGCTAAAGTTGTGTTAACATCTCTAAAAAGCTAGAAAATGCCTTTGGCATTTAAACTGGATTTCCACTCCAATCTAATAATCAAGCAAGCCAATCGTGAGTTTGCCTTCAAAGAGCCAACACCCAAGCCTTATAGGGCTGTAGTGCAAGCTCTTATTCGCAAATTCAACTTAATAAGATACTAGCACACCAAGCGGTCAATTAACCGCTATGCAGATGCATTGGCAACATTAGCCTTTAAGGTTCCAATTCAAGCTACAAAAGACAGTTTGAATGTTCGAGTAATGAAGAAATATATTCCTCACATAGCTTTACACTTGGTTAATGAAGAAGAAGAAGCGCAGGATAATTAGCGCACACCGATCAAGGCACAGCTAATGTGCAACCTAATATAGTCTCCGTACCAACTTTAAAAAATTTTACTTACATCAATGATGTCCTCTACTTCAAAGGTCTAGAAGCAATTCAAGCACGATGTATCTGTGTGAAGCAAGCTCGTCTTAAACTAGAAAAATACCACAAAATCTGATGTATAGAGGAAGGGCTGCCCTTGCATCGCCGCATTCAACATGCAGGTATTACTGGCCAACTATGTCTAAAGATGCCTCCTAATTACATATAAGTTATCCAAAATGTTCAAAGGTACCAAATCAAGGTGAATGCAGCTTTGTAGCAAGTGCTGGTGATTGGCGGTAGCCATATATTGATTATTTGAAGAACAATGCCTTACCCACAAATAGGACAAATGCTCGGCTAGTCAAACATAAGCAAAAAATTATATCATGCATGAAGATCAATTGTACATAGTGTCGTTCATAGGAAAACCCCTTAGATTCATCACCCTTATTGAAACAGACACTATACTAGCTGAAGCTTACTTTGGAGACGATGGCGAGCTTCGAGGAAGAAAGTTGTACTATCATTTGCTAGACTTAGGATACTACCAGCCCACAACGGAGAATGACGTCTTCAATTTTGCAAAGAAGTGTGTTGCTTATCAGAAACATGGCTATACAATTCTTGCCCCAGCCGTCGCACTGCATAACTTAATGACTCTATGGCCATTCAATACTTAGGCATTTGATTTGATTCGTCCAATCCATCTACCTTTGAAAGGTTCTCTATGGATTTCAGTAGATACACAATGCTTCACTAAGTAGGTAGAAGCAATCCTATTGAAGAAAGCTATTGGATAAACTGTAGCAAGTTTTATGAAAGAGCACATCATTTGCCGCTTTGGAATTCCAAAGCATATCCTCACAAATAATGGAACACCTTTTGTCAACTCATATTATCGACAACTACTGATCTCCTACAATATTGATCATGTGGACTAAAGCCACTAACAAGACTCTATTGAATGTGCTTAGTTGTATGGTGTATGACAACCACAAAGAGTGTCATGACAAGCTCTCGTTGGCATCATGGGCCTACAAGACATCCAAGCGAAGTCCTACACAAGCAACACTTTTTCCCTTGTATACGGCTCTATAGCAGTAATGCCTATCAAAATCTTGGTTCATCTACTCAACTAACACTCCATGCTGATTTAGAACTAGATACTTTACGTGTATTGGATCTTAAGGCTCTAAAAGAAAGGCGAGATACTACTAAACGCAATCCTATCAATTACCAACAACAATTGAGCACTGCTTATGATCGACTGGTCAGGAAACAATCATCCCAACAAAGCGAAGTTATACATTGCGCAACAGAGCATGTGCAACGAGGTATTCCGGTACTTAAGTTTACACCAAAGTGGAAGGGCTACTTCATTGTTAATGAAGTGCATGATAGTGGCTAATGTAAGTTTTTGAATCTAACTAACAACAAAGTTACAACACTAATCAATTTTCAATATATAAAAAATTTTCATATATAATTATGATTGATGTGCTTTTTTTTTTTTTTGTTATGGATGAAATTATAGCGTATACTACAAAGCCTTTTCAACACATTCTCTCTTTTATTACTTCATTAATTTCCTTTGTTGTTGCAAAGATAGAGATCCATCTCCTTAGCACACAAAGGTAGTTAACATGGAAAATAAATAAACACTTATGTTTATTGCTGCTAGTTAGGATGAGAATGAGCTTCTAAGTGCGCAATAGTTAAACTACCACATGTTACTTGGTAGAAGCATAGTCTCCCAGATGCATGATGGCACCATCTTACATGTAAAAGATGTAAAGTATCGAAAAACATGTGATGAATGGTTAAGTATTGGGAATTATCCCCTTAACAAATTCAACTAAGATTACCGAGGTATCAAGCCTACAAGGCATATAATACTATCATCGCTCAAAGCACAATCGACTAATTATTCTTAGCATTATCGCCAACAAGTGAGAGCATTGCTCCAATGCACAACAAAATGGACATAGTAGTCACTATTACTTCATGAATTGTTGTTGATAAGTGAAGGCATTCCTTCCATAGCACAAATGCACATTACTAAGTGGCTAAGTTTATATGAACAAACAAGTTAGCAAAAACAATGCATACTGCATGACAACTCAACATTTTTTAGGCTTTACCAGCAACATGCTCTAACTCCTAACTTTGAAATTAAGTCCCTAAGCGTCTGTAATCCCCTTGATCCACAACTGAAGCTCCTTGTTTGACAACGAATCCCATGGTCTGTCAAGAAGCTGAATGGCTTGCCCCAATAAGGTTATCATGACATCAACTACATTTGTACCTAGAATAAAGCACTCTATCTAGAATTCTCCCTCTATAGAGTACAACCATTCTAGTGACTCTATAAGATGAGAAGGCACAGTGAATCCATGGAAAGAAGCAATCTCATTGGTGGTTGCTCCTGTATTAGGAGTTACTGCCTCATGTTGTAAAGAAACGCCAGCAATTAGGGGAGTGGTGACATTAGAAAAAAAAGGTAGCTTGAGTAAGAGATGTGGCAAGTGGAGGAACCTCATCAAATGAGGAGAAATGCTATGAAGCATTAATGGATGTAACATTAACCTCGCTGCCATAAGTTCCCACGTGAGGCAAAGTATCAGCATATATCTCGTTCTTAGGCCCCTCAAGAGGTACTAAGCCAAAGTCCCCTTCATCTATCTCACGTTGCTCCATTTCACTAGGCTTACCAACAATCTTTATATTATCAACTTATTCATCCTCAATTGCTAATGAAGCTTCGCCCTTGTTATCAGTAAGATTACGTGTACTTTTGCTTCCGGATGGGTTTGTTATCACAATTATAGCTAGCACATGATGCCTTTTGGAATGGAAGTCCTCACGGTTTCCATATAAGTGAGGAAAGGGATCCTAATAGCTTATTAAGAGGAGCACAAATACCAAAAGTGTTGTTAACTGGTCGAGAGGTTGAACTGGTATCTTTTACCACTTACAAAAAAAAAAAAGATGTATATAAGGTAATAAAAAAATATATGCCGATGCCGATGCCTTGCTAGAAAAGAACTGTGTTAGTATAATACCTTGTGAATGCAAACTCGTTTAACTTGACTAGCATTTGGCAAAGTAGTCAAGTGGTTGATAATTTTCAATTTGCTTAGGAATCATGAGGCACCCTTATGTTGGCCCTAAGGATCCCGAGTTGCTTTTATTTTATCTTAGGAGGCACGATTTGTTTTTAACTTGGTTTGAGAATCATTAGGGAAATTCATAAATTTTGATGGGAGATGAAGGCAAAAGTCATACTTATAGATGTTAGGCACCTCTAAGAGTATCAAGTGCTACAACATACACATATTCTCTAAAACTTTCTAGGCAACCCGTCCAGTAAGTTAACCAACCAGTTGTAGGCAATCCTATACAACTGACAAAAGGAAAGAATATATATCATACATGAGGATGAATCAAATTGTCATGTTCTGGAGGAAGTGATTTATAGCAATGACTAAATTCATATGATGGAAGAATCAACCAAAGTGCTCCCAGATCAAAACTGAGCTAATGAGCAACTCTATGGGGTGAATATACCATCACTCTCTGCTCTAGAACGTAACGATGGAATTCATGCTATCTTGTAGTGATGGAAAATACTTTGGGGTACACCACATAATAAATGATGCATTACAGGTATCCAAACTTTCACAATTGTTTATTAGCATCACGAAAACATCATATTTAGAGGGGTAAAACTTCAAACAATCTTCACAGCCACCTATTCTCTTCACATAAGGTCGAAACGTGAACTCATTGGTGTCGTCAATGACATTTGATAAGAGTTTCACAAGCTGTCTTTTTAATATTGTCACTACCCTGGGATCTTTTAGCTGGGAATTATGCTAAGTATTAAGGGAAGACATATATGTTTGAAACTGCTCATAGAGGAAGAGCTGTAAAAACATTAAATCTACATGTGAATACACAACATAACGTACTTTTGAGGGGATTGATGCATGACGATACAAGTCCAAGCACCGATAGAAGGAACCCAAGTAAAAAAGCACTAAAGCAAAGCTTTGGTCCTTCACAATACGAATGTCCAAAAAGAACAGTTGTGGGTTCACTCCTTCTACTGGCCTACCGGGAAAAATATATGATGAGAGCCATAGCACCACAAATTCCAAAAGCTCATGACTACAAAAAAAAAAAAAAAAAGGTTAGTGAGAGGGAAAATGAGGATAGTAATAAAGGTACATGCTTATGCAAAAATGTTAATGCTTACATATGCTAGGGACGTGGCTTTAAAACTATGGTTCTACCCTCATCTCTGTTGTGAAAAAAATGCTTAATCTAGGAAGTGAAGATGGACTTCTTTTCTTTAACTTTACTTGCTTCTAGTGCAGCTACAAGCACACCTTGAATATCTTGCTCCTCTTATGTAGCGAAAAGGATGGTAATGTCGATCCACCCAAATTCATATAGCCTTAACAACATGAACACATCCTTAAGTGTGGCTGTGAAATCTCCTACGATGCAATAAAGGTGTGATTTAGGTACTCTACCATGAGACAACAGTTCACCATTACTTCATATCGTCCGTTAGAGGAAAACTAAACTGTGTAGTAATATCGATGGCACGATATATTATGGCAAATCTCAGTGCATCCTTATGTTAGGGATCCCCCTAGATATGTCTCGCCCATTCTACCCATCTAGGATCACTTGTCTTGGTAAAGCAAATTGAGTATGGGAGAGTGGTAAGTCATTTCCTTCATTTCGGAAACACAACACTGAGTTCGTTGTGATGACTTCTCTCTTAGATGGGTCTAGCTCAGGCTTGATGAAGTGATAGGAGTTCTCATAACTAGAGCTGTAAACGAGTCGAGCTATTCGCGAGCTACTTAAGCTCGGCTTGTTTCACACCCGGCTCGACTCGGTTCGTTTAGCTAAACGAGCGGAGCTCGAGCTCCATCTCAGGCTCGTTTAGCTAAACGAGCCGAGTTTAAGCTTGTCATCAAGCTCTCGAGCCGGCTCACCAACAGGCTCGTTATGGGCTCGAGAATAAAGCTCATGAACAGGCTCGTTAAGGGTTCACGAGCTAAGCTCGTGAATGGGCTCGTTTAATATATATATATATATAATAATATTATTAATATATATTAATGTAATATTATATAAAATTATCTATATTAATTTAATATTATAAATATAATTAAAAAATAATTATATAAGCTAAACGAATCGAGCTCGAGCTTGTTTAACGAAAAGAGCCTGAGCTCGAGCTCAAGCTTGAAAAAGCTTAACGGGCTCGGGCCCGAACCTACATATTCCAGGCTCGTTAAAAGCCTGGCTGGGCTTGAGCCAATTAAAAAATAAACGAGCCAAGCCCGAGCCGGCAAAAGCTCAGCTCGGCCCGGCCCGGCTTGGCTTGTTTGCACCCTTAATCATAACGCTTTGGTGCACAAGTATTTCTCTTCTTAATGCTCCTCCAAAATAAATCTTTAGAAATTGTCTGATTGATTCAGTTGTTGCGAGAAGACGGAATTGGAGGAGGTTAACCATTTTACAGCAATAAGTCCTTTTGGCTTATGGTGTCTGTGATCCGCAATGCCATCACTGGGAATTTTGTAGCATTGAGTTAGCTATAAGTTGGGTCGATCACTATTTACCAGTGTCAAATAGATGACTCGAGGTATAATCTTAGACAAATGGATGACGGATGGCTATTGAGAAAAGCTACTTAATAGTTGTTATGGTCGACCTTTCAATCTTAGTGGATGATGATTGGCTACTGAGTAAGCCACTTGATGATTACTTGATATTTCCTCAATGATTTGATGATACATGTCGAGTAAGTAGTCCTACAAAAAAAAAAGGGGGGGAGATTGGGGTTGCAGTTAGTAGGGTCAAAGAAACACACATTTAGTATGCAAAATAAAAAAAAAAATATGGATGTCCACGTGTGTGCAGATGCAATTGAAAAAAGAGAGAGAGAGAAATAGAATTAAAGAAAAATTCCGAGACCCATTGATATACAAATATGGAAGAATACATGAGAAGGGTTCGATGTCACTTAAAGTTGCAGAATTGTTACTGAACAATTAGGTACATGTTGATATAGTATGAATTTTTTTTTTAAATGAGTCTTTCTATTGAAGGAAAAAAAAAAAAGAGCAATGTTTCAAATAATGATGGAAAGAAGGATTTATAGTTGACTAACAATATAGAAGAATCAAGAAAGAGCCATACATGGTGCAAGTTTATTATGGTATAGTTCTATGAAACAATTTTCTATATAGATTAGGAATTAAAGCGACCAAATACCATTGTCTAGAACCGAAAGTCGGTTATGAAATTCACAATGGCTTGCTAGAGATCCACAAATTCATGGTAAAAAAAATGGTATTGCATTAAGATTACCTTATTTTGCAGTTTAAGGATTATTGTGTTATTGACTTATTGATGTTTGATATATGATACCATGGTAGTATAGCTATTTGAAGTTATGGAGTTCAATTAAATAAATAAACAATAACATTGCCTCCTTGTGACGAAGAGTTGTCGATGTTGGACTACTGTCGATTGTCTTGTCTTGGGTTAGGTTGATAGTACGAACAATCCTCCTAGGCATGTATGGCCATTAGTATGTGCTTATTCAATGTGACCCAATATAAAATAATATATATATACAATGTCTAAGATGGGAATTTGACCGAGAATGCAAAGAGTCACGTAAGGAACATACAATCAGTCATAAATCTTCAATTTAATGGATTTGAATGCGGGTTAAGAAGCATAACTGATGGTTTGTGGAATATTGAATTGAGATATAATGGTTCAATATTTTTCTGCTTTTTAAAGAAAAAGTTTTGATCCACACAACGAGCTATACATCACATTATGCATGATGTATTTAAAAAAAAAAAAGAATGTTATATCTCATTACGGAATTTGCTCCAAGAGCAAAAGTTGACATATTAAAATCAAGTTTATTGATATTCCATTCTAGCAATTGAGACAATCGGATATGTTTCGTGTTGAATGTCTGGAAATGAAGCTTTTGGAAATATCTCAACTATTATTATAATAAAGAGACTTTCATGATAAAAAGTTGAAGTGTACTTGACATTTCTACTTTGCAGATAAAGGAACTTTGAGGGAATGAATTTCATGGAGGCAAGATCATTCGGACAAATACAAGATGAAGCAAGTACCTAAGGTGGTGCTACAAATTTGCACATTATAATATAACTATATTAATGGAATGAGTTGCAACATTAACACTTGATTTTTATTTGATGACTCAACTTCAACAAATGAAGTCTTCAACTCTATAAGAGCACTTGGCAGTATCATATGCCAAGTATTGATTAAAATATGCATAAATGCAGCTAGAACTTAAAATACTTAAACTTCTTCCAAAAAATTTTTATCAGGGAGCAAAATATGAATGGGCTTAATCTACATACCCTATTATTCATTTATTTGGACTTAACTTGTGGGCTAGATGACATGGCCTAGTGCGTTCGGTTCCTATATTGGCATAGCTTATGGAGATTTGACATAGTGTGCTTGGAACAAGGACTATTGGACTAGTCCGCCGCATCCAACCTTTCTCGGACAAGCTCATGCACACAAAGGAGATGACTATTGGCATTGGCCCTTAAGGAACTTCATCTCATCCATCAATCACTGAGATGATTTGACGATCGTCATCCATGTCAGATGCCTATAAGTATCCGGCTACTCCTCTTCATTTCAAACTTTTGAAGAGAGAAGACAAACAATAATATATGGAGGAGGCTCATTAAGAAAGATCAAACAAGGCAACTCAAGTGATCTCCACTCCACTCCACTACTCAAGAGCTATAAGGTTGACGTGCAAGGTTTATTCAAGCTTTCTTACCTGTCATTTGTGCATTCGAGATGCTAAGACTGTCTATTTCTCCTCTTTTATCATTCTCTCCAAACCATCTCATCATCAAGTGTCATATTCTCAATAGTACTTTAAAGTCACGTGCTAGGTCCGAGACCCATGTGATACACGCATGAGTCATGACTACCCCAAGAAGAACCTTGCATCTATAAACTTACTCACAAATATTAATACATTTTTTATATAATTTACCCAATATTATGTTGATACCTAAAGGTAATCAATATGTTGATACCTTAATGTTCTTTTTTTCTTTTTTTTTCGTTATATATTTTATTACTGTATGCAAATTAGAGAAATATCACGTACGAAGTGGACCATATCGGAGCATTGACATATGCATATGTGAATGAAGAAGCCAAATCACAAATTAACTGTCTTTAAAGAGTTAGCTTTGTTAAATTTTTACATTAACAAATTCCTTGATGATATGAAATTAAGAGAGACCTATATAATCAACGATAATCTGGTTGCATATTGTATATAAGAAACCTCTAACGTCTGTCAATGGAACTAACTTGATTTTTAAATTAAATATAATAGTTAATATATTAAGTATTAGATTAGTGGGATCTCACGTAAGAATCTTAACCATTAAAAATATTACATAACCAGTCTTATAAAAATAAGAATAGGATTATAGAATTTTCTCACTAGATATTGATTCTTTTCTCATAAGTTTTAAAGTGCTAACATCTGGAAACTTTGGTTTTCTCCTTTAGCTTAATTTGGATGGTCTATTTTTCATATGGAATTATATCAAAATGATATATGTAAATATATTCGATTTGTATATATATTTTATTTATATTTGATCGTATCATAAGAACTACTAACTTTTTTTTTATCTGTATCTATATTTTAATAAATAATTTATTAAAAAAAATTTTAAAAAATATCGAAAAAAAAGCTAGCCAAAATGGACAAAGTTAAACCAATGATGTTGATTGCACGCTTTATTCTACGGATGCTAATTGTTGAGGAAGCAAAAAGCAAGTCCTATTACGATTGCGGAGGGCAACGGTGTTTTACAAACCGTGTTGGTGGTAATGTGGAGAATTCAAATGGCAAACCACATGGGAATATAAATTAGGTGCATTAATCTCCAACTCTCCTCTTTTTTTGGAGTAAGGTAAGCCATGTTTTGAGTGGCTAAAAAAAGAAATCAATTTTTTTTATTTAAAATATCAATATTTAAATTAATTTTTAATTAAGTTTTATTAATTTATCAATATTTAATTATTAATATCATATTTAACTCATTCTCTAAAACATTAAAAAACTATAAATGATCTTAACCTCAAACATTTATATTAGTCAATGTAATTTATCTGACAAAATTGATGCCCAATAAATCAAACACACACACACCAAAACCCAATTTTCTTACTTAATATTTAATCCTAGTTGGATACGTTTATAGGTGGGAAAAGACCCTTCACAAGAAACGAATAGAGCAATCAGATGGCATGGGAAAGATTTGTATCAACAGTGATAAGAGTCATCTTACGTGCAATGCATCAAGATGTATACTGCACAGTATAAATACATAAAGAAGAAGAAGATTGGGATTTTAGGACAACTATGGCATAAGCATTCTACCCGAATCGATAGTTATAGAATTATCTCACATACAACGCATCATGATTTACAATATATAATAAAAAAATTATATAATTTGGATTATTATTTTTCAAAATGAAATTATGATCCAAGTTTTGTTATAACTCCTATATTTGGATGCATTTTTAAAAAGCCGCAAATCCTAAGAGTCAAATGACGAACTTTGACATGAAACTATGATTACACCTAATTTGGTTCTGCCTTTGGTAGGAATTGTAGTTCTATATTATCTTATTCCACCTTTGAGAAGAGAAATGTAACTTATTTCGCTCTTATTAATGATTTTTACTATAATTGCATTTTATCTTTTAACATATTTATTATTCATGTTTATAAATAACATGTACATTTATTCCATTCCATCTATCTATAAATAAAAAAAATAGATTTATGATTCCACTACTCATTTTATTTTTCTTATTTCATTCCAAACAATTTGTTAATATATTTAAGGGTTAATGTCAATTAGTTGATGAACTTTGACAAAATATGCAATGATAATTTAGTACCTAAAAAAAATTTTGTGCTCATCAATAATACATTCATCAAATTGGCAAACATCATCGTCCTATGTGACATTTTTAACTAATATAATGGAGGTAATATTGATATAGACTTCTTTTTTTCTGTACTAGATTGATTAATTTAAAAGTTTAAATATTAAATTTATTAATATAAAAAATAGCACGTAATTATATATTTTCTTAAAATTGCTCACCGTAGATTGAATTACATCACTGTGTGCTCTGGAGTTGGGCAAATGCAATAGTAAATTTTGCAACCATAAGACAATAGTGTGTGGAGATGTATAAGCCTCTGCCTCTAACGACTTATCTGAATTTCGTACTTTGTGCTGTCTGAGTGTCTGCCAAATGCAAATTGACATATGTGTGCGTTTTTTTCGTTGGGGGGGGGGGGGGTTGGTTTGGGGGGTTTATTGGCGTTTGAAATCAAATGTTGCTTCGATATGTAAAGATTATAGGAAAAAAAAAAAAAAACAGCCCCGACATCGGGTTGGCTGAATTGGTCAGAATAGGTTATCGCCTGCAGAATGGTGTAGTCCCATACCCACGTTTTATGTAAGTAATGTGTCTGTGGTCCTAGGTTCACGTTGCTTTTAATTCACAATTTAGGATAGTTAGGTTAATGAAAAAAATTTTATCGTGACAAATATAAGAATATTTATTTCGATTTTTATTTTTTCTGTTTATTAAAAAAAAAATTTGCTATTTCTAATGAAAAACAGCTTTCTTCCGAATATACTTCTAATAATAAAATAAAGAAATAATTATTCTTTTCTAATGTTATTTCATTTCAAGAAATTTAAAGTGACATTATGGTTTTAGAGGTAATGTTTTAACCTATAGTAACAGTAGAAACTAATTAACACGATTTTTTCATCTAAAAAATTTAAAATTGAAAACAAAAGAGGATTGCAAAAATTTAAGCACATAATTAGTATAAAAGAAATGTTTACCACGATGATTATCAAGCATCATTCCCAAAATATACTTTATTCTAGTTTAGTTTGAACGATTAAATGGTCTATACTGATGGATAATTTGTAAATATTCTATCAGTGGTTTGTTGTTTGCATATAATACCCTAACATATATGATCATAATTATTAAATTGATCCATTTAGACTTTTTCACCTAAAAAATTAGAAGGATGACGGAGATTTAAGCACGTATAATTTTTTTTTTCTCATTACAACAAGAAAGAGGGATTCGAATCTAGTATTGAGCACGTATAATTAACATAAAGAAATGTTTTTCCATGACCTAAATATACTTTTTTTTTTTTTGGTTTGCCAAGACCTAAATATACTTTAGTTTAATTTAGTTTTAACTATTAAAAGTGGCTTATTTTTACTGTCCTTGAAAAAAATAACTAAAAACAATGCAACTAATTTAAGAATTAAAGTTCCATTGCCTTGAATTAAGGCACACAAACTCGCGTCAAACTTAATAAAAGAACCTTGAGCTCACGAGTGGCGATGATGAGTTTTTGGTGAAGTATTTAATGATTCCTTGCTTAACTTATAATTTACAAACAAAATGTTTTCTGCTTTTCCTTTAAATTTAATTACTATATCCTCATACAAATATCAAATTGAGAAAGTGAGTGAATGTTATGAGATGTCTATTCTATCTTTGAGTTTTTCTTTCGTTTTTAAAATTAAATTACGCTTCTTTTTTGGGTAAGAATTATTTACCATTTTCTTTTAAAAGGCAACGCATCCACTTTCTTTCTTTTTTTCATTTTCATTTGTTCTTAATTGCCCAATCGAGTGACCGAACTACCTAACTAGACCAAACCGGAAACACACCCGATTAACGGTCGTTCCCATCAACAAAACCAAATTAGATTATAGTTTCTTAGCTTGGTTGTTAAAGTTGCGATATTAGTATTATTACTGTTCACCAGAGTTCGTAGAATTGATAAATCATATAAAGTTATACAAAACTGATTAAATCGCAAATCAGTAGAGTTGTAGATCTAATTCTACATAAATACTTTTATATTTATTTTAATTAAAAAATTATAAATTTGTAAAATCATATATCAACTTGAATTATGACAACCATACTTTTTTGAAACAAACGCAAGCAAACTCAAACCAGATTAAGATTTTTAAGGATCTAAAAATTGCATCTTCTAGAGAATTACTTTTGTAATTGGATTTTTAATCTAATACTATGGGCCTACTTTCTTCGGCTAAGAAAGCCAGCTCAATTTTTTGGAATGTTTTAGAGAGATATTTTACTTGATAATAATTTTTTTTTCCTTGTTATTGTCTCGCACTTGAAATAAGGCTTTTTGTTTTGATAAATCTCCTTAGGCTTTTTTATAAAGCTCCTGATTGGGTCAAGCCCATTCATGATGAAAGCCCATGAGGAGTTCTATAAGCATGCATAAATTTTGATATCATGTTTATCTGCATATCTTTTCTATAGATAAATTACATTTGTCATAGTATTTTTAAATCATTAATAAAATACAAGAGCTCAAAATACGTTGACTTACTAACAGCCCTCACTCTTACACAGCAAATATCACTACTTTCACATTAACCATTTCTTAATGGGACTAGGAATTTCTTCCACAATTGAGCAATATGACTTTCTCACTACATCTTTTGCAATACAACTTTCATTAGATTCAAGCAGATTATTCCCTTTGCAATACAACTTTTCATTAAATTTCTGTAGATTGTTATTGGAGTCTTCTCATCACATCTTTTCCAATTTTTTCTCCACAAATGGTGATCCAAATTCTTCATTAACCCTCCCTACAATTCATACAACCATCAAAATGATAGAATCATAAGTGAACAGTGCTAATGGAACTATTTTAAAGGAATTCCACTCTTTAACTATTTAAACTAACTCCTAAAACAAACCACATTTTTACATAATTTTCTTTATTTTTTTTTTCATAGTGCCTTTTCTTCTGTATTTTTTACGGAAATACACCTTTTAGTCTTATGCTAAATAAAAATACTTTTGTTTAAAAGAAAATAGTGAAAATAGTATATAATTTTTATAATAGAAAAATTATTGATACTTAAAATTTACATTTTTAAGGTTGTTCCAAGTTTAACTTTTTCCCTCCAATTTCCAACATCACCAATTCCTATAGCAATAAAGACCCCCCGCATTCTTAGGCAAGCAAAGCAAAGGCAAACAGTAAGTACTGCTTTGCTGTCCCACTGACCCTACCTACCTTCTATAGCCAGCATTATTATTTATTACATACACACACTTTCTGCATACAAAATCTGAAAACCTATACTGAACAATGCATCATATGTTGAAAAGATTCTTTACCACCCTTGTGACAATAGCTTAATATTGTTTAAATTAATAGATATCGTATGGATATTATTATTATTGTTATCCTTATAAACCATGCATAATTTATAGTTATAGTAGGTAAAAGTGTAAGAGATCCATTGATTTGAACGAGATATATTATGATTTATCTATTGGTTTTGAACATGATCTAAGATTAACAAATTTATGCCCTCCAAAATATTTTTTTTCCTCTTAAACTAAAGATATTTGCCACTAACCTTACAATGTAGCAATGTTATTACTGGTTTCTTAAATAGGCGAAGAATGGGATTGGAATCCCTAACTATCCCCCACTTTTATTTGGGCAAGCAAAGATAGAATTAAAATACAAAAGCTCCCCATCTATCCCCATTTATTTGGGTTAAGGAACGATAAAATAAAATAAAAAATAAAGTATTGGAGGATACCCTTTCAATAAATGTATGGAGACATCTATGATCTATTATGGGAACCAAGAAAATTATGTTAGACACAGTACGGCACTTTTCGTGTGTGCTGGAGCTTGTCGTGCGCAGAGTGCAATGGTACCGTACAAAACCAATGTCAGTGGAGAATAATGAGACAGCCATATATTGAATATTATTATTAATGCCAATTATAGAACAGGAGCGTATATTGAGATATTGAATGCCTGGGAATCGAATCAAACTCTCACATTAACATTTCTTTCCCTTGCTGTTAGAAATAAATTACCTCTACCCTACAAGAAATAATTTCGGATAAGTCATCACTGATAATGTTTATCCGCTTTTGCTTGGCTCAATTTCACCTGAAAAAACACTATGAAAAAGATATGAGTTGCTACTTATATATAAATCTGTATATTTTTAAGGTTTAAGAAAACCACTTGGAAAACTTTTAGAATTTAATCTCAAAATAAATATCATAATTTTTTGGATGAAATCCTAGATCCATTGCAACAAACCTCATACAAATTTATTTAAATTGAAGGGAAAAAAAAAAGGAAGAAGGAAAAATGACTTGGGAGGCCCAGACATATAAACATACATTACTTGAAATATTGAAAATACTAAATTTGACACTAAATATGTGAAGAAATATTCAACTGTTAAAAGATCTATATTGATGTATATTGCATATAGTATGCCAGTTGTGCAACGTTAACCCAAAAAAAAAAAAAAAGACATAAAAGCTTAAGGATACCATGAAACACGACTTCCTAAATGCAAAAATTAACGGCAGATACAAAGGTAAATTTAGGAACAACCTGTTCACGATAATGGTGAATTTAGGAAGTAAAACAGGATGAGAAGCCTTTGAAGTGTCGCAACGGATGAGAAGACCGTGGTGGAGATGCAGAGCACGTGCATGAAATTCATAAGTAGCATAGTAAGCTATACCACATTATCGGGCTTGCACGTGCCCTGCTTCTCCAACAAGAGCTACTCACCCAAGTAAAGCTTATAAAAATTTTGAACTTCTACTATTTTGTGTGAAAAGCTTGCTTACCCTCATGCATGTATTTATAGTCCCAATAGCCAGACTGAGAGAGAGAGAGAGAGAGAGAGAGAGAGAGTTTTAAATTTTTTATCTATTAAAGAAATGGAAAAAAAAAAGAAAGAAAAAAGGAGATTGAGTATTAGAGTGAACAAATCTTGTGAAAAATTGTGAACTGGTAGAAGCAACCAAAGCATCTCACACTTACTCTGCCACACCACGCCACTCCACTCCACTTAACTCCACTCTATCAAGTCAACAAAAATTCAAATTTAACTTTGGAATTTGGTCATTTACCCTTATAATTTAATAATAATAATTAATGAATTTTTTGAATGTTATTATCCCAGTTAATATGGTTGAAATTTATGTTATATTATTAGTTTTTCTATAAGCATTTCAATCATTATCAATTATGATTCTCTTATAATACAAAATAAAACATGTAAATTTTTCGAACATCCATTAAAATAGATAAATCTAGAAAGTAGGCGTTGCTCACCAACCAAGCAATGTGGGAATTTAATATTGTGGGACAATGAAAATTTTGGAAAGCAATGTGAAGGACGGCCGGGTGCGGATCATTGAATGCAAGTAAATAATAATAATAATAATAATAATAAGTAATAACAGTAATAGTAGTAATAATAATGGATAGATAGATTTGACTGGAAAAAGTTGACAAAGGTGAGTTTTTGCAGTGAATCTTATTCTTACGTGCTGAAATTGGGATATGGACAGTTTGATTAAACACACATATTACGTGTGCATGGGGTCACTTGCCGCCGATATGGAGAGATTGCCCTGTTTTCTAACGAAGTTTATCGAATTAATTTTACGAGGCCCAAAAAAAAAGAAGAAGAAGAAAGAAAGAAAGATTTATTGATTGATTAATTGCAATATAATGTGGTTATTAATTAGAACATGTGCCAGATGTAACAATTATAAGTTACATTCAAGAGCAATGCATTACTTTATGGTATAAAATTTTGTTCTAGTGCCCTAGACTGTAAAATGAACTTAAGAAAAATATTAAACTCATGTAGATTGGATTTGGCTTTTGATCGCTTATCCAATTTTAGGTATGTTTGTTCCTTTTTTTTCTCGTCGTTTTGGTAACTTAATATTGTTGTTATTTTTAAATAAATATTTGTTAATAAAAGATACAAATAAAAATATCTATTTTTATTCATAAATACATCAAATAAGTCAAATACAGATAAGATATAAACACAAATCAAGTACAAATAAGATATAGATAAAAATCAAACCATCCTAATAAACCCTAAATTATATATTCTATGATATGAATAGAGGATTCTATTTATTATGATGCTAGTTAAAATTTTAGTACATTACACGAACTAATGAAGTAAAACTATTCCCAGATGTCGGATTTATTTTTAAATAAACTGAATGGCTTTATATGTATTAATAAAACAAGTACATAATAAAGCCATTAGATAATATAGGGATTAGTACATTTTTAGATTTTAAAGTTTAAAAGTTACGCTATAAAGGTCTTAAATATTTTTTTATAATGTCACGAATGATACTTGAACTTTAATAGAATATGTCATTAAGTGTCAGAATTTTAAAATTGATCAATTTAATACTTGAAATTTGGAATTGATCAATTTAACATCTAAAAAACTTTTAAATTAATTAATTTAATACCTAAAAAACTTGGTTAAGCTGAAGAGTTGTGGCTTCTTGGAGTGTAGCTGAGCTGTTTTATGTTCCCCTAGTCACGTCTCGTGACTAGGATTCTCATTGTGGCTAGAGATATGGGGGCTCAAGGTAGAGCTGGCAAGCTAATCGAGCTCGTTAACTCGATGAGTCTTTTTGGTGAAGACTTTAGAGGAGGCCCCGGTCATAGCACACAGTGGAGTGTTGTTCTCTTTGACCGTCTTGGACGTTAAGGTCGGGATTTCAAGAGTAGCTAGCTTCTTGGACCTGCCAAGGTAGTAAGGGTTTTCAAGCCCAAGAGATTGAGTGAGCCAAGGACTATATTCTACTATCAACAATATGTATTAGAAATATTGAATGAAAAAAATTCTAGAAAAATCTTTAAAAATCCAAAAGATTAAAAGGAAAAAAAAAAAAAAAACAACAACCATAACACTCAACACAGCAACACTACTATTCCTAGTTACCCACTTCAATGAAACACACCACCACTACACTACAACCGCTTGTCACACACCAACATAACTCAAAGACAAACACCAATATCACCACACTCGATTCACATAACTATCGAGTCTTATTTTAAGTTTTGCTAAGTCATCTTTTTCTCTAAATATCGTGAATTGCATAAAGTACGAATAATTGTTGATGCGAGTGAAGATATCAAAAAGCCCATGCTTGTGGACAATGGGGAGTGTTGGGTGTTGCTCTTTTTCTGGAAGCAACAGCAGACGGTGGTGGGTGATTATTGGCGGGTGGTTCAATGGAAGGTTGAAGAAAATGAAAGGAGGCAAGTTCAAACTCTTTATCTTCACTTTTTATGAGAAATTAAAGAAAAACTTTGTGTGTTTTTTTTTAAATAAATATAGATCATTAAAAACTTATTGAACTAAATTTGAGTGTTGATTTTCCTTTTGGAGTGAAAATTCTTAAAGAGAGAAATAATGGGTGAAAGATTTTGAGTGAAAAAATAAGTACAATTGGCCTTTGGTGCTAAGGTTAATTGTCTAGGTGTGTGATAAGCAGTGGCCCTTTCGCGTGTTTGACTAAGTTGGTGATGTGTCCGTGTTAAGGATGGGGACATTAATCAACGATGTTGTTGTGTTCAATCAATTATTTCCTTAAAACATATTATTAATATACATCATGAAATTTCATTAAATTAATTATTTTTATCGATTACAAGTTGCTATGTGACATACATTAATGGAAAAGTTAACGGTGGTAAGAAGATTCTAGTTTTGCAAGTTTCATTAAACATTGAGGATTTTGAATGAAAAATACAAAAACATTTAGGAGTTAAATAGAAAAACGTTAATGACTAAAAACATGCTTATCCATATAATATAAAATCCATATAAAGTGATCTAATAAAGTTATAGACTTTAATTCATCATATAAAATATGGAATATTGTGTGTAGAGACACGACATATTATTTCCTATTTTATGATGAGCATGTTCCTTATTTTATAATAGGTAGGTTTCCTATTTTAAGATGAAAAGAATAACAAAAAATAAATATGGACTTATATATATATATATATTTACATTTATATGATCATGGTCTTTTAAGTCATACTATCACATATTACTCATCCGACATCCCATCATTAGAAAAGAGAGTAGGGAGAGATAAAATCTCTTAAAGGCCGTGTATTATCTTTGAAGATCAAACCATCTAAACCAATGAATTTTATGTGTCTTTCATATCATGGATTTAGGTATGCCTTGACTCTTACTATTATATATTTGTTCCATAATCTTACGCATGTGTTATTCAATTTAAAGAATTAAAATTTTAATGCAAATAAGTGGTATTAGAGCAATGATTAAAAAATTGTATGTGACCCTCTAACCTAGTCCTTGAAAGCTAGTGTTTTTAGTAGATTGACATGAACAAATAAAGATTAAGACATGGGCTAATACAAGTATATTTTAGGTTTTATTTATGCAACAATTTTGTTGTATTGATGAAACATGAAAGGTTGCATCTTTATTTAAGGTTAATTTGACTTTCACACCCAAACACACCTAATGGATAGATTTGAGTGCAATAACTTATATCAATGCGCCCATCAAAGGTTATTTGAGTTGCCTAAAACCCAATGATGATGAAATAGACATCTACGCTAGCAATGACAAGACAATTGAGGTTGAGACAATAGGACATTTTGGATTGCTATTTAAAATTGGTTCTTATTTGGATTTGAATTAGTCTTTATTGTCCAATATTTCAGATGGAATTTAATTTCCTAATCGAGTTATTCTTGTTCATTTGACAATAATTGATTTAGTCTCTTTTATGATTAAAAATAAGTTGGTACTAGTTCTTTGTCTTATAGTAATAATTTATATGTGTTGAATATTGTTGCCTTATATAACAAATCCTTACATATTGGTACTCAAAAATTTAAAGTGCAAGTTAACCAACGAGAATTTAGTCGCATTGTAAAATAAGAGATTAAGTCACATCTCAAAAAAGAGGATGGAACACTTGTGTTCAATGCTACTCTTGATCCCCTTGATTTTTAGGATTTTGATGTGTATAAAGTGTATAAAGGAGAAACAAACAAATGTTAAGAGACTATGTGCAAATCTGGCCACAAAAGTCTTATAACCGATTCATATAGATATTTATGGGTCATTCCCTACGGCTTCTTGGAATGGTCAACGATATTTTATAACGTTCATATATAACTTCCCAAAATATGGCTACTTGTATCTCATCCATGAAAATCTAAATCACTACATGCATTAAAAAAATTATAAGGTTGAAGTTGAAAATCAATTTAGCAAAAGCATTAAAAGGGTTCGGATTGACTGTGGTAATGAATAATATGGTAAATATAACAGATCATGTAAACAACATCCAAAGCCCTTTACTAAATTCTTAGAGGAATACGGTATTGTCCCACAATACACCATGTTAGATCCACCTTTAATGAACGATGTTACCAAAAGAAGAAATAGAGGTTGTGTGTTGATTTTGAAGATTAAACCATCCAAATCTAAGGATTTTATATGTCTTTTATATCATGAATACTGGTTTTGCTTTCATAATTATTTCTATATATTTTTATGCTAATCTCGAGCATAAATTATTTAATTTAGTCAGTTAAGATTTAATCCCAACACCAAATGTCCCAAAGTTTAAATTTGTATAATTTTTTGATTTAATCATAAAAACATTTATAGCTCCGGAATAAATAAATTGCGCAACTGCTATAAAACAAGAATTCGATACAATATTAAATGAAAATATACAGATGAAAACCATAGGAAGCGGTAAATTATGGAACTAGCATTGATGGCTTGAACAATATAGGTTCAATCTTTACCATTAATAGGATAAGCGATATATACTTTTTCCATGAATGTATAAAACAGACCCGTAACTTTTAACTCATTCGGGTGTACATATATAAACATATATTATACTAAATACACGCATACATATATATATATATATATATATAATAGCTTAGAGCATCAACATTGGATGTGCTTGACATAGATACCCAGATGAATATTTCACTTTTTGAGGTTCTCACTAATGTAAAAGTTTCTTCAACTTTTTGAGGCCATCTGTGAAAGGCTTCAAAAAGTGAGTTTTTTATAATATTTTTTATTATTTTGTAAAAATAAAGAATTGTATAAATAGGCATGCAATCGGGCGAGTCGTTGTAGGGTATCTAATATGCTAAAAACTCTATAAGGTTTTGGGTTTATAGGTAACCAAGTGGAAGATCCGACTCGACATAAATTTAGGGTCTGTTTGGATTGTCTGTTTTTCATCTGTATCTGTATCTTTTTTAAAATGATATATGTAATATATATCCGATTTGCATCTAAATTTTATCTATATTTGTTCTATTTGTTCTTTTGATGAGAACTGTCAACTTTTTTTTATCTATATCTATTTCTTGATAAATAATTTGTTAGAAAAAAGTTTAAAAAAGTGTCTGTATCTGCCGAAAAAAAGCCAAAACAAACAGACCCTTAAAATAAGAAAAATAAAAAAATACAAAGTTATTAATGTAAAGATCTCATTTTTATTCTATGTATGTGAAAGTAAGTTGGAATGAAATATTTGCACTCTTTTATATGATGTTATTATCTAAAATTCATTCTTTCCATATAAGTGTTTGCATCATTAATAACTTAAAATAAAATTCATTCTTTTGCTAATTTTTTTTTAAAGAAAAAAATTGAAAATCTTGTAATCGAATCGGAATAGATTGTGGATTCCTTAAAACTTTATCGGGTCGGACTTTAGGAATGACAAAAAAAAACACCTAATAGGGCTTTTTTATGGTTCTGGGACATTCTATTAAGAGTCGGATCTAATTCCGGTCTTAAAAGATACATCCCAAATCCAGCTGGATTGCATCCTGTGTTTAAAAGTAAATAAGAACGTTAAAAATATAAAAAGAATTAAATGATCTTATGGATATAGTTATAAAAGGTTTTTGAAAGAAATTTTTTTTTTAAATACTGATATAAAGATGAATATGGATGGTAAGGAGTTTTTCTTATTTTTTATGCTTATAAGATTTGGAAAAACTAATGCTTTTTAACAATGATTACATGCTTTATATAAAAGATTGAAAATATAATATATATCGACAAATACTTCCGGAACACCCGACAACATTTTAAATCGAAGTCAAACCATGGTAATGTAATAAAGCACTGGAAGTAAAAGATTTTAGTAATCCTCAGGGGTCTTGTCTTGTGTGTTAAAAATAATGCCGTTAATATTATAATAATTAGTAATAAATTAACGAGGTTGACTTAAAAGGCCAAAAAAAAAAAAGTTGTGGATGTTGTTAAGAAACTAATAATTGAAAATATATATGGATTTGATGGGAGTCAGGTTCAGAGCGGATGACAGACTGTTGGATGTAAATCATAAATATTAAATAATAACAGAGAGATTTTGACCATAGCGTGAATGCAGGGGGAGAAAAAAGGACTGAAAGGGTCAGGTGAGACACACAAAAGTAAGCTAGCTAAACAATCAAGCATAAGTAGAAACAGAGAAATAGTTAATACAGATGGGAAAGAAGCAAATAATATTTTTATTCTCGATATGATAGCTGGAGGATTTAAGCCCGGTTTGTTCTATTTGAAACATTATTATGTAAAAATAACATTTTAAACGAGTTATATTATTCCTGATTCTTCCGGCGAATTAAAAAATGATTAGATAAATTTTGAATTTAAACTCTTCGAATAATTTGTTAAATTGTGCTTGAATTTTATAATATATAACTTGATTAGTTCATAAATCTAATCAAACTTGAATATTAATAAAGTTTATATTGAGTTTTATTATTAGTATCATTTTAATTTTTATGAAAAACATCTTTATCAGATCGAGTTCAGGTGGAACTAAAGTTCAAAAATCTATATGTGATTAAATTCAAATCGAGCTTCAATGACATGCCACCTCGAGTTTGAGCACAAATTCGATTATTTATATCCTAAGGAGAAGCAACAAAATTTATATATTTTACGGGCATTCTCGGTTGTTGTTCCATTAATTTTTCTATGAATAAGATCCCATACCTGCTATGAGGAAGATTTCAAGTTAATCCAAATATATACGAGCAGCTTACTCTACTTCACGGTATACTGAAAGATAAATTAATCTTGGTATGTACTATCGAGATATAAAGAAATGATCCTTTAGCCTTTGAAATAAATTGAGAGTTAGTCTTCCCTATATTGCTGTGATGTGTATAGAGACAACTTGTCAGCGATTGCTAATATATATGTATAAGTTTGTTTGTTTCATCTATTTCTGATGATTTTGATATCTAATTTTGTTGTTTTCAAATAAAAACTTGCTAAAAATATATATATAGATGAAAAGTATATATTTTTACTCATAAACATATTAATACATATAAGATGCAAATAAAATACATATACAAATCAAATACATATGTTATACAATAAAAATAAGATAATCCAAACAAACTAACATCTTTCATTTATAAATAAAAACAAGAAGCTTTGTACAACTTTGGACAAATGTTAAATTCAGTATTTGAACTTCACATAAATCTGATGACTTTATGATCTAGTGGCATATCCTTAGTTTCTCATATGAGAGGTCTCAGGTTCGATTCCCCTTTCCCGTTGTAATGACAAAAAAAAAAAAAATCATTTACAAACAAAGCAAGCTTTGTTAAGAAGATATAAAAATGATCATAAAAAGTTTAAACAAGTATTTAGGCCAACTACTTGAAAATTTAAATACTAAATTAAATTTTTAGATACCAAATTTAACATTTACTCTATAATTATTTGTTTTCTTAGAAACAGTGAGATGTGCTTCTTGTTAATAGGTTAAAAAACACCGTGGTTTCTTACTTAAACGTTCATTTAATTGTCCAAATCTTATATAACTAGACAACTAAACTCAAATTTAATCCCTTGGTTTTCATGATGGATCTAAATACTTGACAAAAGAAGTTTCAAGGTACAAAACTAAATTTAAAAAATTTGTACCATATATTCCATAGAACAAAAGAATTGAACTAATTAGTATTCCTTATATCATGCTATTCGGTTTTCATGTAATTATTGTATCCACACACTAAGTGACAAGATGGTATCTGGTCAACTCTACAAAACATGATTAATTGTTTTAATATGTTTTCACTTTAGATAACTTATGTGTAAGTAATAGTTTATGTGTGAAATTCTGTTGCCTCTAAAATATATATATATATATATATATATATATATTAGATGAAACGCCTTATGACCAACAAAATAAATTGAAAAATTGATTATCATTTATATTACAAGAAACTATATAATCCCTATCCCTACAAAGCAAAGGATCTAACAATATAGGAAATTTGTCTAGAATGTTGAGACCAATAAGCAAGCCAAAATCCATCTTAACTAGTCAATCTGCGCAAGAATTATTATCCCTCAAAATTCATTTTAAAACAGCATTTTAATTCTCATCTAACAAAGAATGAATCAACTAAAGGATTTGCAGCTAGATTGGAGAGGATCTGCAAGTTGGTATCAAGTTCATTGCTTCCCTACAGTTAGTTTGCAAAATTACCCTTCTAAAGTCATTCTGCCCACGGAGATGTAGCCCATAAAAAATACGTCACAATTTAGCATCTATAAGGGATCAAGAACCATTTGCAAACAAAAAAGCCACCACCCAATTAGGAAGATTATCACAAATAAAAATTGTCATAGTTTTATCCATTTCGCTCTACTAAGGATATAACTTGTTGCATCCCCATAAAAAGTGATCTATGATTAAACACATAGCTATTGCAATTCTTCCAAATATATGAGATCAAAAAACCAAAAATGAATGGCCAACTAACATTACCATCAACTGACTCCTCTGCTTTCAGATTTGATTCTAACAAGTCATGAAAAGAGGAATAAAAGAATCCACACCCCATTGAACTAGGAATCAATTAATTACAAAATCCTTAAGCACAAAATCACGACAAATATGGAGTGTATCCTCTATTGCCATTCCACAACAAGGGCAAGCAATATTATGCCCCATGTAACGCCCAAAACTTTGTGCATTATCAACCCACCATCACTACAAGAAAACAGGCTTTTAGAGACAGAAATTATGCGACAGAAATTGAAAAAATATAATTATAATTTTATAAATAAAGTCTGTGACGATGGTTTTTGCAACGAAAATTTACATTTAGAGACATAAATTTTGTCTAAAGCCCAGTTTTCTTGTAGTGCATGTGTTATCATAAGATGGTGAAACGCAAAGGCTTAGAAACTTGCTAATGCCCTCAAATAGCATTTAATAACTCCAACTCACATTAAATAGATAATCTCATTGCATTTTCATAATTTTAAATTAAAAACTTCAAAAAAAATGTAGCCATTTTTGTACATATCCTAATAGAAAATCAAACTTAATCTATTACAAAGGATCTAAAATACCAAACTTCATGTCTTAAAGGAAAGCCATCAAACTTCAAATAAAATTTCCATTTAATCATAATTATGCTAGAAAGTCTAGTCCACTATCGTCATCTCTATAATTCACAAACACATCATATCCCAACAAGTCGTACACTAAAGGCTCTTCACCTATTCTCGAAAAAGATTAAAAAAGATTGAGTTAAAGCCTAGTACGTTAAAACCACAAGCACATACACGTGAACAATCATCACCCACATTCACATGCAAAATGAAATCAATGCAACAACCACAATTTCATTATCTATAACTTTAAGCATCAATCAACACAGTCTAGGGCTATTCACGCCTAACCTTAATCTCGACGTAACTTATGTCTCCATAATAAACATATATGGATACTTATATATATTAAGAATACTTATACTTATTGGGGTTAGGTACTTCCTAACAACCTGGGTATCATACTCATACCACCCCTAGTCTATCAAATCCTCTCTCTATATAACTTCACTTGAGACAACGATATAAACAGATCATCAGGGTGTCATCCTAGTAACACTAGTACTCTAGGTCTACTATACATCGCCAACAATAAGCAGTAAACAATTAATGCCAAATATTATTTAGGTCATTTCAGATACTAACACCTAACACGTACAAACAACAAACAAGGTACTAACATACCTATAGTGTCTAGAATAGATAACTCTTGATCTAAGTACACTAGATCACATATAACAATACTAATCTCAATATTTTTGTCATGGAACAAAACATACTTCTAAGGTTATCTAGATTCTTAAGTCATTAAGAAATACCGATTTCCTATGTCTAGATATAACATCTTGTAATCCTTTAGGTGTACTTGAGGCTAAGCCAAGGGTTTAAGTGTTTAAGAAGATCATTAAAAGGAGTAAAATTATGGTTACAACATCATCCTATTGGTCATGCCCATGATAGAGGGTGTGACTGGCTTAGGAGAAAAAGAACATATTGTGATCCTCGTGTTATGCCCATGATAGGGGCATGACGGCCTTTGTCACAACAATAATATAGCAGCGGATAGCTAAAAATATCACACTCAAGGAGATCACAGCTTGTGTCACAACTGTAACCCTTGCTTGTACCTCCCTCGCTCCAAAATGCGAAAATTCTCTCAAAAACTTGTCTCGTTGATTACTATTTAGGAAAAAAAAAAATCCTAGAATCAAATTTTAACAACATACAATTACTTCTTAAATTAAAATTCTTGAAATTAATCTCCCAAAACATGTTTGTCTTGATCCTTAAATAGATAAAACTGCAAAATCATAATTAACGACATATAACTACTTCTCTAATCAATATACCTGAAAATAATCTCTCGTTCTCTCCTTCCTTCAAAATCAACAATCAAAACATCAAGAAAACATAGGGTTTTTGGATCTTTCTTCCCAATGCATGAACATCTTTAACACCGACAACACAATTTAGAGAAAATGACCTACATAGATTACCAAAAGATTGAAAAAAAAGGAAACTTACCTAGATCTCCTAACTTATGTTGTTCCTTGAAAAGAGATACTAGAGAGAAAGAGAGAGATTTCTAAGGTTTGGTTATTATGAAATTATTGCAAAGAGAGATGTGTATGTTTATAGGTGGAGGGTTTTATTATCATTATCAAAGACTTAATTAGGAGTGACAATTACCCCTATTAATAACTGATGAAATTATGCTCTTTACCCTTTATTTTTATTTTATATTATATTTCACTCCTTTTAAAAAGAAACTTTCATCCTCAAAAGTTACTTGAATCACTGTAACTCTTTTAATCCATGACTTTACCTTAGCATCTAAGTTTTTTTTTTTAACTCAATTATTCCTTATACCTTATGCACCAATATCCATAACCTATTCTTTCACTTATTCACATGATTATACCTGTCAGCTAGAATTAATTCAGTTGACTTCTTCATAACTCCTAACTTTTAGTGCTTAGATCACGTTTACTTTCTCCACAACTACATGACATACCTCAAGAATATTAGTTCCACTTATTAGCAATGCTCATCATGAAATTTGTCTCTATTTATTATCTTTTCCATTGAAAACCTCCTTTGCACATAATATCCAAATCAATTCCCGAACAGCATTTTGAAAATTGAAAACCTTACAACTATAATTTCTACCCTAAATTCCAAAGGTCAAACCTTACATTGGCTTGGAGCTTCAAAATGTTATCGTGTCACTTGCACTTCCATTGATTCAACTTAGTTTTACCACTATTGTTCTATATTAGATTTAATTTATGTCATTCATGTATCATTCATCTAATTCAAAACAATCATTAACTAACTATATCGCTTCCAACACGCTTTCTCAGCTCCTAAAATCTTTCCTTTAAATTCGCCATCAATATAAGGATGAGAACTATTAATTCACACTTGTGGCCTTAGGTAAATCTTTCAAAATTATTAAAATGATTTCTAACCCTTTTTTTGACATGATTATCTCTAGTGTGTTCCAATGTTTCGTCAATATCTAGTTTCCTAATGCACTTTGTCTATATAATCTTCACCCTACAAATCCATCTATTTCCTCAATAGTATGTGATTATTCTCCACATTGATTTAATATCCTTCTACTCCTTTTCAATTTGTTTCTCAACAAAAGATCTTCTTTTGATTGTACACTTACACCTCTTTAACTCATAAACCAACCATTACATCATTCAAAATAACTATATGATGCACTTTAGGAATATCGGTCCGACCCATTAGTAGTGTCTAGTTATTATACCTTACCTCTAATTATTGCCATTTCCATTGAAACTTCTTTAGCACACCTCCTGACAATTCCTCATAAAACAATTAAAGGCTGAAAATTTTGGAATTCATAATCTTCAACCTTAACTTTAAAGATATAAACCTTATATTGGTTTGTTGTTTTAGGTGATATTATAGTGTCTATACTTTTATTTGTCTAATATAGTGTTACACCTATTGTCAAACACCATGATTAATCTATAACTTTCATTTATTATCTGTGCTATTCCAATCGTATTCCATAGCTTGTAATGCTACCTTCTATAAGAATTGATATATATAGTCTCATATAAACTCTTATAAGAATTATCCCAAACTCCGTATCAAATATTAGTTTGGTCATCATTGTTGCATGCCGTTCTTAGATTTCTCATACCTTGCAAATCACTAAGATCATATCTTATTCTTGCAATTGTTGTTCCATATGTACCTTCATATCTTTTATAAGATTCAACTATTCTCTTGTTTATATTGGTTATCCCCAAATTCTTTCTATTTACTCTTCAATAATGGTTCCTCTCACTTTAACTTCATGTTGATGATTTCATTTCTATTAAGTTAGCAGTCACATTGTACATTATTAGCCCTGTATTAAGATTTCCATGCCTCGTAATCATGTCACTAATTCTTTCTATTCCACTCTAGCCATCCATCTTTTACTTTGTAAAATTTTGCTTACTAAAGATCTTTACAAACTTCATCTTCCTTTAATAGCTCTTGTTGTTTTACCCTTATGTTGCTATCTATTCCCTTACACTTCTGGCCATTCATCATCATACTATTACAGGCCATTTCAAATCTCTCCACAAGTTATATTAAATTATCTTTCAACAATAACAGTGGAATTTTTTGCACCTTTACACTTACCAACAACCTTTAGTTTAGTAACCAAAATCTTTCTTAGCTTCCTTTATAGTCATTGTTGATACACTTCATTAAGGAAAAATAATTATTATACTTATAAATTATTGTATTCCTATAGTTGTTATGCTCCTAGGTCATCAAATAAAAAAGATTTCTATCGTTATTATTGTTAGTTTTGCACACATAGTCAAATTGGTGATATTCGAAACTTGATTTTTTTCTCTTGTCAACTAGTTTATAGTTCCTATGTTCATTTGTTAGTTCTTATGTCTAATAAAATTTGGTAGGTATGCAGTTCATTTGTTGCTTATATATGTATATATTGGCCCTATACCTTTTTGACACATTGTGTTCCTTTATGATTGTTGTCTTTCTTTAATGTTGTTATTGTAATTATTGTTAAGAAAGTGTAGTTTACATATCTTAAGACTATTTTATATTGTATGTGGTATGTTACTTATCACCTTGTATTGTTATATTCATTTATAATCATATGTTAATTGCCATCATTCACTTTATTATGTAGTATATACACAATTATCTTCATTTAAAATTTTATACCATAATTTTTATGAATTGGCAGACAATTACTAATATAAAACCAAATCGATTGAAATCAATTGAGGAAAGACTCAACTCAGAAAACAAGACTTTCATAACTTGACTTGACATGACAAAACTCAATACCACACGATAACACTTAGCATGGGAATACCTTAACATGGCAACGCTTGACACAAATAAGTATTTGATACATAAACCAAACTATACAAAGAATATGTATCGTTAGCCCAATCTCTAGTGTTCTGGCTTAACATATTATAAACATTAATTTTTTTTTTGTTTTCTCACTTAACTCATAATTATTGCTATTTATTCATGAATTGATAATTTTTCATTATTAAAAATGTCACTATTATTTATGGGAATTTTAATGGAATAATTTTGTGGTTTTTTTCCATAATAATTTTGTAGTTCGGATTCCTTTTAATTAAAAATTATGGTTTTTATGTATTACATTTTGGTTTTTGTGATTGTATTGCTCCTTATTGTATTTGTAAGATATCATGACAAAATAGTTTACACTTCATCGGTAGAAAGTCCATCTTATTATTTAAAGGCTTTTATATTTCTATGAGTCTTCGTAGAGATGTGTGTTGACTAATGCATTTGGTGTCTTAGCCAACATATGGGCTTTTTTGTTCACCACCCTATCCTTTTGACTTTGGGGGTTATATTAAGATCAATTTAAATATTGAATCCAAATTTTTCTTTTCTTCTAGTATATCTTATGGGATTCAGTCATTCACCTGCTTACGTCACTATTTTATTTGCTTACATTTACGTTGTCATCATTGTTTGTTTATATTTTGTTAAGTTGTATACATATATAAGTTCTCATATAATGCTATAAGTGTCTTAGCATTTAAATGTAATACAGAGACATCTTTTGGGATATATAATTCACTTTCAATGTTTAATTGAGTTTAAAGTTTTTTTTTAATAATTACTCTTTTACATATTTTATGGGCAACAACTAAAGTGAAAAGAAAATAACAAAAGTTAGTGTAATATATTAAAATAGATGTTGAAATGTAATAGCACAAGCATTATATATATATATAATATATATATATAATCATTAAATAAAAAATAAACAACATGAATTATTTATGGATAGAAAATAAGGTTAGGAATCATGAAGGGGAACGACTATAGCTTTCACTTACTACTAACAATCCTATAATCTACCCACTCTCATCATCTCATCATCCTACAGTTCATCTTCCTAAGTTTGGTAAGGATTTTGTACCTATGCTCTGATACCACATAAGTTATAATGCCCTAAACTTAGTGTGCTATTAGCTCAGCATCTGTCATCATAAGATGGTGACATGCAAAGGCTTAGAAATTTGTTAATATCCTTAAATAGCATTTAATAACTCCAACTTACATTAAATAGATAAGCTCATTAAATTTTCATAATTTCAAAATAAAAACTTCAAAAGAAGCTATAGCCATTTTCATACCTATCCTAATAGAAAATCAAATTTACTCTATTACAAAAGATTTAAAATACTAAACTTTGTGTCTTAAAGAAGGGTCATCAAACTTCAAATAAAATTTTCATTTAATAAGAATTATGTTGGAAAGTTTGGTCTACTATCGTTATCCCCATAATCCACAAAGACATTATACTCTAATAAGTCGTACAATAAAAGCTCTTCACCTATTCTTGAAAAAGATTAAAAAAGAATGAGTCGAAGCCCAGTGCACCAAAATCGCAAGCACATACGCATGAACAATCATAACACACATTCACATGCAATATGACATTAATGTAATAGCCATATTTTCATTATTTGTAACTTCAAGCATCGATTAACACAACCTAGGGTTATTCGCACCTAACCGTAAACTCAGAGTAACTCACATCTCCATAGAAAACATATATAGATACTTATATATATTGAGAACATGTATACTTATTAGTGTTGGGTACTCATTAACACCCTGGATACCATACTCATACTACCCTTAGTTTACCAGAATCCACTCTGTGTATAACTCCACTCGAAATAACGATACACACAAATTATTAGGACTTCATCCTAGTAACACCAGTACTCCTAGTCTACTAGACCTACCCAAGCACAAGTAGTAAACATTTAATGCCATATTTTATTTAGATCATTTTAGATACTAATACCTAGTACGTACAAACAACAAACAAAGCAACAACATACATGATATGATGTCTAAATAGATAACCCTTGATACTAGGAACACCTGATCACATATAGCAATACCAATCTTAATATATTATTTTTTTCATGGAATAATACATACTCCTAAGGTTATCTAGATTCTTAAGTCATTAAGAACTACTACTTTCCCATGTATAGATATAACATCTTGTAATGGTTTAGGTGTATTTGATACTAAGCCAACGTTAAGTGTTTAGGAAGATCATTAAAAGGAGTAAAAATATGGTTATAATGTCATCCTATTGGTTAAACCCATGATGGAAGGTGTGATTGGCTCGAGAGAACAAGAAGATATCATTAATCTCATGTCATGCCCATGATGGGGGCATGACAGCCATTACATCCTTTATCACTACTAAGGATGGCAAAATATCTCACATCCGAGGAGATTATGGCTGTGACCCCTGCTCGTACCCCCTCGCTCTAAAACATGAAATTCTCCTAAAAACTTGTCTCATTGATTACTATCCAAGAAAAAACAAAATTCCCAAAATCAAATTTTAACAACATATGACTACTTAAATTAATGTTCTTGAAATTAATCTCCTAAAGTATGTTTGCCTTGATTCTTGAATAGATAAAACTCCAAAAACATAATTAACGACATAACCAGTTCTCTAATCAATCTACTTGAAAATAATCTCTTGTTCTCTCCTTCCTTCACAAATCAACGATTAAAACAACTAATAAGAAAACTTAGGTTTTTGGATCTTTCTTCCCAATGCACAAACACCTTTAATACCGATGAACACAATTTAGAGATGACCTCTCTAAAATTATCAAAAGATTGAAAAAAGGGAAACTTATCTAGATCTCCTAACTTGCATTGCTCCTTGAAAGTGATACTAGAGAGAGAGAGTTTTAGGGTTTGGTTCTTATAAAACCAGTGCTAAGAGAGATATATATGCTATTAGGTGGGAAGGGTTTATTATCATTAATATAAAGACTTAATTAGGAGTGACAATTGCCCCTATTAACAACTAAGAAATTACACGCTTTGTCCTTCGTTATGATATGTTTTATTTTATATTTCACTCCAACTATTTCATACATAACACATAAGGATAATGATACAAGAAGTCGCCTCGTCTACCCCTCTTGAGGGAGTGAATACTTAAAAGAACCCATTCCATCCAATTCTCATAGAATACCATAGTACTATCCACCGAAGAGAACAGGAAGCCAGCAAGAATGAGAGTGTTTCAATTAGAACTCCAATGGAAGTATTTTCTAAGTCCATCTTGATTGCCATTCATCCCTTCTTGCCTTTTTTGCCTCTCTGGAATGCATTACCTCTTGAACTATCACTCTGTTATCCGTTATTTTTCTACCAGGGTCAAAGCTAAACTGTTTAAGACTAACTAAATCATCCATGATAAGTTGTTCAACCAATTAGCTATTAATTTTGAGATAATTTTACGTTGTTTTTAATTGTCTACCTCAAATGTTTTACCACTAGTCAATTAAGTACACTTAGTTGATGATTAACTTACTTCATTATGTATTAATTGCAATATATACATATATAAATAAGAATATTCAAAATAAGAAGCTGGAACCATGAACATTTTTCATAAAGCTCTCGGATCAACCCACTTTTTTTTTCCCCTATAAAGAGAGAGATATGATGATGATGGCGTATAATACAGGAGCAGGGTGAATCAAGAATTGGACGACGGGGTTGCGTGTAAGAAGCAACTTATTTGATTAAGAATGCCGTGATAAGTAGAAGTTTCATTAGCCCTAGTGTTGGTTAAGAGGAGAGCAGGCTGAGTACCAATGCAGATTTATGATTCCCTATCTTTGGAAATACTTTCACTTCTTCGTCAGTGATCCATCCCCCTTGTTTTATGGTAGATTTTTTTTTACCTGACATGACCTCTCTTTAGGTCCTGTGCCCTACTAGGGTTTTATCTATCTTTCTTATATTATTACTATTTTTTTATTTCTTTTATTGAGATGAGAAAGAATAAATAAGGCCAATTGTACAAATACATAATATAATATATATATTAATAAAGGACTTATTTAAAATATTTTTATTAGCATTTTATCTATATCTAATTTATATTTATTTGAAATTTGGTGTTTAAAATACTATATCATTTATATTTTATCTATTTCTATTTTACTATTATGATAAAAATAATGATTGAGGTGCAAAATTGGGATGCGAAAATTTGGATACTTTTAAGAGAGACTTTTAAAAAACATATCTTTACGGATTGGAAAAGTATTATTGGCAATTCGGCTTGTTTACAATAATTTTGAGTATTTAATTTCAAAAGAAGAGTATATGTACTTTTATCTATACTTTTTTCTTATATGTTTCTTACCAAATACGTTTACTTAAATGGATATTGAAACTATATATGAAAATAAAATGAATTAAACTGATCCAAATTTTGTTTGTAAATAATCACCCTTAGCAAATTAAAGGTAATAATTCTGGCAAAAAAAAAAAAATAAAAAGGTAATAATATGTATACTCTTGTGAAGAATTTATAACAGGACTACCATCCGCTGTCGTGCTCTCCATAAAATCAAAACCTTAACCTTCCTCATTTATGATTTTCCCCCCTCTTTATAGTCCTATGAAGTAAGAACTGAGAAGGTGGACTATGTCACAATAAGTTGGAAATGAAATAGGGTAGAGCCGCCCTTTATCATAGCATGTACAGTACCTCGTCGGGGCGGCTTCTTATAATGCAAAGAAACGCGTCAACCTGAATTCTTTTACTAATTTAACTTTCAAATTCCTTGCAATTTTAGTTAGTGGTTGATGTAGTGGACAGATAGCAAATAATTATTTGGAGAAATGGCATAGGATTTGACGATGGCAGTTTCGTAATTTTGGAGAGTTTTGGATTTTGACCAAGCGAGACCATATTCTGAAGGGAAACGATCCAACGAGTAGAACTCACCAGCTTCGCTCGTGACCCAAGCCGGATTTCGGTCAAATTCCTTCGTTTAGGCCGTCAAAACCGCGTTTTTACTATTTTTAGTAACTTTTCTTTATGATATATCTTTTCATAGGATAATCTTTTTTATATGCCGTCTGTGGCATTAATCTCGTCCGTTCATTTATTTTCGCCCTAGGTATTATTTAGATAGGTTTCCTTTTTTGGTAAAAAAACATATTATATATTCTAGGGTTACAGAAGGGACAAGGCAGATTGTTTTTTTGAATGAAATTTCATTGAGAGTGTTCTCTCTTTTCCAAAATTCATCATCTTCGAGTAGATTTCGATTTTTGATGCCAAATATCAAGGTATTTTTAGAATCAATTGATATTTGAAGATCACAAGCCGGTTATTCGTGCGCAAATCAATGTCTTGCGATTGTTTCCCTTTTACCTCCGCTGCGTCAGTGGTGGAAAGTGAAGCGAAGAAGTTCCACAAGATCTTAAAGCCTGAAATCGCATAGTGGCTTTTGATCACTTTCTTATATCATCATAGTCCACATACATTAATAATAATAATAATAATAATAATAATAATAATAATAATAATAATAATAATAAAGAATAAATATAATCAGAGTATTTTAGAGACATTTGTCAAGAACTATGAATAAAAAAAAATTGTTTTAGAGAAAATTAAATAGTCTTACCATTTCTTTTAATAGGAGTGATAAAATCAATTCAAATTCATATCTGACCATTGTAATTATTAAAGATAACCGACTGATCTGCGAAAATTACCATCTTTTAAAGTAGTTGCAATATTTCAGTCACAAATTTCACATAATTTTTATCCACAGGTTGCATGTGTTAAATATCATGTGCAATTCAAGGATTAGATGAATCGAGCAACACGATGCAATAAACAAAGAGTATAAGATATTAAGATGGGGTAAAAAAGCAAGCGCATGATGATTTATGTGAAAATCTTTGATAATTTTGCGATGAAAAACCAGGCAGAGCAAAACAACAAAATTCACCTAGTTCCAAATTTTGTTTTGGCATGATATTCACTCCCTCTTCAACGTATAAAATTATTACAACAAATGATGATTTATATGAAAAACCTTAGATTAACTTGAGATGAAAAACCATACGAAACATAGTAGCAAAATTCACCTATTATCAAATTGTGCTAATGTATAATGTGGACTCTCTCATCAACATAAACTAGGAAATGAGAAAATGACAAATCGCATGTGATAGCCACAACATTATTATCATCCCTAGTGGACCAACCCTAACTACGGTCTAAAGGCTCCTACCGTTGCTTCTCCTTTTAATTATGGGCAAACTAAACTTTTGAATTTTGACCAAGTTCAGGATTATACACCCTCCAAATTTTACCATATCACAAAAGTACTGTCCATACACCATCATCTTACTTGGCATTCACACAAACAATAAATCCTTGCTGTACTCTTATCAACATACCAATTAACTTACCATTTAATATGAATCCCTAATTTGAGGATATGTGCCTACCTTTTGTAAAATCGTACTAATTATATAATTCTTAGTAAGATAGTTAAAAAGTCTCATCATAATTGAATTCTTTCATTTATTAATATCATTATACTATTAATCAAGCCAACTATCCTCATTCACATAAACATTTAAATTTGTCTTTAGAAACTTATTTCTAACCAATAGCTTGGTAGATCAATAATTGTGAAACGTTTTTACATCTACTAGGGCCTTGAGTTTTAGATTCATACAATATCTCGCCAATATACAAATGCACAATAGCCACCAAATATATATGTGTATGTGTGTGTGTATATATATATATATGAGGTTCAAACAAAAAGGATAAAAATAACACATCATTGATGATGAGAAGGCAATCATCCATGGATAACAGGCTGGAAAAAGGGATGGATTATTGTACAAACAGAAGAAAAAGAAGATATACATTAGGAGGAAGACTTGCTGGTCTTGAGCCTTTAGCAAGTTTATAAAATGAGCTTACTTTATTTTATCCATCAATTCATCCAAAGATCTGACTATTGTTATTAAGTCCAAGTTTCTATAAACAACCAGTCATTCCTTGCCATTTGACAAAATTTATTATAAATTGATAAAACAATATTCCATTATAAAATCTTTGCTCTAAAATCAAACAATCAGTCAACTAAATCTCAATCTCCACTAGTTAAGAACTACAAGATCAATGTTCAAGGTTCCCTTAGGCTTCTTTCTCTCACTTATCCTTTTGAAACACTAAAAATAATGTTGTTTCTTGTTGTTATTTTCTTCCAAGTCATTCCACTGAGTGTTATTTATCCATCACTATTTTGGAGGCCACATATAACGTGAGACTCATGCGATACTTATGAGTCACATGCAGGCGAATTCTAAGTTCTACAATGCTAAACTAATTCATATGAGAATTATTATTATTAATTTTTTTTTTTACGAGTGAATTATGCAAACCTCCTTTAACAAACTTTAAAAATTACACTGACGCGATATTTTTCAAAAGACACTCATACCGGCTAAAAAGCTAATGCAGCTAATGACATGAAAATTTATCTTATTTAGGTCTTGAGGTGTTTCTAAATAATATATGTTTAATTGGAGAATATTTTCTGAAATTAAAAAGAAAAAGGAAAGTCTAATTACATCAAGGGATAAAGGGAAAAGAAAGGAAAATAGAATTAAAAAAAAAAAAGGAACATTGGTATGGTTAAAAATCAAAGGCCTCTTGTAAGTCTAATTTATCAAATATGCAAGAAATTATATTTCTTTTTTTTTTTTTTTAATTTTCAGAATTTTTCAATTTATTTTGAAAATAATTTTAATTAAATATATTATTTTAGCAACCTCAAATTTATATGTCATTTGCCACATTAACTTTTATCAGGCATAAATCCTAACCTGTAAAATTGTTGGGGTCCATATAGAATCCTGCAATTTACCCATTGTTTAATCATAATATTATAAGGCAAATCACCTAAATGATGTATAAATAAACAAGACACCACCTCTAATCAACATAGGTCATATTATGTGCCATGCGGTAGTTATTTTGCTAATTTAACCCCTAATCTTCTGAAAAGTGTAATTTTTACCACTTCTGTTCTATAGTTCAATCGCGATAACAATTCTAAAGGGCTTGAAATTCAGTGAATTAAAAGTTAAAGGTCTGAGTATTACTTAAAATGTCAATTCTGGAACTTTTAAAAAGTTAATGGGCACTTTCATATCTCTTCCGATAGTCCATTTTAAGGATCAAGCAAGCCTACATATTCTTGTCCGTTAATTATCAATGAAATATAAGGGTGATTGTAAATTATATATTTCTATAAATATCATTGAACTCTTCTTATTAAAAATTTATCAATTTTGAATTATTGGATCCACACCGTTGATGAATTTGTATAAGGGTAAATTTCTGGATATGCTATTTTTCGGGTGAAAGATATGTCAAATGTTTTTTAGAAAAAAAAGACACAATGACAAATTGGAGAAAAAAATTACAAATCTACTATTAGTATGTCACATATTGAAAATGTGACACAGAATTTACATAAATATTCTATTTCTAATATGCGATATAGCGACCTACTTGGGCAAAACTTATAAAAATAGGTGCATCACATAACTAACATGTGATATAAGTTAATTGTGTATCGCATGTTGATCATGCGATATACATTTAATAATTACATGACAATGCAATACTCGTGTAGTTTAAAAAAAAAGTTTGTATCGCACTTGAATAGTGCGATACTGCGACACTATTCATATAACTTTTTTTTCACAATTTGGTTTTGTGTAATTTTTTTTAAAAACTATATTATACATGTAATATTCTCCTCTTTTTCTTTTTTTTTTACTAAGGATATTTTATTCATTTAATGGTTAATTACAAAAATATGACCTATGTTTTGGTCAATTATAAACACATAACTTGTTTTAATTTTTTGTCAAATATGTAACATGAGTTTCATACAAATGTGTCATTATAATTAATTACTATTATAAGGATAAGTGTCACAGTCTTATTGGACCAGAAAAATTAATTTAATAAAAAATCTCACTAAATAAAATTAAATAAATAAAATATTAAGAATTATTTTTTTAAAAAATAAGAAAATTGAAAAATGTAAAATTAATTTTTTATAACTAATAAAATATTAACATTTTTTATTCTAAAATTATTAAATAATATTAACACTTTTGTATGAAACTCGGGTATCCTATTTGTCAAAAAAAAACCACAAATCATATATTTGCAACTCAGTTGGTACGAGTATTTAGCGTCTTCTGAGAATATAATGAAAGAACATTAGGAGATATTTGTTCTAGCTTAAAAAAAAAAAAAAAAAAGAGAGAGAGAGAAAACTTTGATTATGGGCCTCGATCGCCATGAAGCTTTGTTGTTGTGTAATAAGCTAGCAGCATCCAATGCATTGAATCCTTTTTCGTTATTTCGTATCATCCAGTTTGCCGTGTCGTTTATAACGCAATACTAATCTTCTATACACAAACCATTTATGATAAATACTGCGGGCAGGACAAACAAACGCCCTGCATGCACGTAAAGATTGTTATAAAGCTTTTATATCTTATACACACACACACACCTTGTCATACATAAGAAATATTCAACGTATGTCCTAATTTTTCATGCAAGATAGGTCAGACAAACTGTCTCAAACTATGCCAATGCCACATTTAATACATACACATACATATATATATATATATATATTTTTTTTTTTCAGTGCTTAAATTTTATCAATTTATATAATTAATTATATAAAATTTAAGAGTGTGAATTTACTCTACTATCTTTTGATTTATTTATATTATATAGATAAGATAGTTAACTGTAAAAATAAGTAAAGTTCAGACAAATGATTATTTAATTTGGTAAAGTTATGTAATGATTACAAAAATTGATAAATTTTAGATAATAAATTAAGACATTTAAATTTCAAATGATTAATCGTACGATACGATAAAATTCATATCGAAACAGGTATTTACCCTTTACATATAATAATGCCAAGAATATAATACATGGCTCCAGTTAGACATCGGCACGGTTCGGGTCGATTCTTACCCGAACCGGAACCGCCGGTTCACGGTTCCACATTTCATGGAACCGGAACTGGAACCTCCAGAGCCGGGGCGGTTCCCGGTTCCAAGGAACCGCCGGTTTTGACGGTTCCGGTTCCGGTTACACATGAACCTTTTTTTTTTCGGTTCGTTTCGTATGTTTTTTTTTTCTCTTTTATTTCGTTATGTTTTGTTTTTTTTCGGCTCGTTCGTTATGTTTTGTTTTTTCTTTCTCTTTTATTTCGTTATCTCTTTTTTTTCCGCCCCTAAACCCACCCCCCCACCCTTAAAACCAGTTATCCTTACTTGAAAGAGTACTTCACTTCCTACCTGGTGAAAGAATCCTGTTTTCAAACTATTGTCTTGCTAGCTATGACCTCTCTCGTATGCAAACAAGGAACTCCCTTAAAACAATACAGAATTGCATTGGTTTAGAATGCTGGCTTAAGCTTAAAAGATATTGCAGGATCTCAAGCCGAAGGGACTGCAACTCGCCCAGCAAGGCAACTGAAAAATAGGATACACAACACTGCCCTCCCCAACCAATGGTTTGCATTAGTAGGATGAAAGAAAGCGCCTTTGAACCCCTCCCAACTATTTAGAGTTAGCCCCTGCGTGGGAAAGCATTTATCCATTCGTACCACGCTCCTTTCTTTCCTTTTGCTCTCTGGTTTTGTTTTGTTTTTTTTTCTTTTGGCGGGTTGGAACAGCTGGTTCCGGGTCCAGAATAGCGGTTCCGGACCCGGTGGAACCGCCGGTTCCGGCGGGTCCTTAAACGGTTCGAAACCGTCACCAACGGGGCGGTTCTCGGATCAAGAACCGCTGGTGACAGTTCGGGGCGGTTCGCGGTTCGGAACCGCCCCATGATGATGTCTAGCTCCAGTCGTACAGCCAAAACAATCATGGGTTCTCCGCTCCTTCACGAAAAAGGTGAAACAAGTTTTAAAAAATTCAAGAAAACATCAGGACGAGACGAGTCTTTACCACAGGTCCACAGCAGCAGAATGGTAGGCCAAGCCCATGAGCTTAGAGTGAGAAACATTTATGGGCCGAACAAACAACAGTATAACCCAGTGTGAGAGAGAGAGAGAGAGTCCGTTACTGTAGTATTCTTAATAAACGGACAAAACTAGGTTATCACGTGACTAAGCACCTTTTCTTGCTGTTGTGTCGCCACATGTCTCATCTGCTTTCAAAAGCTTCGGATTACCAGCTCCCCACTTGTCATTTCCAATCTTATTCTTATCCTCACATGTGCCTATCCGATCCGATCATCTTACCACGTCAAACTCCCTCCATCTATTCTCTATTCTCTAACAATATTAATCGTCCAGCCCTCCCTCCGTAACGCTTGTTTATACATAAAAAGAAAAATAAACATGTGTCACTGGTATTAGAATATATTCTCGTTGCGTTCTTTTTTTAATTGGAAAAGGAATAAGAAGTTGATCACCATTTTTATTATGATTATAAATAAAAATAAAAATAGATAAAATATAGATATAATAATTATCATACGCTAAATATTAAAAATTTGTTTGAATTATTTATTTTTTATCAACTTATAAAAAAATATTTATTTTTATCGTTATCTATTAACAATGAGGAAACAAATAGTCCCGAATAAATACGAACTAGACACGGAAACCATTAAAAAAAACGTCAATAATCCAAATAGGTCCGAGAGGAATAGGGATAAGAATGGGCACACAGTTGACGTCATATAAGGTATCATAGCATGTGCCTAAACCTGGATTGCTTGTACTATAATATACTTAAAAACCAGATAATAAACTGAAATAAATTTAACAAAAATTCCAGCCAAATTTATATTTTCATGTATAATATAAATGCATCAAGACTTAATGATTTCCAACAACAGTATAATACAAGTTAATTTAGAATAATCTTACTGACCATCAGTTACATACTTCTAAACAAATCAGATTTTTAATATAGAAATCAAAAGTTTTACATGTTCAAGCTTTCGATTATGTTATCGGGTACTTCCATTTTATTTACGAGACACGTTAGCGCTCCTTTATTAGGTCCATTCCCAACAAAAAAGAGACGCTTTATCAAGTTTATTTGAATCTATCAGTAGGGACTAGGACATATAACAACGATGTTTAATGGAGAATGGCAAAACATCGCGGAGGAAAGTCATTATCCGTACAAAACTTGTCTATCACTCCTATCAAATAATATATATAAAACTACAATATAGCTTCTGTAAAATTGGTTATCAATATGTTGTATAAAATTATATCTTTGACATCAAAGAGAGGTTTTTTTTTCCTTTTTCCAGAAAACTATATCTCATATATGTGATTTAGGCAAACTAATACCATCTAAAAATCACATCTTTAATATGTGGGTTACACTTTAAATCGAGACGTGTAACTTTTATGTAACATAGTCTAATGTAAACCGCATGTGCAAGCGATTTTTAATGCAAATAATATAATATTATTTGCACAATTAACTTATCAAAGTGCCCTTTCGACAGAGGGGAAAAAAAATGAAAAATAGAAAACCCAAGTTACTGTTTTAATACTTTTAAGCATTTGATGTGCATATGTTAAATTGAATTGAGCAAATTTTAGATACCATGATATCGTGAAGCAATTTATAGCTACAATTGTTACTAAGAAGCGTCCAACTTACAATGAACGTGTCACCAGAAGCATCTAAATTTTCTTGTCGTTGTTTACAACAAGACTTTCATGACAGGTTGGAGATTCTTAAACAAAAAGGAAAAAAGAGATTAACTTTGATGTTTGCCATTTCTTAAAATCCCCAAAATAATAGAATTGGGGAATTAAATGACAATAAATTGCTTTGGCTCCAAAAAAGAATTACAGTAAAATAAACGTAATAATGTACTCTTTTTTTATTTGCAAGGTAGCTCAGTATTCATTTGAAATGAAAACGGAAAATTTTTTTTTTTTTTTTGGCCAATGAAATGAAAACAGATTAACTTAGAATTAACTAAACCCAGACATCCAGTTTTAGGAGTGCTCCTAATTAAGAGCATTACTTGTATTATTTGCTAAGATTGTAAAATGATAGGATAAACGTGAGGAAATGGTTTGATGTAGACATCTCTCCGAGTCAAGTTTGAATTGGGATTTGATCCGGTCCGGCCATGGATTTGACTCATATGGACTCAATCCATCTCGGCGGATTTTACCAGAGAAGCGGATGCACTGAGTCTACAGTCCAAGGTGGATCCATGTGAGTCATATTCATTTTGATCCGCACTGGATCCAACAAGTATGGGTGGACCTGCCCCATCCCCTCCTTAGGGTGGTTCTAAGTCCTCATTTTTTGGGCTCAAACCTAATCCGTCCCAGAGATGTCTAGATTGATAAATCTTTTTATTTCTTTATATTTTTCTTTGTTCTTTATCTCACATGAGATATATTTTTATTGAAATGAACCTTAATTTGTAGTTAACTACATTTGATGAGTGCTTTGAATAAATAACCACAAGTGCTACTTTGTCCACCTTAGGCTGGAATTATAAAATCTTCTTTTTTCTTTTTTTTTTCCAAATTCTATTTAAGCAGTAGTTACAATTTCTTGACTGCATATTTTATTTTTGTAACCATCTAGGATATGATTTTTGTAACAGAAAAATTATTTTAAATTTAAGTTTATAACTGATTATTTTTAATTATTATTAACCTGTAATGGAAATATTTAATTTCTATTAGTTTGTAGTTTTCAAATAAAACATCTAGGGATTTTATAGATTATAAGAATGCACATATTTAAAAAATATACTAGATACTATTCTTTTTTGGATAATTATACTTCTGTTTGTTCCAAGCTTCTATCATGAATGCATGTCTTAAAGGCTAATTGTGTTAATTTTGGAGAGCAAACGCATAATCAATTGCACCAAAATCATATCAAAATTGGCTTTGAGAGCTGTGAACTATCCATGACATAACTTCTCAAAGCGATTAGTTGGCTTCTATCATTCAATTTTTTTACAATACGTATTATGTATCCTCAAACAATATATTAAAATAGATAATATTTATTCCGTAATAGCATGGTTGAAAAAAGCCTTCCTCTTTATCTCCCATTCAATTATCACAAATCACTACTATCTTTTCATATATGTTAGGACATGTAGTGGCAGACAACTCAAATATTATGTCATGGGAAACAACAAATGAACAGTTTATCCGTATTTTAAAAAGTCACATCTAATTGTCCCTACTCGCTGCCATTTTCACCAAATAATTTAAGAATTTGAAACACACCAATATATGTCAAAACTATTAAATATGGTGAATCCACTTTTCCCTTCTTTTATATAAATTTAACAAGCTGTCATGGTAAGTAAAAATTGTTGGGTACACCAAGCATACGCAACATTTGAGTTATGTCATGTCAACAAGTTTCACAGATTTAGTAGCAACTAGCAAATATCTCACTGCCAAGATGGCATACTTGAATTCATCATCTTATCAACTTGTATATTTTAATAATTAATTATTTAAAAAATTTAAAAATATCAATTTATTGATTATAAATTTTCAATCATTTATAATATTTAATGAGACAGTTAATTATGAAAAGTAATAAATTTCAAGTAAATGACTGTAAAAATAAGTAAAATTAAAAAAATTAATTATTATAGAAATGAAAAAGAAAAAAGAAAAGTCAAGACTAATTTATACTTTTAAATATGGTAAAAATAAATAAAAATTCCTATATGAAATATGAATTCATTAATGATTTGGTTCTTAAATTTTATCAATTTTTATAATTAATTTCTTAAAGTTTTGACTATAAATAATAGAATCAACGTGATACAATACTAAACTTGAATTCGACTCAAAACTTTAAAAATTAATCAATCAAGTTTAAATTTTAAACGAATCCAACTAAAAAAAATTCATTTATAGCTAATTTATCTAAAATTTATTTTATTTAAATTAACTAATATTATTATCCAAAATTGACTCATTATGTTAACACCGCCTCACGCCTCTTCCTCAATCACACATAAAAGCTACTCTTGCTAAACACATGTACCTCGAGTTTCACTCGATAAATTACTTGAGCTCAACTATTTTTTAGTGAAATTAGAATAAATATTATTAAGCTAAGATGAAGTAGTTAGAAAGTAGTTCGATATGCTTACGTTTTCTGCCTAAACTTTATTTCTTCAGATAATATAATTCATCTAAAAAATTTATAAATAACAAATTATAACTTTTAAGATTTAAGTTATTAATTATTCAAATAAATATAATTTAGAAATAAAATGTTTGCGTTTTCCTCTACCTCATCCAAAATTAAAATACAGAGACTTTTTCATCACTTTTTTCCTAAAATCATCATCATCATCCATTATGGACGGTCAAGATTCCTCAAATCCATCAGATCTGTCCGACATTTAACGCCTCTCCCTTTAAATGTCTGCTCCACACCAAGCTTTTCATCTTTCTCCATTCCAACAACTTGTACGTCTCTGATCATCAGCTGCTTATACATCTTGCGGCTTAATTAATGGGTCTTCTTGACCACCTGTGGGACGACACCGTCGCGGACCTCCGCCGGATACCGGTCTCGGCAAGCTCCGGAAGTTCAGAACTTCGAGCTTCGGCTCGAACTCCGGCAAGGGTACGTAATTGCCCTTATGCCGTTTCTAAACATGCGTGCTGTCACGTGTAATAATTAATTAATCACACTCTCGTATTTATCCTAAATGTAAATATATTTTATCCTATGATAATGATCCTTAATTATCATATATTAAGTTGTTTATTTTTATATATAGCTGCGTGTATGCGGCATGCGATGTGCATAATAAATCATTTTTTCGTATTCTATGATTAATGAACGTACTTCTTTATTTATTGTAATTAGGGTCGGGCAGTGGTGATAATATGAAGTCGTATGGCGAGGATACGACGTTGTCCGATGAAAAAATGAAAGTGACAAAAAGCATAACGATAGTGAAGCCGCCGGGATATCAGTACAGTTCGCCACCGATTTCTCCGGCCGGGTCTACTCCTCCGGTGTCCCCTTTTCCGGTAAGGTCATTTCGGGTATAAAATCATACATACAGGGGTTTTTTATCTATCTATTTATTTAATTATTTTTTTTTTCACTTTTTTGTCCTCCATAAGTGGAGACTAGACTAGAAGTTGGATTGAGTGTTTTAAGTGGGGGAAATATCAATGTCCAGATTGGGTCCCACGTCGGGGTAGTTTTGTCATTTCAGTCTCGTGTTCGATTCAATACTGGATAACGACGATGACGTTTTGGAATTTTTTATAACGTGGATAAGATGTGAGTGAGATGCCCATTTCTAAATCATTAGCACTCTATTGTGCATGTTAATTGACATTATTGCCCCCTCTTTTAACCTATGAAAAAAAATATATATATATATATATGGTGTACGGGAATTATCAGAAAATTTTAATAATTAATCTAGGATTTAAATTTAGCCTCATCTGCTTAGTGGTTTTGATCACATGCATGCATTCTTCACTTGAAGATGATATATTTAATAGGTAATATATAGCATGTGTATATATATGTGTGTATATATACGTAATATTATATTACTCATGGTGTGTAGTATTTATCTGTTAAGATTATTTGAATGTTAGAATTGATATTATATTAAATTTTAATCATTTCAATAATCAAATGAAGTAATTTGATAGTTGTATTGATAACCATGAAATGTTTGTAGATTAATAGTAACTATAAATTATACAATAAGATAATTAGCATCAATAATAAGCTATATAGTTCTATTGATAACCCTAATATATTTGTAGATTAATAGTAATTATAATTACATATTGGTCAGGTACGTTATAACAATCCATCTCGGTTAATTCTTCACTCGAGCACCATTTAGATGTATAAGCCATCATATCCTCAATAACCTTCAATTATTTGTCCATACGTACGTAAGATTTTGTTTAATTTATGATGAATGTGAAGAACTAATTGAGATGCGAAACCTAGAACTAACAAATGTGATTTTGTTTGATGTGTGTGCATGGTTGGGGGGTGGGTGATGAAGAACAGGAGGGGGTGGGCCGGGTTCGTTTCGGTTTCGAAGACAGTCCATGTCTGACGCGTGAGAAGCCGAGAGAGGCCAGACCCAGGAGCCCTCCTACTCCTTACGACGTGTGAGATGTGAACAGACAATGTGTTTTTCTAGTACCAAGAAGCTCTCTCTACTTATCTATGTGTATATGTGTGTGTATATGCTTTTGTGTTAGGCGTAGCAAACTAAGGATGGTTGAAGATGTTTTTTGATAGGGGAGTGTTGCCTGCGGACTGTTTTTCATGTGTTGAGACAGAGAATGTTGTGTTGTTGAGGATGGTGGAGTGGTGAAGTTGTTGCGTTGCGTTGCGTTTGTGTTGTGTTTGTACATAGTCTTTTATCTAATTCTGATAATCTAATCTAATGGCACTTTTTTGTCCTAACTATTGGGTGCAATAATATATTCTCATAGGGAAATATAATACCAGAGGAAATAGGATACTTTTTTGACAATTTGATATGATTAATGCTAATAAACTGAGCCATGGCATTAAGGTTTTTCAATTCAATTGAGTTTGTAATCATATCATGACTTATTCAGATTTAGTTGATAGATTCTTAGTTCATATATCAAATCGCCTGTCTTAATTGAAAATGATTACTTTTTTTTTTAATCATCATTGCATCTGCATCTATTATTTCACAATATTCAAGATAAGATAACCTATTGCCTTGTTTTGATGACCTCAAAATATGTTATGTTGAATAATTAGAAATGTAAAATAAAATATCTAAAATAATTTTATATATATATATATATATATTAAAATAAGAGTTACCAAGCCTTAGGAAGGAAAGCTATCTTCTTAACCCTAGCAATCAATATGGTATCTGTATCTGTGATCTACTTATAAGAGTGCGCTTATCTCCTTATTAATTGTAATTCTAAGGATTCTTATCGTCACTTAATAAAAAGTTAATATCATGCTCATGGTATAAAACCTACTTCGAACTTTGAATTTAAAAAAATTCTATTTATTTTTCATGAAAATCATTGGAAAATGTTGATATTAAAATTTAAAAGCAATGATGAGGTAAATAATAAAAAATTAAAGAGGCTAATGAGCTTAAGCCTAATTTGCATGGTAGGTTTATTAGGTTTGACACCATGGTTATTGTCGCGTTACCTGATGTAGCTAATTGTAATACAACTTTTTTCATAAACAGTTAAAATGAGGTTGCAAATGAGTTGCAAGTTATATATAAGAAACCAAAAGACACATGAAAATTCGTGTTTGGCTTTAGCATATGTTGCTTCTTGTGTACATTAAGAGGCAAGAAAATAGGAGAGAGAGAGTACGTTTGCCTTGACATACTCTACCTCATCATAATCACAGTACATGCATGTTGCCAAATCGTAAAGAATCATACTAGACTTCCTTTATTTATAAATACCTTGAAGGCATAGAAAGAAATGGCACTCTTCTTCAATCTTTTGAACCTTTGTCACTGCTACTCAATTTAGTGTTGTTTTCAATGCACTTAGTAGCATTTTACTAACTTTAGTATTAAAGTGTCTGTATGCAAATGATAAGTGTCTAAAGATTTTTATTATTCACATTGTTTCGATATTATTATATATTACTTTTATGTGAATTATTAAAAAAAATTATGCTTATTTGGTTAAAATATTAATTTTAGGGATAAATGAAGATTTTGAGCTTAATGAAGACAATTAGATAAGTTAAGTAAGATTTTAATAAAGAAATAGGCAATTGGAAGATTTGCAATATGCATGACATTTCTACACAAGCTATACAGAATACTACTGTAAAGGACGAAAAGTGATCAGCAAGCATTTTTAAAGTACACAAGAAAGATACACAAGTTGTGTAACATGATTATGTAAAGGATTAAAAGTTGACAGAAGTGATTAGTGAAGTACATGGTCTATTGCATAAGCTGTGTTCATGGTCGTGCAGGCCTCATTTCACATGAATTCGTCAGTTTTCATTCTACACAGCTCATACGCGACCGTGTAGGATGGTCGTATAGGAGGTAAATGATCCTTTCTTTTAAATTGTAATGGTTGTACTTAGGGTGTTTGTGGGGAGCTTATATGTATGTAAAAAGGGTCTGGGCTCCCCCATGTGGTACAAGTCCTTCACCCCATGTGATCGGTGTGGGTCCTCTGCTGGTACCCTCAGGGGCATGCGTTGGAGATCATCCTGCCAGAACCCGCGTAGACGGGGGCGGAGGCTCTGAGCTCCATTACCGGTATGACTTGGCACCAGGAAGTGGGATCGCTGGGTGGTCCACATGGCATACACCCGACCTTTTTACATACATATAAGCTCCCCACAAACACCCTAAGTACAACCATTACAGACGTCTGTAATGGTTGTACTTAGGGTGTTTGTGGGGAGTTATATGTATGTAAAAAGGGTGGGTGTATGCCATGTGGACCACCCAGCGATCCCACTTCCTGGTGCCAAGTCATACCGGTAATGGAGCTCAGAGCCTCCGCCCGTCTACGCGGGTTCTGGAGGATGATCTCCAACGCATGCCCTGAGGGTACCAGCAGAGGACCCACACGATCACATGGGGTGAAGGACTTGTACCACATGGGGGAGCCCAGACCCTTTTTACATACATATAAGCTCCCCACAACACCCTAAGTACAACCATTACATAAATAGTGCCTTGGTTGGTCATTTATATATTCTTGATCCTTTTTACGTACCCTGAGAGAAAAATAGATGCTTTCATGTGGAGATCCACTAGAGCTTGTTGGAGATCATAAGACTACATCTTTAAGGGTTGTAATTATGATTTTTGTCTATTTCTCCTTGTTTTGTCTTTGTAATCACATCTACATGGAAAAACAGATTTCTATACTCTAGGTCTTGAGAAACCTTAACCCTAATGTAGAGATTGGATTATTTCATTAATGGAAGTTTATGTTTCTTAAGTCTATTCATATTTTCTTTATTGTTTTTGTGATTAATTTGTGGTTTGAATTGATTACATGTTTGATTTCTTTTAGATAAAAAGAGATTTCATCCAATAGAATAAATCCATATGAATAGAGAGGTTCGAATTTAGATCTAAACATAGACGGCATGTAAAGACCGACACGGCTTATATATAAAGCTAAGCATGTACAATCCACAGCCACATGTAATCCTGCATTATTACATGTAAAGTTGTCCTTAAAGAGGGAGTTTGTATAAATTGTTTGTCTTAATATGTCATATGAACCTTTTAAAAAACTACTCTTTAGGAGTAGTATCATATATAATTTTACAAAGACATACATTGTTCTTAGTCTTCATAATAGAAAACCTTATACATACATACATACATCATACATATTATACAAACCAAGGCTTGAGATTAAGCCTTAACAAAATACATAAAACTTTGGAAAGATCTTTAAGAAAAGATACATTGTCCACAAAACACTTTCCCTAATCTATTACAAAACGGTTTTCAACAAGATTAGGGTCTTAACCCTCCCACTCGTCTAAAAAGTTATCAAAATCGGTCTTATAACTCAACTGAGAATAGAACTCGCCCTCATCAGCACCTGGAATAGTAAACATGAGCTAGAGGCCGAGTACATAAGTAACACAAGTAAATACAAAGTGACAAGCACACTCAGGCTAAATGCAATGCAACAAATAATAATTTAATTATCTTTAATTAAGTAAATAAATCAGCACGGTTGTGTTCAAACTCTGATATTATTTTCTCTTAAGAGTAAGTAAAGGTTATGCCGATATAGTTAGCCCTATCGACTACCCGCTGAGCCACTTATAAGTGATAACTCCTTTTTGCTCTATTCTTTTCATAAGATTTGGGATTAATTTGATGCATTCTTGGATAAATTCCTATGAATATGTGCTTTTAATGTTTAAATATTGTTTTTCAGCTCCTAGAATGAAAAGAAGTCAAAATAAATGTTTGGATCAGATTTGAAGCAAAATAACAGCAAATCTTAAAGACAGAATTGGTTGAGCCTTGCAAAAGTGCCTATAGAGGCCTAAAATTCAAGGAAAAACAATATAAAATGGTTTGTCGCGCCTACATCAAGCCCTCAACATATATTTTGAGGAGATCAAGCCTTGGACTTGAAGAAAAGCATATGTTGCGCCACACTGTTGAGCCCTAGATTTGACCTGCGACAAATGCTAGACGAAGATCGGACCTTTTGCTCAGAAAGTATAGTTTGGGTCGAACTCAACTCTCAAGCTCTCAATACATTGATTTATCCCTTAGTCGAAGAATGGATAAAAACTCGAGCCTTTCTAACAGATAGCCATAGATTAGGTCGAACCCTGATATCAAAGCGCTGCTCGAGCCCTCGACGTACTCTACCTTACCCCGCAAAGAGTTATCATGCATATATTTTATGTACGCATTGCCTTGATCTAAAGCGCATGTAAATAAATGATGATGTTATAAAGAATCTGCCAGCTCAACGAATAAAATCGCCATGATTTCTATGTCGGCCTATAAAAAAGGTGTAGAGACATGCGATCAGCAATGTAGCATGTGTAATTATTACTTAACATAGTATAGAGAGAGAATTATGAGGCGAAAGAACTATTTCTTCTTGCATTAAAAATTTTGAGTTTTCTAGGTAAAATCATTTTAACTCATTGTTTGTAATTTTTGCAAGACTTTGATCTTAATTGAAATATTCTTTGATTAATTATATATTATTTCTTCAAAATTATCGTGTGTAATGTTTGTATCCATGGAAAAACAATCTCTTGTAGCTTAGGATTTGTGAAACCCAAATCTTGATTCATGTGATCTCAAATGTGCTTTCAATTAAATTTTGACTGGGTATTTGTAATTGGTAACTTGATTTTATTTTCATCGGTCTAAATGTGTGGTGCATCTTTTAGATTCATAATTGATTTCAACTAAATAGATTGAAAAATTATTCTTTTGAATATATCTATGGCTACTAATGGAGTCGCTCATAATCACCTTGAGAGAGGGATGGTGAAACTTTCTGTCGTTTGTTTTGAAATTCAGTAGGTTGGTTTTAAAAATAAAGGATTCTTAAACTTTATGCGAGTCTAAGCCACTGATAACTTGTGAGGATATTCTGATGGTTTGGTTTAGACCTAGAGCTACTAACCTTAAGAGAGGCTTTAGCTTATACCAGTGAATTCGATAGTACAAATACACTAGTATATAACTCTCTCTCTAAGTTTTGTTAAGAAATTACATAATAAGGAATTGGTGAAGCAAACCCTGCGCTTCTATCTTGCATTTTTACAAACCTATCCTTAATTTTGCGCTGAAAACATTTGTAAATTTCCACTAACTTTAATATAACTTCTATTTTTATCATGGCTTTCTAAATATTCTTTGGCTAGATAATAGATGAAATGCGAAGTAAGGTAGATGCCAACGATCCATCAGAATACCACCTAATATTTTCTATACTACTTCAGTAAGTGCACTTACCAAATGTTGGTAGTTGCTTTTGAAGTTGAATTGAACGTATTAGTTTCAGAAATTTTTGAATTCTTCAACTTCGTGGTCTTTTAAAATGGTTTTAAATTCAACTAGTTAACAGTGTTTTCCGAAACAAAACACAAAACCAATCCAACTAAGTTTTTAGCGCCGTTGCCGAGGATCGGTGTTGGATTTATTAATATGAAGCTCAATAGGGCACTATCTAAAAGCATTTCATTTATTAGACTACTCACTAATTTTGTCAATAGTTTTCGTTTTTGTTTCTGTTTTCTTTTTATTTTCTGTAAATATTTCTTTATTCATAGTCTTTATTTCTGTAAATATTTGTTTATTTTTGTTTTTATAGATAATGCTAACCCTTTTTCTCTTTCTTTTATAATATATATATATATATATATACCACACATGATGTATATATCTATTTTGTTTTTAATTTATTTTTGTATATATCATCTTATCTGTTTGTAAATATTTCTGCTTCTTTTGCTTTTGTTTTTCTGTTGAGTTGTTGTGTTGTGTTTTGTGTTTGTACATAGTCTTTGATCTAATTTTAATAATATAATCTAATGACACTTTTTGGTCATAACTATTGGATGATTATATTTTTCATGGAGAAATATAATAATGGATAAAATAGGATACTTTTTAAACAATTTGATATGATTAACCTGTAATGCTAATGAAACTGAGCCATCGCATTAATGTTTTTCAATACAATTGAGCTTATAATCTTTTCATGACTTATTCACATTCTTAATTCATATATCAAATTGCTTATCTTAATTGTAAATAATAACATTTTTTATCATCATTGCATCCAGCATCTATTATTTCACAATATTCAATATAATGAAACTTATTATGTTTTTGTTCCATGGATATTGAATAGCTAATGATAACCTATTGCCATGTTTTGATGACCTAAAATATGCTATATTGAATAAATAGAAATGAAAAGTAAAATATCTAAAATAACTTTATATACATACATATATATATATATTAAAATAAGAGCTGCCAAACCTTAGGAAGGAAAGCTATCTTTCTAACCCTAACAATCAACATAGGTACATGCTACTTATGATCTACTCATAAGAATGCACTTATTACCTCCACATATTGTAATTTTAAGGATTCTTATCATCGTTTAATTAAAAAGTTAATATCATGCTCATATTACAAAACCTACTTCAAACTTGAATTTTGAAAAGATTTTTATTTATTTTTCATGAAAATCATTGATAAAACTTTTATATTAAAATTTAAAAGCAATGATGAAGAAAATAATAAAAAAAAATAGAGAGACTAATAAGCTTAAGTCATAATTTGCCATATGGGTTCATCAGGTTCGATCGCTATGCCTATTATGGTGTGGCTAAATTTTAATATAATCTCTTTGTCATAAATAGTTAAAATGAGGTTGCAAATGTGAAATGATCCAAACCAATAATAAAAAATCAAAATAAAATAAAATCAATGTAATCCATTTTGATTTGTATGTAGATTTAAATTGCTAATTTTTTTTTCAAAATTACCAAAACTAGCCCCCAAACCAAAAACCTAAAATTTGAAAATTCAAAAGCAATTCAAATATCGAAATTAATTAAATTATAATTTCCAGACATTTCTTTAAATAAAAATTTTTGTAAGAAAAATAAAAACAATATCGTTAAAAGCTTCAATTTTACAAATTATCATTTCACCCTTAACTGGAAACTTACTCGTATTAATAATTCAAAATTGTGAATAAATTAGACTTGGTTGATATATTTAAATCATTATTAGCCTAAGTGGTTAATTAAAAATCTTAAACTGATTAAAACAAGCTAAGGGTCTTACATATATAAGATTTAGATACACTGGATTATGCCATGTGGCAAAAACCCTAAAAGGAGACCTATCCTGGTCTAAAACCTAATTCTGCCATTTTCTTTCCCATATAAATATTCCTTTCCTTTTTTTTTCTTCCTCATTCCCTTTTGTAAAGCCTTCTTAAATCCTAAGATAAGGTTCTCTAAAACCCTATCTCTTTCTTAATGCTAAATATGGAATTAGCAAAAATGTAGCACTAATTAATTGATATATGTGTCTTTACATGAGGAAAATGGAGAGGATAAGGTAGTATTAGAAGATGAAGAAGACCAACCATTATAATAAAATTTGTGTCAAGGTAAGCATGAGATCTTAAGATGTTGTAATGTGAATACTTTAGCATTTTGAGTATGAAATCTGCTTGGGTGAGTTAATATATGTTTAGGGTGTCAAGAAATCAATTTTTGGAGTGATTTTGAAGTCTTAAATTCCCTTCTTAGTTGATTCAAGTGAAAAATATTGTTTGGAGTGAGGTAAAACATCAAAACTAACTTATTTTATAAAATTGTGGTAGTTTTGAAGTTAGATATATTATAATAGCAATAAATAGTGCATTAGGGTTGAGTTTTGTTGCAAGTTGATGTTAGCAAGGTAAAATGATGAAAATCTTATATAAGCATATTGCAAATTTTCGGAGCAATTATGGTAAAAATGGATTTTGCTGTCAAAACTAAATGTTTAAGGCTCTCAATTTGGATTAATCATGTTTTAACAAATGGAAAATGAAAATAGATGAGTTAGGCATAAACAAGACCTTCAAATACCTTTAAGATCACCTAAATTTCCACAACATGTTTTTAACAAAAATATTAAGTTTGAGTACGAAACAAAGCAAACACAGAAAAGCATTGCATGTTCACGAGTTGTGTACCTTTCCCTGGTTCTCTTTGAGCCATTAAAAACACAAAGAGTCATGTTCTCTAGAAAAGCCGACATGTACATGATGTCGTAAACCTGTCTATGCTTCTCTCTGCCTTTAAAAAGATTATGAAACCAAGAAGAACACAAGGAGATGCATACATATATGTTTCCCCTATGCTTCTCTCTGTTTCAAAAAATGCCTTAAAACCCAAAAGAACATGGGGAGATGCATAAGCTATGTTCCTCCCGTGCTTTTCTCTGCTTCAAAAAATTCCTTGAAACCAGAATAACATGGAGAGATACATACAATCGTATTCCCCTCATGCTTCTCTTTGACCCCTAAACAAAGAAGAACACAGGGTGTATGATTGTCATAACCGGCCTGGACCAACTGATTCAACCTGGTTCGACCAAAATCGACGCTAATGCTAAGTTGAGTCTCGTCTAAGACTCATTTTTGTAACTAACCGGCAAGACCCGATCAAACTGAGTTGAATCGGGAAACTGGAGGTTGAATCGATTGACCAGATCAGTTGACCCTTAAAATAAAAAACAAAATAAAAAAATAGAATTTAAATATTTATTCATACTTATTATAATTTTATAACATATAATCATTAAATCATATTTATTTAATAATTAATTGATGAATTTGCTCCAAATGTATATTTAATTGAGTGATGACACATATATTAGTCTTTTATAATTAAATTATCTCTTATATTTTTACTTTTTCGTGACCCTGGTTCGACCCTTCGACTCCTCACCCCCTAGCCTATCTAGGTCAAACCCTGATTCTGTTCTGACAATAGTGACCAAAACACAGGGAGATACATTCCCCCGTGTATGACCCGTGCTCTTTGCCAGCCTCCTATTAACTTTTCCTTTTCTCACTCGAATCGCACGAACTTGACCTGTTCTTTCCTAACCTTAAGTGACTTTCTAAAACCTTCAAAATACATATCTAACAAGCTTTAATACCCTATTCACGGTATATATCCTCTAAACACATTTAATCCACATGCCTCATATGAATGAAAGTAATTTGTACTTAATAATTAGAGTAGTACACTAAGAATTAAACGAGATTAGTGAACTATGGGAACCTATTCTTAAAAGGTCAAGAATCGAGACCTATAAAGTGTAGCCTACTAAGGGTTAGCCAGCCTAAGCCTAAAACCGACACTAGCCTACATAATTAACTAGATAACTTGGCTAGATGAAACAAATGACCCTTTAAACATTATCTTGAGTTACAAATTAAAGTGACCTAAATGTAAGAAACAACATAAATGAAATAAAGGTAGTAAAGCTTGAACTAATTCTCGGCTTCAATTGTGAGTAGTTATTGGACATTGAGCTTCAAAAGGGATTTGAAAGCTTAAACCAAACAAAAAGCATGCATAACTACATGTTGCTTGCTAGGATAGTATTAATTACCGAACTAAGAATTTAAACTCAGCTTAATTGATTACTGGTTGCTACTTGGCCACTTATTTTAGGAATGGTACCCTCAAACTGGGTTGCGAGTCTGATTGCAACTTTTGGATGATGTGGTAGTTTAGGCACTTAGGCCGCCATGGATGCTTGGTTTGGGCTCGGGATAGTTGATAAGGAAATTTTTGAGATTGGGCGATCGATTAGGAATAGGTACAAAGTTGTGACAAGTTATAAGGCATAATAGGACCCTGCATAAAGAGTGACAATGGACTGTGCTCGTCGATGGAGCTTGTGAGGAGATAACCTGGACGAGACTACTTCCTTCCTTTCTTTCCAGTAAGTTCTAGGAACTTATGGAACCTCCGTCTTGGGCGTGATCTGAGAGAACTTTATTCCTTTTGTTTAGCGAGAGTATGATTACTCTTATGCATGTTAGTATTTCTAGGATGATGGGAATATTTGTTTGTTGACCTATAACTTAACTAAACTTAATTTATGCTTATTGCATTAGCCTAAGGGTACATGACATGCATGTAGGTGTTTAGTTACTGTGTACTGGGCTTCACTGCTTATTTCTCACTATTTCAGGTATCAAGAATTATCACTTTGTGAACCTTCATCATGCCCCATGGATTTCGAGTCTAATGAGTTTCGAAGAGTGACTTAAACAAGTAGGGGGTCGTGTAGACTTTGAGAATTTGGGAATCTTTATTTTTTTTCCTTCTGTTTTTATGGATGGTTTTAAACTTTAAGCTGTTTTATTACTTTTAGGCGAGTGCCAAACTTTTTAATCAAGTTGAGCTTACCTCTCCTTTTGTGGCTACTATCTTAAAATGTTTTAGACTTTAAATTTCGTTTTATACTCTTAATTGTTTTTCTATATCTTTTGGATAAAGGTTCTAAGTTGTGGCAAAATAGTCAAACTAATCCAATTTCACAATAAAAATTGAATAGTTACCCACCAAAATAACGAAAGCCTTGCACATGTCACTTGGTGGGATTATGTGTGGAAAAACAACCATGCCCTTAAATTCCCTAAGGGCTGGGTCATTTCAAAATGAGTTGCAAGTCATATAAATCGCTATGGCTATTATGGTGGTGGTAGTCGATGTGGCTAAATTCTAATACAACCTCTTTGTCATAAATAGTTAAAATGAGGTTGCAAATGAGTTGCAAGTCATATATAAGATACTAAAAGACAAATGAAATTTGTGTTTGGCTTTAGCATATGTTGCCTTAAGTGCACATCAAGAGGCAAGAAAATAGAAGAGATTGAGCATGTTCACCTCAACATATTCCACCTCATGATAATCACAGTACATGTGTGTGCCCAATCATGAAGAACTATCCTAGATTTCCCTTGAAGGCATACGAAGAAGGGACATTCTTGTTCAACCTTTTGGCCTCTTTCATTGCTAGTCCTCTACACTTAACACAACATTGTTTTCTATGCACTTAGTAGCATTTTACTATCTTTAGCATTAGGGTATCTATTTGTAAACTATCCCATGTTTGTTTTTATACAAGCCTTAAGTATAGGAGGTATCCCAATCGCGGTTCTTAAGCCTTCTGTTGAGAATCATACAACAATAATATCTAACACATGGTGGTTTTCTTCTTTACCACATAACCATTCACATAAATCAGTCCTATAATAAACCTATTTTAGGGAACTGTGATAATAGTAATGATGTGACCAAACCATTCTAGTCATATTTTTGTCAATAGCCTTTCTTACTACTAAGCTCTAGGCTTTTAGAACATTGATATTGAAATAATCTAAATTATTTAATAACTAAAATTTGCATGTGAATACAATATTAGTCCTAGATATTAAGTTTGAAGTAGTTTCGATTTATGAAATTGAATGTATAGAAATATGTTTGATATATTATGTTTATTAATGTAAATTATTGATGTAAGTAATTATGTGTAATGAAATTAATGTTATTGTTTTATGCATATTAATGTGTGTATAGTATAATTAATATTTGTGTCTTTTATGCATAAATATGTTTGTGTTATGTTTAAATTTATAAAATCAACTTTTGAATTATTTAAGGAATTGTTGATAGAAATTTTACAAAATTAAGCCTATGTTTCATGCATAAATTACACCCAAATGAGCTCTAAATTAAACCAAATTAACCCAAAGTCTTTTATGCCTCAAAAGTCAAACTTAAGACAATTTTGAGTCATAAATTTGATCAATTAAGGCCTCTTCTGGCAACCCTCCATTTCCATACTAATTTCCCTCTTCTTTCTTTCCTTTTCTCTTTTCCTTTCCTTCAAACTACAAGCCCTAAACCAAAGACTAATACCAAGCTCATGGAATCAAAAATCTCTCCAAGCTAAGGCTTATTCATGTAAGTCAATACAAGTATAGACTTTTGTTTTATTTCCTTTCTTGTAGTATATATGTGAAATCTATGGTATAATGAGTTTAATATCTTTTGAGTTGTATGGTTCATGCATTGATATAGGTTGGATTGTGTTTCGTTATTGTGTGAACTTGTTTATGTGTTATAGTAGTTATAAGAAGTGTTGGTGAGGAGTAATGTTGATTTGAGTAGTTGAAGTTGAAGGGAAGAGGAGGGGAGGATTTGATGTGATTGAAATAGTTTAATGTGTTGTTTTAATGTTCAAAGTTGCTAGGATTGATTAGTGTGGATAGAAGATAGTATATGAAGCTAAAAATGAACTTGAAGAAGGATTAAAAGTGTTGTAGGTTAGGAATTTGCAAAGTGCAAAACAGGGGAAATAAACTCTTTTCGAATAGGTCTGTTTTTGAACGTACGCCGGCATCTGGTACTTCAATGCCGTCAGCGTAGAGGTGGTGTTGAATGTGATCATAATCGATTTTTTTTAAAGCCGCTTCGAACACCGCTAGTTTTTGCAAGAAAACTTTGCCAATGTTTATTTTTCAAAGTGTACGTCGGCCATTAGGGCTTTAACCGCTAGCGTATGGGCTGGTGTTGGACACGAACAAAATCAAAATATTTAATGCCGGGTGCAACACCACTGCGTATAATTTTAACTCTGCCGGCGTTCATTCAAATTTTGCCTGCATAGAAAGGCCGCATATCCCCTGAGTTTTTCAAGTTCAAACTTCTTCAATTTTTAATCTTTACTTCATGTATTACCTTCTAATGAATATACAAGCTAAATAAACATATTTTATATATGAATTAGATGTTAAAACTATATGCTAAGCTATTTGAATCTCCTTGTATAGTTAACCTAGAATTGTGATATATACATATATATATGTGAATTCTACATTCAATTATTGGTCGATTTGATATTCTTATTTCAGTTAAAGGTTCTTCGATTATTTCCCCTCCGAGTGAATATAGTAATTTACTATCGGGTTCAGGTATACAATAGCTTATTTGTTGTGTGCTAGGGCTAGGCATTCTTTAATTAATTTAATTTAATTTAATTCAACTTAATGTTTTGACGAACTGGATGTCTATTACGCTGTTTAATCTGGTCCGAGGAGCAGCAAACCTGTCATGATGCAATGAAATGTTAGTTAGGCGCTTAACCTAAGTCATGATGCAATGATTTTACCATAATGCAATGGTACTTTATGATGCAATAGCGATTCATTTTGGTTAAGTGGATAGCCGATGGAGGGGAATAGTATCTGAATAACGTTTGCTTAAACTTATGGAGAAATACCATGGTTTAGTTCAAAGTTTATGGGAACTTATGAACTAGGCTCATGTTGTAGACTAAGTTTAAGTAGAGTCGGGCAACGACTTTTGAACCCTAAATGAAGCTATTTCTTTATGGAATAGATATAGGTGATATAATTATTCGAACTGCTTATATCAACCCCCTTAACAGCTGCTGTTACTTAAGACCCCTAAATTCCCAAAGCGTGATCCCGGGGTTTGAACACTCTTCTGTTGTTCTGTAAAAGAAAACTTAATAAGATAATGACTTGAATCATTGATGCATTCCATTTGATTTAAGTTTGCTTGATAAATTGTTGTTGTATTTTGTTATCGTGTACTGGGCCTTTGTCTCACTTTTGCTGCTTTGCAGGTAATGAAGATGAGTTATATGATGATCTGGGTTACGAGTCAGAATTTGAGAGATTCATGGATGAGTGGGACAAATAGGACTTGAATGCCCTGGATTTTTTGGAGAAGCTTTTGTTAAAGCAAAATTCTCTGTATAGAAGGGTTGATAGATAAGCCTAAGTTGTAAAGACCTTAAGATCTCTTAGGGTTACCTTTTGTCTAAGGGAAAAATTGTAATTTTTGTAGTGTCTTGTATTAGCACTAACTTTGTACATATGATGTATATATATGTATAGATTGTTTTTATTAGCAATCTTGTTTTGTTAAAAGTTATTTATAAAGTTTAGTAGATTTTAGGACAACCTTACATATAATGTGAAAATGTTATATGTGGTTGGGGACTCGATACTCCAAATCTCGGGATATAGTGGATCGGGTCTTTACAGATATCTTCATGAAGTAGACAAGATTCCTTCCCTCCACCTTATATTTGTGACGAATATTATAATTGTTAGAAAAAAAAAAGGAAAAGAGATATTACTACATTTAACATGTCTTTAGAGTATTTATAACCTAAACCATTGCCATATATATTATGTAAGGATTCGACATGTACTATATTAAAATATAACATGTCACCTCTCCTAACCATGTATAATATACGAATATATTACACGTAAGGTTGTCTAATAAGGAAATGTTTATGTGAATTGCCTGTTTAACCTGATTAAACTTACAATAACTTTAGCAAAAACTACTCATAAAAGAGTAGATACTTTAATACATTAACATATAGATACCAATATTATGGTATCTTAAAGTTTACAAACATATATTATATACAATATAAGGAATTTAAATAGAAACTTTATATTGTAAACTTAGGTTTATAAGCAAGCCAAGTTTATACTATTACAATTTTAAAAAATAAGCTTAATTTGGTCTTTCTTTCCTAGGAAAACAGTAAGGTCGGTCTAAGAATCTTAATAGTCGCACTCATCCAAAAAGTCTTCAAAGTCCATTCCATAACCCAATGCATCATAGAACTCATCATCTTCAATACCTAAAATAGTAAAAATGAGTCAATGGCTCGGTACACAGAAATACAAACAAATACGATGTGGCATACACTCATGAATTAATGCAGGATAAAATCATACATTATTTCTTTTTATTCAAATCAATAGAGGAACACTGGAGTATTCGAACTCTGAATTCAATTATAGAGAAATCTAGGGCTCCTGGGTAACAACATCTGCTTAGGGGGTTAATATAAGCATCCCGAATACTTATATCTCTAATAAATCCTCATAAAGAAAAATTAATTTCATATAGGGCTTACAGCCATTACCAACTTTACTTAACTTAATCAATGATATCACCTAGTTCAATTGTCCCCATAAACGCAAATTAAATCGTATTATATCCTTTTAAGATAAGCAAACATTACAATGATATAATACCCCCTATCAATTACTCGCTAAGCCACTAAGAAAAGTCATTGCATCATGACTAAGTGGCCTAAGCGGCTAAACTACCATGTTTACCTCGTTAACATGATTGCCGCTCCCCGGACCAGATTCAATGGTGTAAAGCACAACCAATTCAAACAATCTTTAATTCACAATCATATATGTATATATAACCAAAAAATCAACAATCACGTTACTATGTACCATGATAATTAGGTTTATCAAGCAAAAGTCCAGTATTCGAACTCAATCAAGTACGGCAATCTGTTAAAGAAATCATCCACATAAAACATGATTAATTCACAATCATATTCCAATTCATAATCACTCACACAATATATGTGTATGGTGGGGTTGCTGCAACTGGCCGATCACGTACGATAGCGTGTAGTGATCGATCTGAGAGAAGTCCTAAACTGATAACACTTATAGGATGTCGTAGAGAGAGATGCAGGACGGGAAATAGGCAAACCCGGTTTCTTAAGTGCACGAGTATAATAGAAGATCAAATTAAGTAGACTCGATCGTTCTTGACTCGTTGATAAAATAGATGTTTCGATCTTTCTTGGAGATGTTTCAGTAGGGTATATGCGTTGCTCTCAATCTTAGTAATCTTAGCAGAATGCCCCCAAATGAGAGGAGGAGCATCCTATTTATAGATGTTGGAGACTAGCAGTAGCCGTTGGATGAATCCGGATGGATGGTTGAGATGAAGCATTGCTTGCAACCATTGGATCCCTTTCATAAATCGACGGTTAGAATCCATTCCTTCTTTTATGTATGTAGGCATGGGCTTTGGATATTGGCCTGAAATAGAATGAGGGCTTTTATACTAAAAATGGAGCCCATTTTCTTATTAAAATAACCCATATTTAATATAAAATAGAAGTAGGCTCATTTTATTCCAATAAGCCCTATTTTAGCCAAATAAAGCCCAAATTAACCCATAAAGATTTTTTAGTCTACCTTTTGAGCACGGGAAATCCGAATAAAACCAAGAGTGAAATAAATCGGTCCAACGATTCTTGTTTCGAGCCTACCAAGTCAAATCTCCCTATAACATCTCTTATTGGACTCGATCTTCTAAACCCCATCACTAGCCTAGAAGATTGACCCGTGGTATTAAATCGGGCCGAAAGTCCATTTATCGAAATGACCCTCTACAATATATTTATGTATATATCATATTTTCAAACAATATATATATATCAAACATTTCTATTTCTCAATTGAATATAATCATAATTAGTTTTAAGTATTTAACATTCATTAATCTCAAATTAACTCGTATAATAACATAACTTAGTATTAATTCTCATAATAGGTTTATATAAGCTTTTTAATTAATCATAAATTAAGAAATAATTAAGGAAAAACATATAAAGAAATGAAATTATCACAAACAAATTTAATTAATAATTCTTTTTAGGGGTATGCCGGCTCAACGCCGACGGTGTAGTGGAAGAAGGTCAGCAGCATATGACTTAAAGGCCGACGATGTAGGGAAGTCTGATACAAGTTTATAAATAGGTCAGAAAGTGAAATGGGGTGCTATACAAGTGTATCAAGGGCTGTTTGAATCTAACGAAAAACACATGAAAGGTCAGAAAATGAAACACTCGTACATATAGGGTATATCCAAGGCTGTATCAACTCAAAAAAACATACTATAGGCTTCAGAAAATGAAACACCCTTGGATACAGGCTGTTTCAACCAAGGGGAAAATGCATTTCGAAAACAGTGGGTGATACTCCCTTGTATAAAGGTTGTATTAATGGATGTATGACCCATACACCCTTCCAAACAGGCTGTATATCGAGGTGTATGAAAATTTTTACCTTCCTTTGTTTCAAACTCAATTTTTCTCCACTTTTCTCATATCCTATCATACCCTAAGCTCAATATAAACATCATTCATCATGTCTCATGCAATTATCAACAAAAAAGTACAAAATCCACTTCAACAACATCAAACAATACTATATATCACTCAACATAAATTAAACCCTATATCACTAAATTCACCAACTCAAACATATTCAAAACAACTCCTACACTGACCATAACTCCTCCATCACAACTTATATATTTCCAAACACTTCAACTCTTCCATATACTCATATATCACACTTCAAAAGCTCATATAACTCCATTGGTTGACATGAATCATAAAACCACATTCAAACTAATATAAAACTACTAAAGCAAGAAATCATTCTTATGATAAAATAAAAGAAATAACAACCATAAAAGCATGCAAACTAACCTTAAGAAGCTATAACTTGATAATTGAGTCTTAGGGAAGATGTTCTTGACAACTTGTGCAAGTGAAATTGAAAAGAGAAGATGGTATGATATAGAATAAAGGCACCGTAGAATAGGGCCTGTTTTTGAATGTCTATTTGGATTATTAACTTTTTTAAAGAAGACTTGATATTATCCTTATTCATTTGACTTTTGGGGCATCTGTAAAAGAAAGAAAAATGCTTGGGTTTTGGGCCAAAATTTTTTTGTTTTTGGGCTTGTTTTGGCTAAAATCAGCCATGTTTGGTTTGGTTGGGTTTTGTTTAAATGCAAGCTTTAATCTAACATACACAATGCAATACAAATATCCAATTACACCAACACATTAAATTCTAACATGGATAAATTATCAACTAAGATATATTCATCAATTTCATATTTAAATCAAGTAGAACATAATATATATATATATATATATATGCTATATACTACTATTATAAATTATACCAGCACTCCATATTTCATGCAAATATAACATATTCCCATCATTAAACACTTAACAAGTTTTCTTAATCTAATTAAATCAACATATATATAATAATTTAATTAGTCATTAAGGATTTGGTTATTTCATATTAAGCCATTATAAAAGAAACCTTTAAAATTTGAGGAGCAGTAAAAACAGATAGAAAATATTTAAATTTAATAGGTTATAGGATGGGGTGTAACAAAGCTACTTTATAAATTATTCAAAGTAGTGTTTTCACTTGAGTTCATTTCAAAGATAATCATAGTAAACTCATTTGATGAACTCATGCCACTAAAGTGATTTATCAAGTTGAGCACGAATTTACAATGTTTAGGTTGATTAGCACGCTACTTTAATTAAGATGGAGTCTAATATAAATACTTATTAAGTTCGAGTCAACTTTGAATATTAATTTATTTTAATTAGAATTAAAAAAGGTTTATAATAAATTAAGTGTAAACGAACTTAATTAACTCAAGCTTAAATCTGTGAAGTGCCATTTTGAATCGAAACTGAGCTTAAAATTTTAACCTTAGACCAGTTTTTTACCATATCATCTTAACTCAAATTATCTACAACCTTAAATATAGGAATGTAAAAAAGTCACACCTTTAAAATTTCAAAGTGTGTTTATATAGTTGATTTTACTTAATTTTATTATACACAAGATCTCTCAAAAATGTCTTGTGAGTTTTCATCAAACCAATATAATTTTTTTATAACCCAATTCGATTTCTAGTTCCATTTAACTCCCTGATTAGATTCAATACTTTGAATAAATTTTACTATTGTTATTGAAACCAAATTGTATGGATCAAAGAAAGGAATAAAAATTCTAACTTGTATGGCATATACCCCATTCCACCTTCTAGTATCGATTTCATTATTTATAACTTTTTATTCTTTATTACCATGGAATTCAAATTATCTTAAGCTTAATGCTATGTTTCGGAAAGATGGAAATTTGAGGAAAGAAAAAGAAAGCTGTAAAAATCAAAAAAAACTTTTGTTTGCCATTTAATGAAGGCTAAAGTTGTTGAAGTGAGATGAAATCTTTGCTATGGAAGCTTAAAGTTTTCTCTCCAAATTTGGAGAGAAATGGAAGGAAATGAAGGAAAATGACAAATATGCCTTAACAGTAAAGGAAAGGAAACACAAATGAGGTGTTTTAATCATTTCTTTTTCCTATTTCCATCAACTTCTGTGCATTTCTACATTTTTAATATCCAAACACAAGTAAAACTTTCTTTCTCAATTTCTTTTCCTCTCTTTTCCTTTTTGTAATTTTCTTCAGCTTTTCGTCTTTAAAATATTGCCAAACATAGCGTGAAACTTATATATATGTCTTGATATATGGTTGTTTATTAGATGAATAGAAATTGCTTGTATTTATATATCATAGTTAAGAAGTATAAAAATCTCTATAAATGCATATTAAGATACGACATAACAAAATATATAACTAAGAAATTAGAGAAACATCGTAAAAATAAAAGAAAATTGAATAGGATTCAAATTGGAATTCGGTTCGGCTCGGAAGAAAGTTACACCTCACAAATGTTTCGATTTTGACTCGAACAAAACTACACTTCATTACACTTCCACGAACTTCTCTGTTCCACATAGGATTGCAATTTTTTTTAAAGTTCTATGATTCCTAAACCCACCTTCTGTTGTTTTTCTTCCAGCGTCTCCCTCCACCTTCAATAGGGAACTCAAAAACAAGCTATGGATTTTGGTTTCATCCTCCTTTGCTTATAATTTATTTTCAACTTCTTTTTAATTCAGGTAAGCCGAAGACAAAAAGACCCTTTCTTTGATTAGGTTTTTTCTTTTTTTTTTAACTGTTAATTGATCTGTCTGTGTTTGTGACTTGCAATTCAATGAATTACACTATTTGGGATAGCGTAAGGTTGGATTTTGATTTAATGGGTTGTGTTTGGATGAGATGGGTACCGGTTTAAATTCGATTCTGACTTCTATTTGGAATAGGGAAAAAATTTGAGAACTTGCAGTGGGTTTGTGTTTAGTTTATAACCTGGCAGGTTTTTGGAAAATTAGTTTGTGAATACAAGTTGAAAACTGTCTTTGAAATTTCAAAACCTAGTTATAGATTTTAAATTGGGAAGAACAGAGATGCGAATAGTAGCTTAACCCGAGGTTCGTTGTAGTGGCATGCTTCTTGTATATGAATGCGCATGATCCAGCAATATGCTGATATTTTAGATGGTTGAGCTCAATGTAAAACAGTAGAACAATAGCTTGGATTAAGAATTTGATCTTCGTTAGATGATGTTTTCTATGGTTCCGTCCTATTTTGGGATGTTGATGAGTCCACGAGGTTCAAAGTCAACTGTTTTTTCTAGGAAAGAAATCACATTGCTTTGATTCGGGCAAAGGTATTCAAAGAAAATAAAAGAAAAAACTCACCGCAATAACAGTTATACTCGTCATAACAAATTCCTTTCTCTAAGTTATCATCAGATATTTTACTGGCAATTTGGAGTTTTTACAGTGCATGAAGAGTGTCTATGGACCCAGGGAATTGTTTTCCTTTTATTACTTGTATATCATCCAAACAGAAGGCTTATATCCTCCGATAAGTGTAAGCTATTAGAGATAGTAGTATTAGTATAGTAAGTATTTGTAATAGTGTAGCAATCATAAGTCCAATGGGGTTTTGTCACGTGGCATTAATATAGTGGAGTATTTAGAATATTTAGAGAGAGTAGTGACAAGAGAGTAGGCATTCCTTTGGTATTTTCTTTAATAGAGTGTGAATTAGGAGCTCTATGATTTGTAGGAGCATTTTTGCTTTGGAGTGTGTATCTTTTTCTTATATTTAATTTAATCAATATTTCAATCCCTGGTTTTGTATCAATAGCATTTGGATTTGTATCCCTTATACAAATGAAAAGACGTGTAGCATAACTCCTCAATGTACATCTAGTTCTTGATATAACGCCGAAGTCTTTCATGCAAAGATTGATTTAGTAGGTATATTCTTGTTCTGATGATCATTATACATCATGGTCAACAGACATTTCAGCAACAATTGCATTAGCGAGCTTTTTATACTAGCAGCTTAAGGATTAGAAGGGTTTTATCCGGTGAGAAATTTTTTATGTATTTTGCAAGAACTAAACATTATTCATGATCTTTATTGTGCAGTGAGACCTGATGGAGTTTGTATATCCAAAGGTGGTCGGTTTCCACCTTATGCTTTGGAGGGGAAGCCTCCTGGAAAAGTAAGCAAAGGGCCCAAAGATTTGACCCTCTGTAGGGTGTTCCGCAAAAAAACTTGCTGTGGTGTAGCACAGACACATCCTGCTTTAATATCAGTAAGAGACTGGCTTTGAAAGGGGAAGCCAGCCAAGAGTGCGTGCAATTATGGGAGTTACTGGAGTGTTCCATATGCGATCCCGTGTTGGTATTCAGCCTGGACCACCTCTGATATGCACCTCCTTTTGTGACAGGATATTTGAGGCTTGTGCTGATGCTTACTTCTCTATGGATGCTGTAACACAGGTGCACTGGACTGCAAGCACAGAATATAGTCTTGATGCATTGTTTTAATAGAAATTTATCTAGTCCTTTGTATATATTGCCACCAGATATTGAATTTTTTGCTTCTAGGTGCTTGATATTATTTTCTTCTAATAGATGTTCCTTGACAGATTCTAGCACCATGTGGTACAAATGAGATTATATGTGCCAAGGCATCAAAGTGGGTCTCCAATGGTTCGGAATTATGTCATGCTGCGGGCTTTGCTGTCAGTGCTTCTGACAACATACATTCTCTTGAAGAAACATCTTGTTACGGGGGCAAAGCTAGTCTTGATTCAATCTCTGATTCTGGAAGGATTCCACTTCAGAAACTGCCCGAATGGACATTTTTACAGAGATGCCATGGAGGAGGAAAGTATATTGGGCTGTGGGAGGGATGGTTCTGACTGCAGGACTTCTGGTGATGAGGTGATCAAAGTCTCTATCCATCATTTATATATGATCCTTTTTCAAACATGTTTGTTGTGTATATTCAATGTTTTTCTCTGCAGATTTCTTCTTTCTTCACATGCCAAGAGGTTCCTGGTCTTTTACCTTGTCTGGACATTATTTTATTTGCTGATATGCACCATTATTGCTGATGGTGATGTGATTATTCTGATAATTATTTCTTTCCATAGGCATTTTTCTCTCCATGGATAAAAGTATGAACTCTGCTTTGTGTCTGTTGTCCCAAAGGTGAATCAATAGTAAAGCTGCTCCCTTAGGACGGGGGCCATGCTAACTTTTTCTTTCCTCCAATATGTAGTGTGCTATTTAAAATTGGATTTTCTTTTAGAAGATGTGCCTGTGAATATGGTAATTAGTATTGTCTAGTTTATCTTTCATTTACAAACGCATTCTAGAGAGAAGCATTTATCAAGATGAGAATTAATGACAGAAACACATTCTGATCGACATGGCTTTAAACAAAGATACAGCTTTTATTTTAGGTGCGTTTGTCTTTACTTGGTTCGTGATTGATTATTCCAACTCTTATAGTGTTCAATTTGGACTTTCTACTTAGTGGATCTGTCATAACGTTTAATTAAACAGCACCTATTTCCCCCTTTCACAGCAAAAGGAAGAGCGATAGTCATCGTCAGAGGATTGCTTCTATACAACGTGCTGAGAAGACTGGAAACACGGTCATACCAGAAGTCTGGAAGTTCGCGGAACAGAAAGGAAAAATGAACGTATTTCACAGATCATTAATAGGTATGTGATAGAACTTACTTCAGACTTACCATCATAAGTAAATTCATCTGTCCATGGACGAGCTTTGGTAATGATCTTCATGGTCATTGCTATCTTGCAAGAAGCACAATGATATTCTTTATGGAAATAGCAACCAAGTAAACATGTAATAATTATCTCTCTGCCTTTCATGTGCTTATTTCCCGGTCGCTTTTCAGGCAACTTGAAGAGGCTGAATATCTGTTAGTAAAGAGCATGGCATGGATCTGCAGTTCAGAGCTCTTTCTCGGGTGACAGATAACCAAGGAAAACATGAGCTTCAGTATTTATCGGACCGTCCGGTTCCAGATTTTTTATTTTTACTGCAACAATTAACAGTTGACTGGCTTGCAATTCACTGTAAAATTTTGTAAATTATGCAGTGTTTTCTATGATTCCTTAATGTTACAATTTTCAACATAGTTTAGACTCATAAAAGTCTGTCTTAGACATAAAACAACCGGGGTGATTTATAAGGACATGAGTTTCTGTTTTAGTGATTTTCCACTTTTATGGTCTTGGGTTATATTTTTCACTTAGCATGTGTTAGGTTTTGTGTTGATTACACATAACCGCAACCAAGAGATTTTTCATTTTTAGAACCCCGTGTTTTTTATGTAATCAAGGTATGCGAGGTCCTTCACATAATTTTATATGTTCGCGACCTATCTTTTTTAAGGTTTACCACTGTTCTAAAGTGTTTCTTGTTTTATTTTTTTTGAATTTTTTTACAAATGTCAGGATAAACTAATGAAAAAATAAATAACATTTAAAGTGTTAAATATTACCTAGAATACTAAAGTGAAGGAATCCAATTAAAGTAACAAGGTCTTTTAAGGGAAAAATGAAATGGCCAATGAGCTTGGTGTCACTGTCCTGGATTTTTCACTAGCACAATGGAACCGTGCGGTGCTTACTTTTGCGGTTCTTGCAGGAGAAGACATTAAAATTATTGAGGAGGTAACATCAAAACTAAAATAAATAAATAAATAAAATATTTACAATAATCTCCCCTTCTACCTTAATATAAGAGATCGTCACACTTGGGGCACTAAATGAGGTCCTTGAAGATGCTTTAGGAGATAGCATGATACATGTTTTGTTATTAGCAAAAGAGCGGTTAATTTCATTGGCGGTATTAAAATTTTTTTGATATCATAGTTTTGTACTTAAAAAAGGTTTTAGCTCATAAACGTACTTAAATTTTTAAATTTTGCATTGATGGTTATTTTGATTGAAATCTGATTGGAAGTCTGACGTTTTGCTGATATGGCAGGGTATTTATATTAAAAAATTAATTTTTAATTTCCAAATTAGCATATTTATTTTCTTTTTTTTTCTCCTCTCTCTTTCTCTTCTCTCTCTCTCTATTGCTCCTCTTCCCCCCTTTCTTCTTCTTTCAAAATAAAAAAACAATAAAAAAAACCTAAATCAAACATTCCCATCAAAAATTAAAACAAAAAACCTAAATATGAAGGGAAAAAAAGGACAAAAAAAAAAAACTGAAATATAAAAAATATATTATTTTTAATTCGAAAAAGAAAAGAAAGGAGGAACTTTGAATTTGAAGGCATGTTCAAATGCACATGCGCAAGTCATCTTTTAAATTTTGCAAAAGGTTGGGTGGCCATGGCAATGGATCAAGAGCTCGAATCTAGGCTCTTATTGCTAACTTTTGATTCGAACATGAACACTTTGGAACATTAAACAACAATTTCTAGGGTAAGTACCTTTTAGGCATGGTAAATGGATTATGACACGAGGGTCGCAGGCCTGGCATGGCACGCACAATATAAAAAAAATGACAAATGTACAAGCACGTGTAGCCCGACACACAGCACGCGAGGCACGCAAAATAAGTGGGCTGACATGGCACGACATGTGAACCAACAAGTAGACTTTTTTTTTAAATAGTAATATAAAAATAGTGATTTATTTTTTTAATTTACTTTAAATTGTATTTAAATAAATTATTTTTATTAAATGTATTTGTCTTCTTAAAAAATATAATATATTTAGTATATTTTATTTTTTTAAAATGATTTCAATTGTATTACTACTAACATATTAACTTCAATATTGTTTAGGAAATAAAAGAAAATGAAATTATAAATTGTAATAGTAATTGATTTATATGATTTCATTAAAATAATAATATAAAAATAGTAATTCAGTTTCTTAATTTACTTTAAATTGTATTTAAATAAATTATTTTTATTATTTTAATTAAATACATTTGTCTTCTTAAAATATACAATATATTTAGTACATTTTATTTGTTTAAAATTATTTCAATTGTATTACTATTAACATATTAACTTCAATATTTTTTAGAAAATAAAAGAAAATGAAATTATCAAATCATATTGTAATAGTAATTAATTAATATGCCTTTTTAAAAAATAATAATATAAAAATAGTGATTTATGTTTTTTATTTACTTTAAATTATATTTAAATAAATATTTATTATTATTTTAATTAAATATACTTGTCTTCTTAAATAAATATATAATATATTTAGTATATTTTATTTTTTAAAAAATTGATTCAATTGCATTACTATTTACATCTTAAAATCAACTTCAAATTTTTGTAGGAAATAAAAAAATAAAATTATTAAATAATATTGTAATAATAAAATTTATATTAAATGTTAAAATTGCTCAATTAATTTATTTAGAATAATTATAAATTGTTAAATAAAGGAAATTAATAAATGCAATAAGATCGATGGAAATATAAATTTTATTAGTAACATTTTTTAACTACAAAAGAATACAGAAATATTAAAAAAACAAAAAAAAAGGTTATCAACCATATACCTTTCCTCTTAGGAACCTTCTCCAACCTCACCTCACTATTTTGTCTGTATCTGCTATTGCAAATTCGGTGGTGACAATGACTCTCTCGATCCCAAGTCACTGTCTTTGGCCCACTAAAATTGTGGATCCATCTGTTTCCTGCTAACAGCATCTGACCAATCTTTTAAGCACACACATGCTTCAATAGTGGCAGCTTTTAGCTTATGGCAGTGCTGTTCTAGGACCCATCAACCTGAACTGAAAGTTGACTTTGATGAAATTGTTGAAGTCAAAGAAACGAAAACATCTATGCCAATATGGAAAGCACGGTATCATGTGTTTCTCTTCTTCCACCAACGAGGACATTGAAATCATCCTCTTCATTCCTCCCTCTCTGTTGCTGTTGCGGTTGCGGTTGTGGTTGCGGTTGCAGTTCCTCCCTATCAAGTTACTGGACTTGGTACACCAGTATGTCACTAAAGATTTCTTGGGAAGCTGCATTGTTGCTCCCAACATCTTGGGCAATTTGTCTACTTTGATTTGAAAAACTCTAGGATGAGTGACTGTTGGATCATTACGGTTGGGGTGGTGGTGCATCCGTTTGATCACGACACCGATACAATTCTTTGAGCAGATTTGTTGCTGTAGTATGAAGACTTGCGGCCTCTGATTCAGAATCGGCCACACCGATATTCTTATAGAATTCTTTGAGGAATGCTTCAGTCGCATGGAACTTATACCGTAGATCTATCATTGTTGCAACATGGGGGGAGGGGGGGGGAGGAGGTTGGAAGGGGACAATAATACCGGAGCTTACTGGCCATTATAGACACAGTTGCGACCAAATTAGGTTTGGTATTGTAGTTATTCAACACATCCAATATGTCAACCAGATAGGTAAGTACCTAGTTGTCGGTGGGGTAGTAGCAACTAGATAAACGCTGTGTTGGGCTAAGAAATGCCTTTAATACCTCTTTAAGTGCATACGTTATTTGCTAGTCCTGACTCTCCATCAGACCAATGGTAGGATTAAAGGAATTGAGTAGAGTATTATACAAATAAGTTAGAGCCCTTCTACTCGGTTTAGCATTTTGACCGTAGAATTCCACCTAGTTATATAATCAAGTGTAGGCATCTTTTCCTATAAATAGTGTGCATTGACAAACTCTACGTACATCTGTTTAAATCTCCATAACATGAAGACAATTAATTGTGTATCTTATCTTTTCAATATGTACATCAAGATCACAAGCTACAAGGCCTGCTTGCACTGCCAAATTGAAAATATGGTGGACACATCGAATGTGAAAGAACTTTTCATTGCACGCCAGCTTCAAAGATTGCTTCAGATTATAAATAGCAGTAGTGTTGTTTGATTCATTGTTGAATGATATACTAAATGTAATTTGCATACCATACCATTGGATGGCTTCCAATATGTTATTTGCTATTGCTTGGCCAATGTGTCTCTCCTAAAACGGCTTGAAAGTAATAATCCGCTTCTAAATTAACCACTGATCATCTATCTAGTGAGCGGTTATGCATAATAGCTAGGTTGTACATCATTGATGGGAGATTTCCACACATCTAAGGTGAGGGAGACACTACACAAGCAAAATTGAGTGCATTATTTAAATCGAAAATAAAATAAATATCGTAAATTAGTGTATGACCTAAAAAATTACATGAACAACATATTATTTAGAGGATTATACCTAAAAGGGAGGTTTGACAAAAGCTCCTTTAGAGCTTCACGCCTTCTTTCAAAAAGGCTCATCATATCATTTTTTAATGTTTGTCGGTCTGCATGCTGCTATAGGAGTTGCATGGCTCCTGCACTCCAACTGTCGAATTTTTCATGACTAACTACATGGGATGATATATTTGTAGCTGCCATCCATTCCACTAGCTGGTCTCGCACATGTTACTGATTAAATTGCCATATTGCGGGATCGACATGCTTAGTATGGGAGTTGTTGTCATTCGTGGGGTCATCCACCACAACATGCCCTTTGGACATGTGTACTTCTATGTGTCATTTTAAGTGTCTCGTGACATTGCGGAACCTAGATGACAACTTATTGCCACAAGTTCGACAAACGACATATTTAATAGGTTCTCCACTTGATATGGATTCTTCGATTTCTATTAAATATTTCCATATGGTTGTTGTCTTCTTCCTAGGATATCTCGAAGCACCGCTGGTCATGGTAGAGTGATTATTACTCTACGTTGGGATTGATTGTTCAGTCTAGGAGAAAGTTGCTGCCTATAAATAGAAAATAATTACAGATAATTATGTAGTAATGATAAAAAAACTTAAACAAAATGAATAGTTACCCCTCCATCTTTCCCACGAGCGATAAAGGCGATTATGTGATTGTTGATTGAGCTTGAAAATACTCCGCTCCAGCTGCTTCTTGTCCGGTAATATATAGTGGCATCGATGACAAGGACATAGGTATCGCATAATCAGGGTTCCCTATCTGATTCATAAAGTTGTTAAAACCCTGCATAGTGTTTCCAAAAATCTATGAGTTATCAAACTCATTGAAGTTGGGAAAATTGTCCTAGTTGTTGTTTTTCCTCCCATATTGATATTTAAACGAAAAGTGAGAAAGTGTTAAGGATGTTTGAATTAAAAATGAGTAGTAAATGATAATGGCTGAATTTGTTGTAAAATGGGTGGAGTTACAATCTACAGCCTAGACTCAATATATAATGCCACTCGCTAGCGTGGCTACGTCACTGGCCTTTTTCTTTTTTTAAGGCCAACGTGGGCATGCCACCTGCCAACGTGCCTAGGCCCGACCAATTTTTTTTAAGGCAGATGTAGGTATGTTGGTCGGCAATATGCTTACTGTAGACACCTCATTTTTGATAATTTATTTTTGTTAATTTGTTAATAATTAAATGTTAATATTAGTGCAAATATGGCTAAATTGAAGGATTTTTTGCATTTTTGAGCATTATGATTAGAAATAAAAATTAGGAAAAATAAATCAAATTAAAGGAAATAAATATAATGGATGTAATATACATGTATATAATATAGTTTTTAATTTGAAAAAAAAATTACTGTTCATCTTCTTCTTCGTTGGGTAGCCCGACCGGTCCACTTTGAGCTAGTTTTCTGGCCACTTCCGGACTTTTTTTCTACAAACCGAAGGTAGATTTGGAAACTAGGCACGGAATAGTTTGATTTGGTATAAAAATAACATGTTTTCATCAATAATTACTCTTTCAAATCCGGACTTCAAATTTGGGAAAAACTCGTTTTTGGTACTTTCCTAAAAAATTCAAAAACATGTAAAAGTTGTTTTTTAGGCAATTTAATGATTTGGAACGTTACAATACGAGAGGTATACGTTATTTATTGCATTTAATTGGAAAGTTACATTGGTTTTGACTTGGATTATTCAAATTTTGCCCAAAATGTGTTTTACAAACCTTAGGTTTGGGATTGATTGATTAGGAAAGTTTTTGTCGAATTAAAGCTTATAAATACCCTCCTCATCTTCTGTTTTGTAGGGAGTAAGGAAAAATTAGAACAATTAATTTACATTGATTTGTTCGGAATCGTGAGGACTTCAAAAGCCCTCAATTAATTATCACCCATCTTTGTCGATCTGCCTTCGTTGGTCATCCACTGCCACGTCATCATCGACCCTCCGTCGTTGCTGCTGCCATCATCGGACTACTCCTGGTCATCATCATCGTCGATCCTAGTCGTCACGAGTCATCCTTCGTTCATCCGCTTGTCGATCCTCTGCACACTGTCGTGGTCTGCATCCCTGATCGTCTTCAATTCCTGCACGCGAAGCCATTTTCATCCAGGTAAGTTTTCCTCACCATATGTGTATATGTATATATTATATAATAATATAATAATATATAATATTATTCATAATTAGTAATAAATATATGTTTTCGTAAAAATAGATTAACAAATAGATTAATAAATGAAATTAGTTGAAGTTTTAATAATATTAATCATAATAATATTTGTTTGATGTTAATATATGATAATAGTGTGAAATTTGTGTTTATAAGTAATTGTGATAGTTTTACATGAGTTTTTGTGATGATTGATATTATGATGATTTGTTTGTTTAAAAAAAAAAATCGTTTTGACATCTAAAAAAATTTGATTTTTATAAATTTGTTCAAAATTAATTTGATAGATTTAAGAATCACATAAAATTAGATAATTTTTTTTAAATCATAAAACTTAATGAACTTAAAGTGATAAAATTTCAAAATACTAAAATTGACCAACAAACTAAATTTTTCTTAAAGAACTACGTGTGGTCTGATCCCGATTAACAGGTACGTAAGCACCTAAATGGGAGACTCAAAATATGTAAAAAATTTATTTATGTGATTTTGTTTGTTTATCTTAGTTAAGTAAATTTGTACATATTTGTAAATAGTTAGAGCCTTGTAAATAGTTTAGATTTTGAAATTAAGGTTTAAAAGAAAGAAATTTAAAATTGGAAAGTTAAAGTATTAACCGTTAAGGTTTTAATAGGTTAGCCCTCGGATTCAAGTTAATTTCTGGTTCTTATTTTCAAAACGATTTTTTTTCGAGGATTAGTAGTAAAACCGAAATCAACCGATCCATTGGTTTTGGTTTATCTTTTTTCTCGACTTTAATGGAGTAGCAACTCCAAAATATTTTCAAAATTCAAAATTTCCCTTAATTCTTAGTCGAGGATTCGTATTGAATGGGTTAGGGTTTAGTACGAATCGAATGAAAGGAAATCGAACCGGAAATCAAAACCCAGGCTCGACATCCATGTTCAACTATCATTTTTTTCAAGGCTAATGTGGACATGTCGCTAGCCAATGTGCCCACGTCAGTCGTCAGCATTGGCATGCTGGCCGCTGATGTGCACACATCCGAATCTTTTTTTTTCAAAGCCGATGTGGGCATGGCACCAGCTAATGTGCCCATGCAGCCGTCGGCGTGGGCAAGATGACCGGTGATTTGTCCATGTCTGGCCCTTTTTTTTTCTTTTTTAAAGGTACCCACATCAGTTTTATATATACTTTCAACCAACGTCAGCACGCTAATTCCAACCCATATCATTTTCACACCATCACACTTGCATGCACTTGTTATTTGCTAATTGTATTAGAAGTTCCTTTTATTATAAATAATGGAGCGTTCACAAAGTTTACACCATCGTACTAAAGTAACCGTACTATGCCACTATCGGAAAGAACATTTATCCCATCCCTATCCCCATCACCATCACCATCCCCACCTTCTTCACTCAGTTGTCACCACGTGGTAATAATAATAATTATATCCATTTGCCTACTCTAGCTATGAGAGCATGATACGAAACTGAGTTCTACTCTCACTCTGTCCTTTTAGGTAAAGATTATGACATGAACAAGTTAGATCAGTGGCATAACTTTGCTAACCTTATGTGACACTGGTTTGGTTGCACTCATGAACCTTCTTAACAAGATATATATTGATCTTGCTTTTATATTTTATTCAAATGCCACTACAAATGATGTCATAAAAGATGATAATGTGGTTCCTTGGGTGGATAGTGGATGCCAAAGTCGAGCTTCTATTACTAATTATGTGTGTAGTCGTGTTCTATATATTACTCTAGACTATTTGAACGGTCTATTTCGTCAAACCAATAGGGGTGATAAGTTGTGTAAAAATTGGAATATGACCAATGTATTCCACCAGGTATTTAATTAAGCTATCACTCCAATATGTGCTGATGAAAGTCATCTGACCACCTAAAGCACCGCAAGCAAAAAGATCTCTTACCAATTTGCAGAATAATCCATCATATGATTGGCTACAATATACGTCCATGGGCGAATTCAAATAACATCTCTGTTGAAGACGTCCACTTGATGGACGCAGTGACGAATCCTCGAGCATTAGATATCGGCTCGTTAATGATACAATGTATGCATCGAGTGCTCAGGAGAAAGGACTACCATCTTGCATATGGTTGCCTTATGATACTCATTCTAAAATTGTGGGGATTTGACCTTTTAAATTACACGAAAGCAAAATCAATATCCAAATTCATAAAGAGCGATATAGCTAGAAGGTTGGGTTTCGAGTATGATCCTAAAGCCAACCAATATGTTAAAGATCGAGATGGTGCAGTACAACCGAAAAGATAGAAATGAATTAGATGAACAGAGCTTTGATCTCAACTTAGATGATGTGTCCCGCACCCCCCACCCCCCCACCCCCCCCCCCCCCCCCCCCCAACACACACACACGCGCGCGCGTGCGCATGGAACGATGAAGGAATGGGAGACAAACACGGATAGCGGCAAGATCAAGCTCAAACACAGCAATAATCCAGATCCGGTACATATAATATGGAAGATATAATGAATACTCTAATATAGATAACCAAGGTCCAAAAAGAACATGGAGACTTACTCAACTCCATGAATACCCACATGCACAATTTATCCGAATAGGCAGGTTATCGACCGATGCATCCTCCACCACCACCCCCACAAGGACCACAACCATCATATCATTATCAGCTCCTAAGTGATGTTGAAGATCAAGTCAGTCAATAAGATGGTCAATCATCACATCCACACCATTTTTATTAAATGTAAATTAATTACTTTCATTTACTATCAATGGAAATAATAATGCAATGCATATTGTTATTAGTAGAGTTAAAAATATTACTTTAGTAATTGTCTAAATTTTATTTATATTAAATGTTAAAATCAATAATTTATTCATAACTAATTTGAATAATTAGTTTAATTAAAATTTCGAAAGCCATCGGAAAAAAAAACAAAGAGTCGAAAATAATAAAAAATTGAATAAATTGTATGAAATTGAACCCATTGAAGGCACGTAAATCAGCACGCGAAGGCACACAACATGGCACGCGAATAAATGGGTTGGCACGGGACGGCATGCAAAAAAAAAAAAGCATACGAAGCACATCACATGAGCACGAATGGGTCAGGCACACAGAAGTACGCGGCACGAAAGGTATGCAAAATTTAGCATGTAGATGGTATAACACGACCTATTTACCATGCCTATACTCTTTTAGAATCGCTTTTAACATGATAAATTCGAACATTGAGAGAGGAACAATGATCTTAAAATTTTGATTTCTCAACTTCCTTAACGTATTTCATCCACAAGTGTCTATAAATAAGGAGTTGTGAGTTTGATACAGGAGGGGGGTTCTAAATTTTCAGACCCATAATTTCACCATTGAAACTCCAATAAGAGCTTTCTCTCTCTAGAATCATGGTTAAAATCCACAATTTCTCTCTCTAACTTTCAGCCATGGCCACCACGAATAACATTGCCCCTCCATCATAGCCTCCTTTTCCAACACCCAAACTAACAGAAAGGAGGCTTATTTTGCATTCAACTGCCTTACTATCTTCCCTCTCTCTATGTTGTGTCTCTTTACTCTCTCTCTTCTTCTTCTTCTAAAAAATAATAAATAATAAATAATAAACAAAAAATCCAAATCAAATAACCCAAATAAAAAAAAAAACCAACAACGAAAAAAACCAAATGAAAACCTAATTTTAGTAAAGTTTTTTCTTTAAAAAATCCAAATCAAACAACTCAAAATTCATATTTATCTGTTTCCTTTTCTTCCTCTCATCTCTCTTTATTTTGGATTGTAGTTTTTTTTTCCAATTATTATTTATTATTTTGGGTTGTGTAGAGAAGAAGAAGGAAAAAAAAGAAGAAAAAGATGTGTTGCAAAAAGGGAAGAAAGAGGGAGGGAAGAGAGAGAAAGAAAAAAGAAAAATTAAAAAAAAAGAAAAAGGGAATAAATTGATAAACAGAGAGAGAAACTATTTTTTTAATAAAGATTATCTTCCACCTCAACATCTTGATGGAAAATTAGCCGGATTCCATTCAAAGGTATAATAAGTGCAACATTTGAAAAGTTTAAATATTTTTGTGGGCAAAAATTTTGCTTAGGTATAATTTTGTTATATTAAGAAAAAGTTTAGGTACCGTGAAGAAACTAACCAATAAAAGAAACATAAAACTTAGTCTACTTAGTTTTGGCAATTCTCTACGTTGAGGGTAGTCATCATCAGGGGTTGGTTCTGAATTAGGGACTTGCCCGAGGATGGCAGATTCGAACCAGCAAAAGATCGGCTAACACTAGTGGGTCCTTATGGTTTCACCCAAGAACTGTTTAATTTAGTAGTCCCATAGTTATACGCAACAAAAATAAAATAAAAAAAGAAAAGAAAATTATAAGAAAATGTAATTGATTTCTATTCACGACATTTGATTTGTTGCTATTAACTGTATAAGTAATAAATGTGTTGTTGAGTTTATGTAAACTTCTAACAAAAGTAAAATTTTCTTTCTTAATAATGTGTGTCTTGTTTTTATTTTATAGAAACTTATTTATATTATATCATATTGCTAACATGACGATTAAAAAAGTGCGAGCGATTATATATAAATAAATACATAACTATATAAGTTTTTTAACTAATAGGTTGTAAACAATTATTATCAGGTTCAATGTTATTTTAAGTTAAAAGTATACTTTGCAATTATTTTCTTACTTAAATTAAATAATTCTTTAATTGATTTCTTTTTTTGATTCATAATTCCTACTTTCTCTAGAAGCGAAACCGAACCATGGAAACTAGCAAATTCCTAAGAATAAAAAATGAATCAACTCTCATAGATTTGATTCCAATTCACTATTTTTGGAATCTCGAATTAGTGGTTCATATTTGCATGCGATACTGCATGTAAGACCACTACAGTACTATAATCTTATTCCGCATACCCTAAAAGGAAGGAAGATGCTGTCTAAATTAAATGGACCAAGGATCACCAATTTTTAATACAACAACCATGCATTGTTCACTTCACATGGAATGAACCGGCACTCGTGCCTCTCCGTTCAACTGGAGGAGAGCTAAGAGACCATTTGGAATTCCCCTTAGAAAAATGAGGGAACCTAGCAAGTCAGCAGGAAGCAGAAGACAGGCCCCAGTCTAAGGCTCTCTGCTGTCTGGACAGTTGGTTAAAAGAAAATCGCAACTCCTTACCTTTTCTATGATCTTGCACTAACTTGCAACTATTCGTTGCATACTTGTATATGATGTGGTCCTATCATTTGCTTCAAACGATGTAAGATAGAATAATTATGTTAGAAAACCATCATAATGCCATAGATCGTGTTTGTGTGAACCCGCACAGACCCGTATCTAATATGAACTCCGAACTCGTACGATGGTAAAAGGCAACAATAGTCACTGTTCTAGAAAGTTTTCTAGTTAATATTGACTCCATATTTTCAATCTGGGCTTGTAAAGCAGAGTCCCTTCTCTTCCTGCTCCACGTAAGATTAAAGATGCCTATTGACTTTCCCACGAGGGCCTGATCTCAGAATTGGATACCTTGGTTTAATCAAAGATCAAAAACAATGTCAACTCTCTGTCAAAATATTCCCAAAAGAGAAGTTGAGGGTCAACAGAGAAGCTGGTTACAGAACAAAGTGCTTTTGCACTCAAATGCAAAATATACTCTCTGACAACAATCATGTGGCATCCTAGATTTCCAACATAATCAAAATTCTAAGTCACAGCAAGCGTCAGCCAAGTTGTTTAGAGGTTACAGAACCTTTGAAACTTCACCCTTCCATGTAAAATGGTATCCTCTTCTTATTTGCAGGATGCATGGTGACCTATATACATGCTTTTATATACTGTGATAGCACACACTATTTGCACATGAAGTTTAGGTGAAGTTGGAAGTGTTTTCCTCGGTTGATCTCTGTTGCACCAGAAGCTTACTTGTGTTGCTTCTTTTGTATACTGGACATTACGCAACCATCGACCCCACATAGCTCATACCTTTCCAAACTTTGGAGGCTGCATAAACAAGAAGAGAAAATATGATCATGGGAAAATTAGAGGCAGAAAATGAAGATTTATCGATATCTTCATTACAGATTTATTGTTTCTCTTTAGGAGAAATCGTTGGAACGTCATCTTTATTTTGGTCAGTTAGCTCACTGAGCTTCCAAATAATATGCTAATTCCTTGAAAATAAAAAAAGTCAGAAGTTGTCATATTTTTTTTTCGTAGCTTATGAGATTGAAGCATTTTCTTTTAATGATCTCTTAATCCCAATCATCATGCCAAGAAAGTTTAGCATCTAAACAAAGGCAAACCCTTAATCACCAACAAATTTTCCATTAATCATCCCACTAGATCCCAAATGGGGGTCCACAACCACTTGTTATTAAAGCCAACTATCACGAAGGATCCATCAAATTCGAATTCCAACTAACCACAATCATTTAACAATATAATGAATATCGCATCTGCTTAGTCGAAGAAAGAACAAGAGATTTTGAGGAAAGAGTGGGAGTGGAAAGGACATCAAGCAGAAGAGTGGTGAATGTTAGTGATGGCACATGTCTAAATAAGGGTTTACCAAAAGTGGTGGTGGTAAAGCAATTGATGGCTTAACTTGGGCTTCCAACTGCATTTAATTGACTCTGGTGCAATGTTGCTCGCACTAGGAGGGACATAAAGGAGTTGGACAAGGTGCGAGGAGTACTGAATATCTAGATCTGGGTCGTCGTTTTATAAGCTTGGTGGAACAATTCCAAGGATTGTGTTGTGCTCATTTAAAGGGTTTAATTGGACTTATCTTGGCATGTAAAGCTGTTCAAAGAACCGAACCGAGAATCAAATTATCCTATATAATATGGTTCTTTTATATCTTGATCTGGTTTGAAATTAGTTTGTAAATTGCAAACAGTTCATTTCCTCATTATTTTTAATTAGTTGCTATATGAACCTTTACACATATTATCTACATGGGTAAATGTCAAATTTGATACCTAATCTTTGTGCAAAAAATTTAATTTGATATCTAAAATGGTTAATTTAATACCCAATTTAACTTTTCATGACTAGTTTTACTACCTCTTTTATACCGTTTTGCTCTATTTGTTGCGTGGAACAGACAGCCTACCATTAAATTTTTACTTTTTCTCCCAATATTAACTAGCACTGATAAGTTGCTTTTTCTACATCTGAAAACTGCAAGACAAACAATGTTAGTGAAGTAGTAAAAATAATCATAAAAAGTTCTATTAGATACTAAATTGGCCGCTTCAAGGTTTGGGTAGCAAATTGGATTTTTATGTAAAGTTCAAATACCAAATTTAACAATATCCCTATCTATATACATGATGTAATAATATAATGCAATGGATTGTTTGATTATTATTTTTATTCCATGTTACTTGAAATATTTAAATATTTGAGATAAAACAAAGATTATTCTTTAAGTTAAACACTTGAAATTGAATAAGGAGTTTATAAGATATGAGATAGGCTGTCATCAATTGTTTGAACTTAACCATTTTATTTGTGGATTTATAACCTTCTTTTGTAATGTTTGCATGGACCATTCATATCATGTGTTGTGAGTTGGCATTGCACTAGGCAACAACGAGCAGCAGGGCTAGTTCCTCTAAATTTAAAAGTAAATAAGCCTACACACTAAGTCGAGCATATTTGAGGAGAGTTATTACCCATGATTCTTATACTTTTATGTACATATATGCAATCATAGTCATTTATCTTGAATCTTGCATTGGATCATGTAGGTGAGAGTAATATGCATTGTGTACACCAAAATGTAATTGAAATGCACTTTCGCTCAGTTTGACCGTGAAACTATATTATGAATACCATTATTGGCATGAGTAGCCGGCTGACAAGTAGAGTGGCATGGCAGCAAATGCCCATATCAAGCTTACACTAAGTTGTTTTGATAAGTTCATTAGAACCATGGTCTGAAGCAGCTATCATTCCATACCAAATTGGAGTATTTCACTTGATAGAACAGAGGATCCTTTATAGTGGTTGAACAAATATGAACAATTTTGCAAAACCAAGGCACCTGGAGGAGAATTGGGTTGGGTGTGGAGCATTTTAACTGGTAGGTGAGGCTCAACTGTGTTGGTTTAAGTTAGAGTAAGAAGAGCTTGATTAGAGGAGGTTTTCAAACACTATTGCAATCTACTGTTTACTGTTTGGCCTTCCACTGAGAAGCAACCACTGGGTGAATCGATTAAGTTGAACCAAATCAATCCATGTGGTTCTTGCAAGGGCAACTATAGTGAATTCTGAAGTGGGATTTTATGAGGCAATTTGGGTGGAAGTGGAGATTCATGTGGTCTTCAAAAACATGCTTTCAAACCTTTGCGTGGTCAATTTTCAGACCGTTAATTAAGATAGATTGTACTTAAAAAGGTCAAAACTCAAACAAAAGTAAACCAGTTATCACCAACTATTTCACCATTAACCACCCCTTGACTACGTCCAAGAACAGCCCCCAACACGACGTCTATGAAATACGATAACCTTTATATACCAAAGTTCAATGTAAGGATACACAAAAGTCAAATTTGTTTGTTTACCTTCTTAAGATTCCCTTTTGATGATCCTGCGCTGCTTGAGGCCTTGCCATCAAAGGGTTTCAGTATCTCAAAAGAACATACAAGATCTTCATTAACACTCAACAAAGCACCTGCATTGTCAAACTCTCCACCATAGTTTGGTGCTGAAAATATTGTCACTAACTTCCGCTTAGCGAAAAACTCATAACCATCCTCCACAACCTGCAATTTTTGCTCGAAAATTCTTACTCCAAATCAAGTGATGTTAGAGATTAAAATTTTATGATACAAAGCAAGAAATTCTTGAACCTTATGACAGAACAGTCCCAGGAATACAGTAAGAAAACATTGAACACGGGGTGCTTTGTACAGTTTAATTCAGTTTGCAGTATTTTTCCTGCCACACATCTTGAGTTCTTGATATTCACATGTGCATGTTAATTGCATCACCAGCTTAAATCTAGAAGACTAAACTAACTAAAAGTTCAATCAACAAGAGTGAAAACTCCTAACTATTACTAAATCATTTGAACGAATGCGAGTGCAGATAATCCATATGAACTCCCACAATGTACCTTTATATTCCCATAGCTTTGGAAAATATGAACTTTACTTCCCAACTATTACTAAATCCTTAAAGCAATCGCTCTTCTGGGAGTTTCAGAGACAGTTGGGAAGGTAAATGTGCATTATTATATGTTTAGGAAGGTGAAGACATGGTTTGGGAGTTTTAAGGCTCCATCCATCCTTGATTTCTAAAATTAAAGCTAAACTTTATTGAAGTTTGCATGAGGTTAAAAGTAAATTGGCTTACCTGATGGCCTCTACAAATGAGATCAAGATCGTTCTTATCCAAAAATTCAGCTACCTTATCTGGTCCAAATGTGCATGACACACCACGATCACTGTCCGCCCAGCCAACAACATTAGGATCAGGGTCTGACCAAAGTAGATCACAAAGAAGACCACAATCGGGAATGTCAGTAGGTCTAGAGATTTCTTTTATTTGGTTCAAATGCTCCAACTCTGGAGAAAGCCCTCCGTGCATACAAAATATCTTCTCCCCAATGATCGCAGCCACAGGAAGACAATTAAAACAGTCAGTAAACATTTTCCAAAGTCGAACATTAAACCTCCTTTTACACTCATCATAAAACCCATAAATACGGTTTATTTTTGCATCTTCATGGTTCCCCCTCAAGAGGTAAACCTTGGTTGGATATCTAATCTTGTAGGCCAGAAGCAAACATATGGTTTCCAAACTGTTCTTCCCACGGTCTACATAATCCCCTAAAAAGAGATAGCTGGCAGATGGTGGGTATCCTCCGTGTTCAAATAGCCTCAGAAGATCTTGGTATTGTCCATGTATATCACCTGAAAGATGCCTTCCATCATTAAAATCATAACCCAAGGTATGTATATATATGTATGTATAACGCAATTGGCATGCCCTTTTGGCAAACCGTGTTATCTAAGCAGGCATAGAACATAAAAGAAACAGGTACAAAAGCTCAAAGCCATTAACAGAAGGCACAAAAAGAAGGGATCAAACAGTTAAAAATGAAGTTACATCAATGGAAAAAACTACAAAGTCACATTATTACTCTACCAAAGACCCTTTATGCACAGGAGATGAGAGTGATCTCCAAACTGTATCTATACAAAGTCCTCTTAGGTGAAAAATGGTTCCCACCCCATGTGTCTAATCAAATCAAATTTACAGGTTACTATTGCAATAGAAGTACTGCCAGTTAACTGAAGAAGAGTAAGGTGCAAAAGCCGTCTACCATGACTAATGGCCCGGTCACCTCACCTACATCAGCTGGGCCAAAACATCTGTCCAAAAGACGATACCATTCCATTCTCTATGCTTCCACTGTCACACCCCAAAATCAAAGGGTGTGAACAGTCCACCGTATACTCATACCGTATTATAAGTATGTTAAAGCTCAAACAGCTAGTGAACATCCGCTGCCTCCAAAACCTTACACAACATATTCCCACCACTATCAGGGAATAAAAGGAAGTAACTAGCCCTAGTACTCACAATCTCTACCTCCATAAGCAAAGCTTTCCTTGATCCCTAAAACTACTATTCCAATGTAAACATGACATTTCACTCTGGTACACCAAATCAAGTTTCCCAAAATTCTCACACAAAACACATCTTCAAAAAGCCATTCAATCCATTGAACACCCTTGTTGATATAAACAAGTATCCAGAACACACATCTTCTGTGTCCCAAAAGGAACTTTTGTAGACCATATATACTATGGACAAGCCACCTATCCTTTGTACTAACCCTGTTGTACATAGACCAAGTCTATATTTTTTCCTTGCAAAACATGCTTGAAAAGAACATAGAGCAAAAGAAAAAAGACAAGAGAGAGAGCTGACCACAAATTCTAATGGGGGCATTAAGTTGGAGAAGATTAGGCTGAGAAAGGAAGATTTGACGAGAATTGATACAAAGTTGTCTAATTTCAGCCTCTGATAACTGCACTTGTTTACCTCCTTTACCTTCTAATAACCTCCTTATTATATCATCTAAAACACCCCTTTCCATCATTCCTTCCATTGTCATCCTCATCATTTTGATAAATATCTATATACCCAATAGGCTAATTTCTTCAAAGATCAAAGCTTTTCAGTGTTTTAGGCAGAAAAGATGGGAACTTTTCAGGTGGTTATTGTTTTTAAGCTATCAGGAATATGAAATCATTAAAAGGGTTGCTCTTGTGGAAGCAAGATTTGAAATTTATGGTACCGGTTGGAGAAATTTATGTTTTTATTTTATTTTATTTTATGACTTTATTTTTCATGAAATGTTGAGGAGAAAATTACAGGGTATGTGTGAATTTAAGTGGAAGAGAGAAGAGATTGAACGAAAAGGCTTACTTTTCCGAAGTTTGGAGGAAGGAGGATATAGAATGAAGAGGGACAGAGGAGAGAGAGACAGAGTCAAAACAGAACATGTCCATGTGCATATATAAAAGTTAAAAGACTTTAGAGAGAGAGACAGGGATTATCTGTTCAAAATCAACAGTGCTTAATGATAATGAGAATTTGACAGTAAAAATATAACGGTAAATCTCCCCTCTAGTAGTTGAATTTTACTCATTTATGTAGTAATTGTAAATTTAGCTGAGTGATCGTAAAAATAGACAAAATTCAATTCATTACAAAATTTAGCAAATTTTGATTAATGTAAATAAGAATAAAATTTATATATCAAATTTACACTTAGTTTAGGTAGTTGATCTTTCTAATCGAAAAAAATTCGGAATGGTACCATCTTGACTCTTAACCTATGAGTAGAAGTATATATATTTCTGTAATCAACTACATAAAGTTTAAAGATATTAATCTGATACTGATTTTCATCCATTTTTACAATTAACTATCTAAATTTTATCAAATTATGTAATACATCCTAAAATTTGCCATTTTTTTGTAATTAACTAACTATACTTTATCAAATTTTGTAATTACATTCTCAAACTTTTCTCATTTTTGCAATTTGAGCAGTTAATTACTTTGTTTAGGTACTATAATTGATCTTGAAAAGTTTATAGATAATAAATTGATTATTTTAAATTTTGGATAATTAATTACATAAATAAGTAAAATTTAGATTAGAAATCAGACCAAGGTTTGAGTCAAGTCTTGACTTAGCTTGACTCATAGGGATGTTTAAATGTGATGTATCAACTTTATTATGGGCCTATGAGGTAAATTACACTAGAAGGTATCAACGTTAGGGTGAAGTCTATTTAATGTATCAATGTTTAAGTGATTAAAAAGAGGATTTAAAGTTTCGTAAAGTGACTCAAATGAGATATTAGTATATTAAAAATTGATTTAAAGTATCAACGTTTGGATTAGTGTTTAATTAAGTTTCAATGATTTTCGTTAATAGTAAATTATTAATACCTTATTTGATTTACTTTATAAAACGTTGATTTATTTTTTTAACCACTTGAAATGTCGATACCTTAACTTATTCTATTTCTAAAAGTTGATATAAGCTTACCCTCAAACGTTAATACCTTTTAAATAATTTACCCATTTATCATGTGATATAAATGTTGCAACTTTTCTTTTTCAAACATTGATTTATTAATTTTTAACTTCAAAAGACATATCTTGGAACATGCGGTTCTTAATAAAAAGTTGAAAAAAAGAAATAAACCTTAAGGGAGATAACCCAAGTACCAAATTTAATATTTTTTTTCTAAAATTTATAATATTAAAATTTTTAATTGTCAGATTTATTATTTATTTACATTTGTTATCTTCAAACAATGATGATTTATGATGTTATTTTTTATTAAATAATAGAGCTACTAAATCAAACAAGTAAAAGTGAAATTGTGTATGATATTTAGCAATTTTTAAGTTCAAATGTGATTATGATAAAAAAGTCAAACATGAAATAAGCAAGAAAAATTTAATGAACGTGATATTAAATAACTTACGGCTTGTTTACTTCGATAAATGAATAAGACTGTAATGGAATCTTTATTATGGAGGAATGAAATAGAGCTGTAATAGGATTTTTTTTATTAATTTTTTATTCAAATGGTGGTATTTTGAAAAAATGATAGTTCCAGTATTGAATTGGTATTCATAGGTTTGAATAAAGAATGGTTATGGAATTTATTGTGGGATTGTTATTCGATGAACTAAATGACGTAATAGCTATTCGTAAGGAATAAAACTGTAATAAAATTACAATTATAATGAAGTAAACGAACAGTTAAAGTTTTTGGTGATGTATTAAATCCAACAACCATGTATCTTCTCCGCTCTTCCTTGCATGGTTATTGACCACAACAGTAATCCCCTTGCTAACCCGTCGCTAAGACCCTATTAAATTCAACCCGAACCAAGTTTACCATTGGCCTAGGCCATCATGCCATGATCTGACCTAGCTCGATGTATCTGGACATCACAAGGATTTGACCATGTCGTTTTTATCTTCACCTAATCTATGGGCATAAACCCATTGGGTTCAAATTATAGGGTCTATAATGGAATGCATAATATTTACGAATAAGTTCATTTAAAGTAATAATATTTAAGTGGTTAAAAAAAATATTTTTCAAAGAGAATCAAATGAAGTATTAATGTTTTATAAAGTTCATTTAAAGTACGAATGTTTGAATTAATTTTCAATTAAATTTTCTTAATTTTCATTATTGATCGATTATTAATACCTTATTTGCTAAAACATTTATTCTTCTTTTAACCACTTAAAGCTTGATATGTTAAATTAATTTATTGCTTAAACATTAATTCCTTTAACCATTTATAATGTTGATATCTTAAATAAGCTTATCTATAAAAGTTAGTACCTATTATTATAATTTACTTCAAAAAATGTATAGTGCTAAGCTCAAGCTCAAGTTTAAATAAGTTAAAAATTTAGAGTTTAAACTTGACTTAAAGTGCTATCGAACAAACTTAACATTTACTTATATCAATTTATTTAAACTTGATATATTTAAAAAAAAAAAAAATGTTTTTACAGCAAAAATCTTATTAATATCTAAACTCAACCCAAACTCAGTAGATATTGAAACTCGATTCGAATTTAAATAGGCTCATGAGCTAATCAAGTCAAATACTATAAAATTTGAACTAGACTTAAGTAAACTATTCAAATAGTTTGAGTTCAATCTTGATTTTGACTTAGCAATTCGGGTAAATATCGAGTCAAATTCAAATAGTCCATAAATTGGTTTGATTCATTTAAACCCTTATGTCAAACCGTAACCACCACAATCTGAATAAGAAAGGAGAAATGATTACAAGAAGGAAGGCAAATAAAAGGATAAGGAAGTGCTTCGGCAACATAAGTAGTGGAATAGCTAATAAGTGCAAGGATTAGACAATCGTCACCTTTCCTAAAATTACAGGCAAAGAGAATAAGTTTCTCAAGTGACCAAAATTAATCGGTGCACTCTCTGTACATGGGGTAATTTTAATTATAAATTGACTTTTAATCCAACAATATAGGTTGATCCTAATGACAATTACAATTTCATTCCTAAATATATTCCATAAGTTTAATATATGTTTTATATTCTTAATAGCAAACCTCTAGTTGATGTTTAGGGAGTAAAGGCACTTTTTCAAGCTGGTGAAAACATAAGATTGAGTTTGGTAAGGTAGTCTTACAAACTCAATTGTCCAAGGATGTGATTCTCCAAGGGGCCAATGAATTAAATCTATCCATGAAAAGACTAATAACTCATTCTTGATTTTTGAACCTCCCAGTTACTATGAGTATTCCTAGTCAGTATATTAGAGATATGTTTATTTATCTATGTTTTGATTCGAAATGAAAGTAGGTTTGAAAAAGGATGTTAAAGAGTGTCTGGAATTGAGCAAGAGGATCTTAACGCCTTTTTTACTTCTCATTATGGCTATATGTCAAAGGCTTATCATGACAAGAGGAAGAAGCACTCTTAGAGAATAGAGATGAGAGAGTTGTATGTTGTGACCAGGAAGGATGAATCCCTCCCAAAAAGGAAGTACTTCTATTGCAATAGTATATCAATGATAATTCAATTTTAACATGAAAAATAATCAAGGGGTGATAAATATTAGTGGGTAAAACAATTAATATAAGATTTGATTGCTGGAAAAAGTATAGATTGTAATAAATTAATATGAGTTTGTTGAGTCAACCCATAAATGTATAATTTGAGATAGGTTTTGCCGGAGGTTTTAAAAAATATGATTGAGGTTTTTACAAATTATTATTTAATGTTTCAGAATCCGCCATATTTTCTTACCATATAACAAACACACACTGCGAAGACTTAAAAGAGGATAGATTGAGTTGATCCACGTCAGTCGTCAACCCGTGTAGTGTAAGGATGAAGAATGAGTGCTTTGCTTTGGATTTGGAGTAATGGCCACGACGATGGCTTAATGGGTTAAAAAAGAGAGATCGTGACATGGTCTTGTCTCTTGTCTATCCTTTTGCCATTCCAAGTTGAAGAAACCGCGTCCTTTGAACAATTCTAAGTTCATTTGTGTTGTCTTGTACGTGTTCCTCACAACGTGGTACATGTCGTTCTCCCTCCACAATTATTTTTATATTTCTTTAATATAGGACCAATCACAGAGCACCACATCAGCAATTTTTTAATTATAGATTTATTCCTAGTTAGTGACATGACATGCTTTGCCTTATGCTTAACTAGGTTACTAGATTTCATTTATGTGGTTGACCAAGAAATTTGTGCTGTATTAATGAACCGACTGCTTTCATTTATTTACAAGGAATAATTGCAAGATATCCAATTAAACCTTTTAAACTTCCCAAATTTAATTATGCATCTCAGTAACTTTTAAAATTATCTATATATCTATTAAATTGCTGCTTAATAAACATAAAATAGTGAAGCCTTGTTGGCTCTAGAACCAATTCTAAGAATGAAAATTTTTATGGTCTTGTCAAGTTGTTTAATTACTCAAATTCATATTTAATACTATTTAAATATTTAATATATCAGTTACTAAATTTATTTTGAAAGTTTAGAATATTTAGATGTTTGATGTATTTTAAAGTGTACCATTTATACAAAATTTTTATTAATCCATACCTAAGATGTACTCTAAAGATATGGTTAGATCCGATTGATATAGTTGTGGCTTTGCTAAACAAGCTAAAAAAAATTGCATTTTTGGTATTAGAAAAGTAACTATGTCTACTATAATGTCTTTTTTTTTTTTTTAATCTCTCTTTTTAAGATCTACTTTTATCCAGTAAATTTTGATCATAAACTTTTAGTCAATATCATGTATTTTCCAAAGGCTTTTTAGTATGAAAATATTCATAACTTTGCTAGTTCACATAAGAACTCATTTTCAAATATGAGAACCCCTTAGATACCCGTCGTGCAAAGGAAGTGAATCCATCAATACTCAAAAATCTTTATTAATCTTTATTGTACTTAGTTAATGGTATTTCAGGGAATTGAAAGTAATAAATTATCCTTTTGCCATCCCCATTTCCATATCCTTTATAAGCTCTCACTAAAAATCCTATACCATGAATTAACATATATTGACGTTTGATTACAGAAGGTTCCAAGTAATAATAGCTTTTTTTAGGTAGATGCTTCCATGATATGCGAAAATGAAGGGCAATCCCAAGGGACAAAGCATAAAAAGCAAGTTTAAAGAAGATTAAAATGAAGCCACAAAGTGGCTTTACAAAACTTGGAATAAGACTAGATATATATGAAAAGGATGTGGTTTAACTTTATATAGCTTTCATTTTACTTGACTTGACAGACACCCAGAAAAATACGACAAAAATGGTATCTTCATCGGCAATAATCCTTGGAAGGACCTTAAACAATTTAAGTGGCTATAAATCACAGGAAATACATATTTTGAGGCATCAAATTAAAGAAAAACAAATAAATAATATTTCCGTAAAAAATTATAAAATGCTACTAAGAAAAAAATAATCTTAAAAATAGACAATTTGAATTGTCTCTTCAAAAAACAGGCTCATTAGTATTTGAACTCATCTCAGCTTATCTCTTTAGGAGACAAGTTTATTACAATTGAGTTAAGCCTTTTTCTTGAAGAGACGAGTTCAACTTCTAATGATCTCATCTCTTCAAGAGACAAGTTCATCACAATTGAGTTTAGTCTATTTCTTGAAAAGACGAGTTCAACTTCTAATGATCTCGTATCTTTAAGTGACGAGTTCGTTGAGTTGTTAACATCCCCACTAACTCTTCTTCCTCATTTGTGTCGAAACCTTAAATTATAAAATTCTCAAATCACATCCACAACTATAAACCCAAAATTTGCCCCTTCCTCACAATACACCAAATCAGTGCTAATTTTATCTTAAATCAAACAAATCTAAATCCACTAAATCAGGTTCTTACAGCAATGAAAGCTCAGATTATGTGGCCCAAGCAAGTCCCACATTACTTATCCTTAATAATTTTGTGTGAGTTTTTCAATTGTGTGTGATATTCGTTAAGAACCTTAAAAAATAAGTTGTTGTGTCCCTTTTAATTTTGTGCTTACAGAATTTAAGAAGGGTATATACATGATGTACCCACATAGTTTGACTCGTGAAAAATACAATTAAGCTAAAAGAAAGTTAGCTAGACAAATGAAAATCAAATTTGTTTACTCCACGTATCAAAAAATAAGGAATACCTGTGATTAATCAAATGTTGCATTGTTGTCTATTGTTACAATAGAGAAACTACATGAGTTGGAGTTTAGCAACTCTTGAGTGCATTCAAGATAACAAAATCTGGCTAGTTCTTCCCCATCAATAAAGATATCAAAATTCTAATATAAAATTGCAAAATATATTCTAACATAATGGTAGAGACAAAAGGAGAATGATATATTCTAAACATGAAATACTTGAATGCAAAAGGTTTTACCTAAGGCATCACATTAGACATGGATATTTACAAATATAGAGATATGCAATTGATGGCTCGAACACTTTGCTTAACCATGTTATTATTTGTTAAGAAATATAATTTATTATCAATTTGTGTTTAGATAGCAAAGTAGAGGTGGAAGTGGACAATGCGAGGGTTATGCTCTATGCTCATGGGAATATAGTGTAAGGAAAGATGAAGTGACTTATGATCGATGCCTAGTGGCAGTTGTTAGTGTTTCTAATGATGTAAGCTATTAGCAGCTCCTGGATGGTATACGCAATCATCTTAAAGTAAATTGGACAATGCACTAATATGAGTTGCTCCATTGATTGCCATTGGAGATATAAATGTGTATTACAATATGGTTCCCATAGATGATGATGATGATATGTAGGACTTGTTGTGAATACGCAGGGCTCAGTGATAGTATGTGTGGAGATATTTGAGAAAGAGTTGCAATATGTTGCTAAGGCTAATTTTAATTGAAATATTGCATATGGTGGCCATACTGATAGCTAGATGTGTGAATCCAAGGCTTTCCTACTACCTAATAAGCAAGTAGTAGCTAAACTCAGGTGTAGGGATGCAACTGGGTCGAGTTTCAGACTAATCATATGAAACTAAAACCCAACCTGTCACTTTATAGGGTTTACCAAGCCCGACCCTATAACTCTATAGGATTTTCATGCTACATACAAACCTGCCCTGTAGGGTTTGCTTTAGAATCTGGAACCTGACCCTATAACCCTATTTTTGCCCCTATCAATTTTCAAATTTTAATAATAAATTCAAGAGAAGCCGATGTTTCTAATATACGTTTCCTATATGAGTGAAAATTAAAATATGCATATGGAATTGATAGAATATGTGGCAAACTACATTCATGATTAACACATAAATATATTACTCGTGTCATCATGTCTTATATAAGAGACTTAAATAATGACATAACTTTTAGTGTTTTTGCCCAAGGCTAAATATTTGATATTTTCATTTTATGGGTTTATAATTAAACCTATAGGAATTATTATATTTATTATTCTTAAATAGTTTAAGAATAATAAATGATTATGACATATAATTAATATTTAATGAAATAATGTATTTTGTTAAATATTAAATAAATATCTCATCATATTTATTTTCTAGGGTTTCCTATATGTCTATATATATAAATCTATAGACAGCCTTTTAGGTCAGACTCTTTGACGTCACATTAGACGGCAGAGAAATTCTGCAAACCTAAAAGAAATTTTCGAAACCCTAGAGAGTGTGAGAAATTCGTATCTCTAGGAGCCCCTTCGAAACCAAATCTAGAAGCGTTCTAGATTGTGCTAGCACGCAAGAGGAGAATCCAAATCAAAAGGTCATTCTCGTGTGGATACCGTAGAGGGCGTTCGCAACGTGGCAACGTCTACAGATCTATATCATCAAATACCTTTTTGAAATCTAAAAAAAGGTAATAAAACTTGAACTTTTATTTTCGTTTTTTTTTTTTTTTTGTATCTAATAAAAAACACATGGATATTGGAATTAGGGTTTTAATTTTAAAGAAAAATTCCACTGCAAAATTGATAATAAACCCAACAGTGGTATCAGAGCCGCTTGTGTTTTTTATTTGATCAAAATTATGTTATGATTTGCATGTGATAATAAGATAAAATATCACCTTTTAAAATCCCTCAAATAATATTAAGTCATGAAAAATGCCTTCCATGGTTCGACACTTGTCAAAACTTAGATCGTCTAATTGTAGGTTCTGCCAAAGGAGGGTGCAATAGACTATCCTAGTCACACAAGGTGAATAATGGTGCTATCCACATGTCGTAATGGTTAGACTTAAATAGGCTATCAAAACGGTTTTGGGCCTATGGCATTGGATGGGATTAGTAGGCCGGGACATGTAATGTCAATCCCATAACGAGAGTTACATTTGATGTAATTGGAAAGGGTTTCCTACCTAAATAACTAAATTTTGGGCGTCATGCCATAGCTGACTCAAGGTTTAGTGAAATATGGATCTTGACCCACTAAGAAACTTTATTTAATGGTTTCCAAATTAATACTAGAGGGTTATTAATTTGATAAAAATAGTGGAACTATGAAAATGGCTTAAATAAAGATAATTAACTTTGCATACCTCTATATGTAGATCATGGCAACCAACAACACAACCTTGTGATCAATTCTTGAAAAGGATAAGCTGAATAGTAAAAACTTCCTTGATTGGTATCGTAACTTAAGAATTGTTCTTAAGCACGAGAGGAAGTTGTATGTGATTGATGAGGCAATCCCTGATGAACCTGCTCTTGATGCTCCAAGAGTGAAAGAAATGCTTTTAGTAAGCATAAGGAAGACTCATTGGATGTGACCTGCATTATGCTTGCCACCATGGACCTGAGCTGCAGAAGCAAATGGAAGACATGGAGGCGTACGATATGATCGTACACCTAAAGGAAATGTTCCAAGAACAGGCAAGACATGAAAGATTTGCAGTCACCAAGGAGCTGAATTCTTGTAAAATGGCTCCAGGTAGCTCCGTGAGTACACATGTACTCAAGATGAAGAGCTATATTGATAGACTTGAGAAGCTAGGCTCTCCAGTTTCTAGGGAGATGGCTATGGATTTGATCCTAGGCTCTTTGCCTCCTAGCTATGACTAGTTTGTGATGAACTACAACATGCACAAAATGGATGTGTCTATCATGGAGCTGCATGGGATGCTTAAGAATGCAGAACAAAATGTTAAAACAAATAACAATGTTCTGATGGTTCAAAAGGGACAAGGCAAAAAGAGAAATGCCAATGGTAGAGGCAAGAGCAAAGCAAAAGGTTAGCCCAAAGCTAAAAAGCCCAAGCCTCAACCTAAGGCTAAACCACCCAAGGAAGGGGTTTGCTTCTTCTGCAATGAACCAGGTCATTGGAAGAGGAACTACAAACTTTATTTGGAGGATCTGAGAAAGAAGAAGAGTAGTAAGACTACTGCTTCAGGTATTTATGTCATACAAGTCAATCTATCTACTTCTACATCATGGGTATTAGATACTGGATGTGGGTCTCACATTTGTGTAAATGTGTAGGGATTAAAGCAAAGTAGAAAGTTGGCTAAAGGTGAAGTGAACCTACGCGTGGCAAATGGAGCTAGGGTTGTTGCATTAGCTGTGGGAAATTTTGAATTAACTTTGCCTTCTGGACTTATTCTGATTTTAAATAATTGTTATTATGTGCCTACTATGAGCAGTAACATTATTTCAGTTTCATGTTTGGACAAGGATGGTTTTAGATTTATTATTGAGAATAATACAATCTCCATCTATCGTGGAGACATCTATTATGGTATTGCTCATTTGATGAATGGTCTCTATATTCTAAACTTTGATGAATCTGATCATAAGTCCATTTATAACATTAATACCAAAAGGTTCAAATCTAACAGTTCGAATCCAACTTACTTCTGGCATTGTCGTTTAGGCCACATTAATGAGAAACGCATATCAAAGCTTCATCAAGATGGGCTTTTAGATTCTTTTGATTCTGAATCATATGAATCATGCGAATCTTGTTTGATGGGAAAGATGACAAAGGTTCCTTTCATAGGACAAAATGAGAGAGCTAATGACTTACTGAGCCTAATACATACCGATGTATGTTGACCATTAAGTTCACCTGCTAGAGGAGGTTACTTATACTTTATTACTTTTACAGATGACTTTAGTAGGTATGGATATGTATACCTAATGAGGCATAAATCCGAATCATTTGAAAAGTTCAAAATGTTCAAAAATGAAGTACAAGATCAACTTGGCAAAAATATAAAAACGCTTCGATCAGATCGAGGTCATGAATATTTAAAACAAGATTTCTCTTATTATCTTAAGGATTGTGGGATAATCTCACAGTTGACTCCTCCAGGAACACCACAATGGAATGGTGTTTCTGAAAGGAGAAATCGAACTTTATTAGATATGGTTCGATCAATGATGAGTCAGACAGATCTTCCAATATCCTTTTGGGGATATGCCTTAGAAACTGCTGCGTTTATATTGAACAGGGTTCCATCAAAATCGGTTGAAAAGACACCATACGAGTTATGGAATGGGAAATGTCCCAGTTTGTCTTTTCTAAAGATATGGGTTATGATGCTTATGTTAAAAGACAGGTGTCTGATAAGCTAGCAGCTAATCTGACAAATGCTCTTTGTGGATATCCTAAAGAGACAAAAGGATACTACTTCTACAACCAATCTGAGAATAAGTGTTTGTTGCTTGTAATGGTCATTTTCTAGAAAGAGAATTTATCTCTAAGGAATCAGTGGGAGTACGATTCAATTCGAAGAAGTTCGAGAACCACAAACTAGCATAGAACCATGATAGATGTTCAATCAGACTCGCAATTAGTTGCTGAGCCTGAACTACTAACTGAAGGCCACGTAGGACTGGTAGGATTCGTCACGAGCCTGAGAGATATGGATTTCTCGTTAACTGACAATCGCGATGTCATGCTCATAGACCAAGATGAGCCCACATCATACCAGGAAGCAATGATGGGCCCCGACTCTGAGAAATGGTTATTAGCCATGAGAACCGAAATGCAATCCATGTATGAAAATCAAGTATGGACTTTGATTGATCCACCCGATGGTATAAAAACTATTGGATGTAAATGGGTTTTCAAGAAGAAAACTGACATGGATGGCAATGTGCATACCTACAAAGCACGACTAGTTGCAAAAGGTTTTAAACAACTCATGGTATAGACTATGATGAAACCTTTTCGCCTGTAGTCATGCTTAAGTCTGTGAGAATTCTTCTTGCCATAGCTGCATATTATGACTATGAGATATGGCAAATGGATGTCAAGACAGCCTTCTTGAATGGAAACCTCATTGAGGATGTGTACATGACACAGCCTGAGGGATTTGTTAACCGAGGAATTCACATAAGGTATGTAAGCTTCAAAGGTCCATTTATGGATTGAAGCAAGCATCTCGAAGTTGGAATCTTCGTTTTGATGAAGCAATCAAAGAGTTTGATTTCATCAAGAATGAAGATGAACCTTGCGTTTATAAGAGAGTTAGTGGGAGCGTAGTAGTTTTCTTGGTGCTTTACGTAGACGACATATTGCTCATTGGAAATGATATTTCTACATTACAAAAGGTCAAAACATGGTTAGGAAATTGTTTCTCAATGAAGGACTTAGGTGAGGCTGCCTATATTCTAGGCATCAAGATCTATAGAGATAGATCTAGAAGGATAATTAGCCTAAGTCAGAGTGCATACATTGACAAGGTACTAAAAAGGTTTAGTATGGAGAATTCCAAAAGAGGATTTCTGCCAGTATCACATGGAATTAAATTGAGTAAGACTCAATGTCCTACTTCAAAAGAAGAACGGGAACGCATGAGTAGGATTCCATACGCCTCAGCTATTGGTTCCATCATGTATGCCATGTTATGCACTCGACCAGATGTCGCTTATGCTTTAAGCATCACAAGTAGATACCAATCAGATCCAGGTGAAAGTCACTGGATAGCAGTCAAAAACATTCTAAAGTACTTAAGAAGGACTAAGGATGTGTTTTTGACATATGGAGGACAGGAAGGTGATCTTGTAGTAAATGGTTACACAGATGCCAGCTTCCAATCTGATTCAGATGATTTTCGATCGCAATCTGGTTATGTGTTTTGTTTGAATGGAGGTGCTGTAAGCTGGAAGAGTTCCAAACAGGACACAGTTGCAGATTCTACTACGGAGGCTGAGTACATAGCAGCATCGGATGCAGCTAAGGAAGCAGTTTGGATCAAGAAGTTCATTAGTGCATTGGGAGTTATTCCTAGCATTGCAAATCCAGTGGACCTTTATTGTGACAATAATGGGGCCATTGCACAGGCTAAGGAACCAAGATCACACAGCGATCCAAACACACTCAGACGTTACCATCTCATTCGAGAATCATTGAAAGGAGATGTTAAGATATGCAGAGTACCCACAAATGACAATGTTGCAGATCCATTGACTAAGCCTCTTCCCCAGTCTAAACATGATAGTCATACTAGAGCACTGGGCATTAGACTTATGATTGAGTAGAGCTAATGCAAGTGAGAGATTGCTAGTGATGTGCCATAGCACATATGGATTTTATGTCATTTGATATTTATTATCTTTATAAGCCATTCTATTTTTCAAGGTTTATTATTAGCCTTTTTACCTTGATAAAATAATTCCATGAGTAATTTTGTTATTCCTTATGTCATTAAAGTATGTGACTTTAATAGTAAAACCATAAAGGAATAAATAACTTTATTCTAAATTATCCCTAATCGTTCATTACATGGAATAATAATGAATTAAGATTAGTATGTAGGCTGGATGATGGTCATGTTTTACTGATCATGGATATAAGATATCATTTCAGCACATAGATACATGTAAGAGTACATTGTATTGGAATGACCAATTATGAGAATACTATATGGATCAATATGATAAGTATTTCTCATTACAGTAATTATTTAAGTCCTTTGACCTGATGACACCATAGATTCCTACATAACAAACTCCATATTTTAATTCAGTTCTTTATCATCTTTAATCAGATGATTATAAGACTGATATTGGATATAGAATAAGTTATGTGGAGGAATGTGAGTGTTCATGAAGGAATTTGTCCCTCTCATTAAATTGAGAGAGATATCTTTTGGGCCCCTTGTTGAGTAAGACTGAGATATGCATGGCCGTGCTCAAATGAATTGATAAGGAGTTATCAATGTTATTTGTTTAAGTCAGTCAAACTCTGGATTCAAGAAATAGGTGATTAAACAATATAAGTGTGTATTGATCCACACCTTATGTTTAATCATAAGATATCATGTGACAAAGGGACTAAATAATTAACTGTCTATAAGGTAAAATCGGATCACCGATCTTCACTTAATTTGGGTAGGCATAATGTCTTGCTAGAGGCCGCTTATGTCTCGTAGGTCAAAAGGGTTTTTGATCTACTGCTAACATTAAGTGAACCTACAGGGTCACACACAAAAGAATGAACTAAAAGGATCAGGGACTTGATATAAATGAGTCTGATGGGAATGATAAAGTCATTTATTAATCTTAATTTGTTAGGATTGATAAATAATTATTTGGCCTAGTGCAAGTGGGAGATTGTTAGTGTTTTTGCCCAAGGCCAAATATTTGATATTTTCATTTTATGGGTTTATAATTAAACCTATAGGAATTATTATATTTATTATTCTTAAATAGTTTAAGAATAATAAATGATTATGACATATAATTAATATTTAATGAAATAATGTATTTTGTTAAATATTAAATAAATATCTCATCATATTTATCTTCTAGGGTTTCCTATATGTCTATATATATAGATCTATAGACAGCCTTTTAGGTCAGACTCTTTGACGTCACATTAGACGGCAGAGAAATTCTGCAAACCTAAAAGAAATTTTCGAAACCCTAGAGAGTGTGAGAAATTCGTATCTCTAGGAGCCCCTTCGAAACCAAATCTAGAAGCGTTCTAGATTGCGCTAGCACGCAAGAGGAGAATCCAAATCAAGGTCATTCTCGTGTGGATACCGTAGAGGGCGTTCGCAACGTGGCAACGTCTACAGATCTGTATCATCAAATACCTTTTTGAAATCTAAAAGGTAATAAAACTTGAACTTTTATTTTCGTTTTTTTGTATCTAATAAAAAACACATGGATACTGGAATTAGGGTTTTAATTTTAAAGAAAAATTCCGCTGCAAAATTGATAATAAAACCCAACAGTAACATCTTAAGAACATAGTTAAATTTAAATCCTTATGTGCTTAACTATTTATGTGTGTTTTAGTTGTGGAATATGATATGTGTGTGGAGTGTGGATGAGATGAGATACAATAATGATGAGATGTTAGATTTTAGTGGTTTTGGTCTTCATGAATTTTTTTTTAATTTTATGATCAGGTCAGTCAAGTATCGATCGGGTATCTTATAGAATCCAAACCTGGACCTAAAACCTTATGGAGTTCAACTCTATAGGACCCTATATTGGCCCACCCAATTGCATCTCTACTCAAGTATTTAACTCTAAACCGAGTGAACCCACTAAGTATAGTGACTTGGATATAACGTGGTTGAAAATACACTAGTTAATAATTCAAGTGATGATGGGAATGATGGTGGTGTAGGTTAGCTCTATCCACTTCTTGAGTCATATGGCTCACAAAGAAGGAATAATTAGGGATGTTTTTAGGCTTTAATAAATGTGGATGTGGTTGGGAGTTTAGAACTTGTCTTTTTGTCACTAAAGTTGTAGGTAATGTATATGCAACATTTGAAAATGAGTAAGAAATAGGGAGTGGCAATAAGAGCTTCGATAATAAACTCAAGTAGGAATATAGATCACCTCATTAGGGTAGTTAAGATATGGCACATGATGAACCACTACAACGTTAAGGTTGTTGATTTAAATCTAATGTCATGGGTAGTGAAATGTACTTATTACAATAATAAAGGTTGCAAGTGGAGGTTCAAGGCATGTTATAAGAAACATAGTGGATGTTTTTATATTACTAAGTTTGTCCTATCTGCATGTTACATTTTAACTTTAGCATTTATTGTTAATTGCAGGATGATGACCAATTGCCTCACATGTTGCACGCTGTTATATTTTCAAAGGCATTAACGGTTATAAAGATGGTGCAGTAGTCCAGAGGAATCACCCTTTAGAAGCCACTTGCACCAACTCATTTAAATGAAGACATACCATTGTTGTCGGCATAGGGTAGTCAACACAAGCCATATAAACAAGGCTAGGGTAAAAGGTAAGGGCAAAAGCATGGCAGTAAGTATGTACCAATAGATTTCATGGATGAGCCATCACATACACTTGCTAAAACTAAAGAGTGGGTCCCTTGGTGTCAGTTTAGCTCCTTTCCATATACCCTTCCTAAGAGCTCCATTGCAACAATTAAGACTCCATTGGCTCTACATGGGAAGCAAGCTACACTGCCAAATGATATAGGCAAGTGTCTCACTCAAATCGAGCCAAACCTGTAGAAAATAAAGGCAACTAGGCTTGTTACATACACATGTGAAAGCATAAGCTACAAGGCGGGTTTCTAAACCGATTTTAACCTCACTTATCCAACCATTATCTCTTTGGCAATTTTATACCCAATTCAACAATCATAACAATAATAATAAAGAGATAAGGAAGGAGAAGATTACATCACGATATAATGTGGAGTTTAGCCTACCCCCTAATCTCTGTGGTCCATAAATTGCCTCACTCAGAGAGGAATTCACGCATTCATTCATAAAAAAATTGCCTCACAAAGAAGACTTCACAAATGCCTCATCAAGAACTTCATCAATGCCTACACATATGCAGGACTTCACACAAGTGTCTCAACACATGAGAACTTCACTAAAAACATTGAAACAAAATATGTGAATAGTGCTTTATAATATTAGCCCACTAATCTCACTACGACATTATTCACTCAACAAATACAAATCAAGTAGGTATTTTTACATAATATGTACTCTCTTATATAAAAACATCTCAAACACACTATTTATAGTATCTCTAAGTAAGGTTGTCGTAGCCCTCAACCTACTAACCGTTGGATGATAGATGGTCTAACGGCTATTTTTTGGCCTACTGGCGAGTTGATCCAAATCTCCACTAGCTAACTAGTCTAAATCAAGCCCTCAGCCTCCCTGCTATTATGTTTGACCATTTTTCACTTTTTCTTTTTTTTAGTTTGAACCGGTGAACCAGTACGCTTTTGACAGCTCTTATATGTTTTCATATTTTAGCCATATCTCCCTCATCCGGACTCTATTTGAGGTGATTCAAGATGCTACGTAAAACTTAGAGAGAGCTCTATAACTTTTGTGTTTTAAGCTTTGAGAGTTACTAAAAGAATCAAAGCCGAAAACATGCTTGAAGCCACCTACAATAATAAGCACAAAACAAAAGCACAAACATATAAATAAGTTTTTGCTTATTAGATGTAACTTAATTAAGTTTTGAGCTTTGAGAGTTACTAAAAGAATCAAAGCCGAAAACATGCTTGAAGCCACCTACAATAATAAGCACAAAACAAAAGCACAAACATATAAATAAGTTTTTGCTTATTAGATGTAACTTAATTAAGTTATGGAGTATTTGTGCAATACATTTTGTCATGAAAACAAGATTATAACCTCCATATGGTTCAACATGACCCTATCCCAATGCATGAGAGCCCTCACTATAGCTCACTAAGTGCAAATTAGGATGGCACATGGATTGTTCAATTGGAAAAACCTCCATGGAGCATCCTCAGCTACATCCACAGTCATAACCCAGTGAAGGAATGCAAACATTCATTTAAAAGAAGAAAAGAAGGCAGAGGTATCAACATTAATAGCTTATTCTACTTTTGTCTTTGCTTCTAGTGACTCTTTATATAACAAGAAGAAAGGAAGGCAGATGTAGCAACAATAGTAGCATTTTCTACTTTTGTCTCTACTTCTAGTGACTCTTTATATAGCTTTGTTTTTGTTGTTGTTGTTATTATACTTGCACACGTTGAGCCTTACTATTGAAGGATGCTATTATATTTTTCTTTTAGTTTCACTTGTCCTATTGCTGGGGAAAAAAATGGTGTGGCTAAAGTGTATATGTTATAAAGTTCTTATTGGAATTTAGTGGAGATTGGGTGGAGAGGTTGATATTGATCTCTAGAGTAGTTGTTTATTGATACAATACACAAACCTTAGGTGTGGAAAACTTAAGACTTGATTGTTTGATAAAGGAAATCCGAACCCTAGGATCATCTTGAAATGAGTAAACAACAACCTGACCTCAATTGAACCTATCAATTAAAACCGAAGTTATTAAAAGAAGCAATCGGAAGCTGACCCCAACTAAACTTGTCGATTGGAACCAAAGTTATCACAAACGGAACTTGACCCTAATCACACCTAATGATTAAAACCAAAGTTATCACATATAGTTCTTATCACAAGAACCAAATCAAAAGCTCTCACACTGGATACAACTCTTAAAGAAAATTTCTATTCATTCATTTGATAATCTGAAAAGTATCCATACAAGGGTTTATATAGGCTTCAAAATAGCCTTGGAAAAGTAACAAACAAAGAAAAACAAAAGAAATTCGAAAAGTCATGTTGAATAGCTTAAGGCCAGCTATTAGCTAGCGGCCTACATGTTTAAGGCTAAAGGCCTTTAATATCAAAGCTGGCGGTCTTAATGTTGACTCTTAAAATTTCAATTTTTGTAATGTTAAAGGCCGATTAAAAGTTGGTGGCCTAAGTGCCAACGTCGGCGGCCTATGTTGACGACGTATAGGCGTACACACTTGACAAATTTGAATCTTCTTCACCATTGCCATTTGATCCTCATCATTCCCTTCTTCTTCAAAAAGATTCGTCCTCGAATCTTCACCATCCTTGCAATCAATGGGAATAGATCATCTCCTCTTGGACATATATAAGAAGCCGCTGCTTTGGAAATCTCGCCTTATGCATATGTAACCAATCTTTTGGTTCAAGTGCAATTTCTTTTCAACAGGTAATGGAGGAAAATCTTTTAGAGAGGGTCTTCAATCTGGAATTTTCTTGAACTTCTGCAACAAGGAAACATCTACTCTAGGTAGATAATGGTTAAGCTCATTAGTATAAAAATATTCTTCCTTGTACATGGGTGCAAGTGATGGTTGCTTTTGATTTTCATCTTCATTGACTTGCACATTCAAAGCACTTTAAATCACCAAAGACCCCTCTTGAGCTGAATACTCAACTTTATAATCATCCTTCGATGGTAGCATAGGATCTTCATTTTCTTGCCCACTTTCTATCTCAATCTTTTCCTTACTCTCACTTCCTTTTTAGGAAATATCACTCACTCCCATATCTCTATTTGATTCTTTCTTCACATTCTTTCTTGAGCCTGCAAATTAGAAGAAATAGCAGTAACAACAACCTTTTCTTCCTCAACTTGCACCACGGGAATTTCAATATTGTTCTCCGCTACTGTCTCCCTATTATCATCATCTACCTTTACCTCATCAGCAATAACAATCTTTACTTCTTCTTTCTTGGGTGGATTTTTATTAATAATCTCAACAGCCTTTTCAATCTTCTCAACCTTCTTGCCATTAAAAACTGCCACTTTTGGTTCAAGCCTAACAACATTTACTCCTAACTTCTCTAAAATTCTTAAATTCCTTTTCACAATTAAACTTCTTCACCTATTCATCTATATTTGTCATTATCTGTTTAAACTCTCGTTTTATAGCTCGTATCACAAGTTGTTGATGAGATTCTTCACAAGTAACTCTCCTATCATTGCTATCAATATGCCTTGATTTATCATAACTTCTTGAACCATCATTATAAAAATTTGATGCGTGGTAACAATAAAAATCTTCTTCATAACGATTTTTTGAATAATAATACCTCAACATATTTTCAACAGGATAACAAGAATCCTAAATTCTTAATTCACCATAGCCAAAATTTGCCAACAATAACTAAACACAAATCTATCACAAAAAAAAAAAAAAACTCTAACCCTAAACAACAAATCAAAAATCCAATCTTTCCTTCTTTTTTTTTTTTTTTAATATGAATTCTTCTTCTCCAATCAAACCCTAAAAATCACAATTTTTTTTCATGAATTTCTCTTCTTCTTTTTATATATAACGATAACAAACCCAAACAAATAAAATAAAGGATAGGATTACCCGAATCAAGAAGCCAAAAGCTCTTATACCAAATGATATGAAATGAAGAACCCTAGGTATATGAAAAACCTAAGACCCAAGCAATCAACAATGCAATTCGAACCTTAGGATCGTCTTGAGACAAATAAAAAGGAATTCAACCCAAATTGAACTCGTCAGTTGAAACTAAATTGCAATCAAAACCTAACCCCAACCAAACCTATTGATTGAAACCACAGTTATCCAAATGGATCTTGACCCTAATTACACCTGTTAATTAGAGCCAAATCTATAAAAGAAATAACTCTTATTACAAGAACCAAAAGAAAGCTCTCACACTAGAGAAAGCTCTCAAAGGAAGATATATTCCTCAACTCGTACGTCAAATCTGATGTTCAATAACAAGAAAAAAGACCTATAAATAATAAAACATAGGAAAACTAGAAGACACAAAACAAATAACAACTTTCGTCAAAGAAGACCGACGGCTTATATTGCAAAGCTGGAGGTCTATATCAAATAAGCTAGCGGCATTGAAGACGGTTTTAAAAAACTTGAATTTGTGCATATCGAAGGCTAGCTATATGCCAGTAGCCTAAGTAGATGCATCGGTGGAGTAAATGGGTAAGTCGACGGCATTTGAGCCAACATACAAGTCTACAACTCTTGTGAATCTCCAATCAAGGTTAACAACTTTCCATTCTTTAGTAGCTTGATCCTCTAATATTTGAATTATTTTAATCTGCTTTGTCGTTGCCATTTGATCCTCATCATTCCCTCTTTTTTGAAATGATTCATCATCGAATCTTCACCATCCTTGCAATCAGTGGAAATGGATCATCTCCTCTTGGATGTAAATTAGAATGCTGCTGTTTTAGAAATCTCGCCTTATGCATATGCAACCAATCTCCTTATTCAAGTGCAATTTTCTTTTCAACAAGCAATGGAGGAAAGTCTTTTAGAGGGGTTGTTGCATCTGGAATCTTCTTGAACTCCTTCAACAAGGAAACATCTACATTGGGTAGATAAGGGTTAAAATCATTATTATTAAAATAGGCATCCTTGTACATAGGTACAATTGTCGACTGTTTTACATATAAAGCTCTCTTAGCATCCTTTTTTTTTTTTTGCATATATGCTCTCTTTTCTCTCTTTTTCATCCTTTAAACCCACTTGTGTGTCTCGCCCTCATTATTTTTCACCTTCTCACTCTATTTTTTTTCATATTGACACACTTTTTCTCCCCATTATCATCTTCCTAAACTTGCACAATCAAAGTACATTGAGTCACCTAAGACTCCCCTTGAGTCGAATACTTAATTTCACTATCATCCTTCAATGGTGGCATAGGATCTTCATCTTCTTGCTCAACTTGACTATCATCGTTCAATGGTGACATAGGATCGTCTTGAGCCTGTAAATTATAAGAAATAGCAGTAAAACAACTTTTTCTTCCTCAGCTTGCACCACAAGAATTTCAATAGTCTTCTTCTCTACCATCTCCCTATTGTCATCATCTACATTCACCTCATCAGCAATAACAATCTTTGCTTCTTCCTTCTTAAGTAGATTTTCATTAATAATCTCAACAACCTTTTCAATCTTCTCAACCTTCTTGTCATTAAAAATTGCCACTTTTGGTTTAGCCCTAACTGCCTTTACTTCTGACTTCTCTAAATTCTTAAATGCCTTTTCACAACTAAACTTCTCCACCCATTTATTTATATTTTTCATTATCAATCTCATTTTATAGATCGTATCTCACGTTGTCTATGAGATTCTTCACAAGTAACTCTCCTATCGTTGCTATCAATATGTCTAATTTATCATAACATCTCGAACCACCATTATAAAAATTTGATATGTGATAACGATAAAACTCTTCTTCATAACGATTTTTTGATAATAATATCTTGAAATATTTTCAGCAGAATGACAAGAATCTCAAATTCTTAATTCACCATAGCCACAATTTAACAACAACAACTAAACACAAATTTATCGCAGCCAAAAACCCAACCCCTAAACAACAAATCAAAAATCCAAATCAAACCCTAAAATTCACAATTTTCTTACACAAAATTCTCTTCTTTTGTTTTTTTTTAATAGAACACTAACAACAAACAATCAATAAGATCAGAAAAATTCCCAAAACCAATAAGGAAGAAAACAATCAAAGGATATGAATGATTTTGAGTAACCTCTAATCGAATTGGATATGGATTACTCGATTCAAGAAGCCAAAAGCTTTGATACCAAATGATGCGAAATGAAGAACCCCAAGTATATGAAAAACTTAAGACCCAAGCGATCAACAATGTATTCCGAAACCTAGGATCATCTTGAAATGAGTAAACAACAACTCAACTCCAATTAAACCAGTTAATTGAAACTAAAGTTATCAAAAGAAGCAATCAGAACCTGACCCCAACAAAACCTATCGATTGGAATCACAGTTATCATAAATGGAACTTGACCCTAATTACACCTGTTGATTAGAACTAGAGTTATCTAATCGAAAGCTCTCACACTGGAGAAAACTCTCAGAGAAAATTTCTATCCATCAGTCTGATAATTTGAAAAGTATTAATACAAGGGTTCATATAAGCTTTAGAATAGCCTTGGAAAAGCAATAAATAAAGAAAAACAAAAGAAATTTGAAAAGTCATGTCGAATAGCTCAAGGCCGACTATAAGTTGGCGGCCTGCATGTTCAAAGCTGGCGGCCTTTAATATTAAAACTAGCAACTTTAACACAAGCTCTTAAAATTTCAATTCTGGTTATGTTGAAGGCCGATTAAAAGCTGGTGGCCTAAGTGCCACCGCCCACGGACTATGTTGCTGGCATGCAAGTCTGTACACTTCACAAATTTGAATCTTCTTTATCATCGCCATTTGATTATCATCATTTATATTATAAAATATGTATTTGATCTTGTCTTAAAATGTTAATTGTATATAGTTTTGTATTTGAGGTGTTAAAAAACATGCATTAGATGTTATAAAAAAAATTTCGTTCTAAGACCTAAGTTTGACACATAATTTGTGAACTTGTCTTTTCAATAAATGAGTTTAAGTAAAAAAATAGGTTCAGCCTCTAATGAATAAATTGCCTATTTTTTAGATTATATTCTTTCTAGTGGCATTTATGTGATTTTTAATTAAAATATATTGTTTTTCCTTAACTCCTCAGACATCTCCACCAATTTTTCTTGAATTATTTAATGGCTAAGATTTTAATATGAAATATTAAGATAATTAAGATAAAACTTAAAACCTTATTACTTTGTTTAGTTGAGGAAACACAGGAAAGAAATACAAAGAGAAGAAAGATAGATAGTAAAGATACTTTTTTGTTTTTTAAAAATTGAAGGAAAATCAAGGGAATAGATTTAGGAGAGAATTTTCTCTTAATAATACTAGATTTAGTGTTTCTCCATTTTTTTTTTTTTTGGTGTGGGTGGGGGGGCGCGCGGGGTTGGGGTTGGGGTTGGTGTGGTGAGGGGAGGGGGAGGGGTTGGGGGTTGGGTTTGAAAAAGGTTATCTTACTTATTGTTCTATCTCTTTTTATTCCATCTTTTACTTTTTTTTATGTTTATAATTTTATTTTATACTTAATTTTACCTTTGATTATGATTAAGATTCCATTAATTTTTTTATTTCTACTTAAACACAATGGAAAAATCAAATACTCTTATATATTTTTTTCTCTTGCATTCTCCCCCTCTTAAATCATTCCCTCTTGACAAACAATATGTTGAAAGAGTAAGGTTATGGAAAGTATTATTCTCCTAAATTCCTTAAATGAATGTAAACCTCATTTGTTTAGACTTATTGTTAGGAATAAGTGACTAATCCTATTATAACATGAAATATGTAGTACCTTGTACAACAAGATAAATACCAAGTGGATATATTATATAAAGTTATGAGGTATGTTTCAAGTATATGTCTTTAATGAACCTATTCTAGTCTTAGACCTGTGCAAATATGTGGTGGGTTATAAGTTGCACATTTAACCCTATTTATAAAGGATTAAAGTCAATCTTTTTCAACTCCTTTAAAAGTGGACCAGCTATACTTCATTCATTTAACCAATAGGCTAAATTGGGCTAGTTCAAGACAGGTTAGGTTTGCCCGTTAAGCAACTTGTAAAGAAATAAAAGTAAGTGTAGGAAAAATGGTTGTTAATGTAGTATTGTTCCTAAGACTTTTATGCTTGATCTTAAACTTATGTGCCAATGGTAATAAAAGAGGAGGATTGATACACATGCATCATAATATTCTTTTAAGTATATATTTATTGGTTTAAATGTAATATAATATCCAAAAAATTATTTTAAAAAAATTATTCTCATAAAATAGTAATGATTAATTGTTGTACACATAAAACCCCATAAGTTTTAACTTTTTATTTTGTACGTCTTATCCAATTACCATAAATAATCAGTGCATTTAACCCATGAAGATGTACAAATTTGTCAGGATTTAGTTAGTGGGCTAACTCAATTAACCTTAAGGCCTAAAGTAGGTTAGTCTTACCCTGTTGTGTTGGGTTCGTTTGACCCGCTTACACACCTTTAACTACTCTTATAGGGTAGGATACACGTGCATTATCTCCATACCATATACATTAAAGTATATAAGTACAAATTCAAGGATATCCTATATCCTGTAAAAATTACTAGATAATACTAATTAATAAAAAAAATAATATTATAGCTTCCCTTTTAAATTATACTAAAAGGAATAAGAAAGAAAAAAAAACATGTAAACTAACTGAAATAAAAATAATTACTATGACAGAGAGTTAAACAATCTTACATTACTACCATTATTATTGGTTAAGTAGTGTGTACAGAAAAGTATAAGCTTGAAGCTAAAATGTATATAATTATCTCTTGTTGCAGTTATAACTTGCATTTACAAAACAAATCTATTAACTCTTGTATAGAATTTACATATTTGAATTGTTATAGAAATATCAACAAGTTTAGATAGGATTTGACAAAAAAAAAAAAAAAAGGTTTAGATAGGAAAAATTTATCAAAATGGGTATACGTCCTAAAATGGATACTCTGTATTTTTAAGATTCTATAGGGTATAAGTTCCAAGATGGCTTAGCTACAAATTAGCATGGGCTCCAAAAATTTAAAAATAAATAAATAAGAGAAAAAGGAAAGAAAAAGGAAACATAGAAAAGAAATAAATAAAAATAGGACAAGAATGTTTAGACTATTTTTGAAATAGTGAAAATGTATTACTATTCATAACATTAAAAATATTGTTATTATTAACAACATATGTAATAAATATAATTAAAAAACTGTTTGGTTGGATTTTTATAGACTTTTACCTAAAGTGATTTCTTACTTTTTAACAATGTGGGACTTTTTTTTTTCTTTTTGGAAGTTATTTATGTGTTTAATGTTTTATATTCTCACATCATTAATTTTACAACTACAATTAGATGTGCATGCATATAAATAAACGCACACATCTGCTAAAGAATTTTTTTAGGCCCAATTTTATATTTAATGAAAAATTGTTTTATTTAATTTTATGTTTTTTTCTTTCTAATTTCGTCTTTATATTGTTTTTACAATTTTCCTTTTCTCACTAAAAGTTCTATTTAAAATTTAAAAAAAAAAAGAAAAAAAATGGGATAGTTCAACGGGTCAGCGGTATGCTCAAAACTGGCTTGACCCACCCGAAACTTGGTTGGTTCGAGGCTCAGCCTCATCTGATCCGTGATCCGATGGATCTTGCTTAATTTGTCCCTGTGCCGAAGTGTAGAAACACCTACAACATAATCCTTTAAAAGTGGCCATCCTAATTCCTAACTTCTTGATTAGAAAGTAAATAAGTGCACCTAAAATTTGCCAAGACATCCATGCCCTACCCACTTTTCACTGGCTGGCTGAGCCTGAGTCGGGTCACTCCTTTTCCCGACAATGAAAAGAACAGTGAACGAAGAAAATGACTATTGATACGACATACTTTTATGATGGGAGACCCAAACCATTAATTTGTTGACTGTTTCTCGGCAGGTCCTAACTCCCAAGGCCTGCCTTATCTGTACACGAAGCTCCGAAAGTCTTGGCTCTGGGACATGTCGGATAGGAACTCGTAAATCAAACTATTGATTGAATAATGACGCAACTGTTTGTAATTCGCTAAAAAAAATAAAAATATGTTATAAAATTTGAAAAAAAATTTACGATCGGACAGATCCAATTCGGACGTTAAGAAAACCCAATCCGCCTGTCTAGTAAATTTTGCCACGAAGGCGTCAGGCGAGAAGGGCAGCACCACCGCTCCACCACCGCCACGGTGAATATGTGGTGCTTCATGAAGTATTGCCCACTGGCAACTGCTTTTATATATAGAAATTCATAATTTACTTGATAGACGTCATTTTGATTATAATCGTAGATATATGATGGTTAAAAATAGATTAATTACACCACATGCTAAAAGTTATTATTGTTTAATAATAAGTTTATTTAAAGTATTAATATTTTACATATGATATCGATTTTTGATGGTTTATATATATATATATATATTTTTTTTTCAATGAATATTATATTTAACTCTTTTTACCAAATATCGATTTTAATTTTAACAATTCGAGATGTTGGTTTCTTATATGAAGTTAACTTGGTATTGATATCTTTTGTATAGTTTACTCAATGGAAAAGACTTTTTAAGTTCTAAAAATAGCCTTGTTCCGGTAATTTTTGTAATGATGTGCGGCGAAAAATTTCAGAAAAGCATCATAAAATAATCTAATGATTTAGTGTTTCGACAAAAAAGAAAAAAATCTAATGATTTATTGTATTTTTTTTATTCAATCTTATCGTTTATCAAGGGCCTAACATCTAAGTGTAAGCCTAGATGGTCCAAAATGTTTGCTTCCTTTCTAGATTGTGTTTGGCAGATCTAAGTTGACGTGAATTTTACAAGCAATGGTTTGTCTACATATATACATATATTATCTTTGAAAATCGAATCTGCCCGAATAATTATATACATCCATTTTCAAAATATATTTTAGAAAAGGGGCTCTGGCTAGAACAGAATATTGCATGCATCCGTTTTCAAAAAATTAATTGACAAAATTTGGTCATAATCTGCATCATTTGTCAAAAAAGTAACATCAGCGGAACAGAAAGATCAAATATTAATTTCCATTTTTTTGAGCCACCTACAAGCAGTAATGTAAACCCTGATGAGGGCCCCTCCTATAAATGCATAGCCCGATCTAACAGACCCCATCTATTTAACTTTACACATTTAGTTCTAGAGGTAAAGTGAGCCAAAACAATTCATGAGCTACTGAATTCGACTCGATAAAAATTTAAATTTTACTTGTTTGTAATAAAGTCCAATTTAAGTTCGAGTTACTCGAGTAGCTACTGAGCTCGAGTTCGAATTTATTGAGTATTGAATATTCTTTATAGTTAAATCAATATTTAAAAGAATAATCGAACTTAATTGAGCTGAGTTTCGGCTTATCGAGTATTAAATCAAGTCGAGTTCGAACTTATCGAGTATTAAATCTAGTCAAGTTCGGGTTAAAAATCAAGACTCAATCAAGTTCGAGTTTCAAGTTTTTTGTTCGAGTTGATATTGTATTGACTAAACTTGACTTGACTTGACTTATTCACAGTCTTAACAAAGTCCAATGCAAGGGCAGCTTATCCATATTTATCCCAAAGTTTGCTTTAAGGTCTGTTTGGTTTGTCTTATTATGGTTGTTTTGATGTCTTATTTTTGTCATTTTCTATCGGATTATTTGTCAATAAACAAATAGATACAGATGAAATATAAATATTTTTACTCATAAATAGATCAAACAGACTCAATATATATAAGATACATTAATAGATCAAATATAAATAAAATACTGATAAAAATCACATTAATTGGTTTTAGAAAAATAAGGATATATATCCATTATCAAGTATCAAATAGAGTATATTTTGGTAGACCCCATGCTTAGTAAGTAGTACCGACATAGATATTTTATTATAAGCTCCTCATTTATCAACTTTTGCACACAAATAGAAGATAAGATTACTTTTTTGATGCATTAAGCTTTCGATGAAAGATGTTAATAAAAGAAATAGGTTAAGTCACCATCCAACTTTCTACTGCTATATCACATGTTCTATTATATATCTAAATCACAAAAGTTATAAGAGCTAACATTAAGATGAACTTCAACCAAAGTTAAGCAATTCTTGATAGATTGTTTAACTATTGAAGGAGTTGTTTCACCTTTTTAGATTGATTATATATGTGTATATTTGATTTTTTAGTGTTGGTTTTGACTAATTTTTGTAATATGGTATCCGTAAAGTTTTAAAAAATTATTAGTAAACTTTTTAAAGAAATTCACAAATAACGTGCAAGATTAAAAGCATTTTTTAAAATATTAAATGACACTTCCTATGTTGATAAAAATGTACGAATGGCTTGTCATTTCCTTCATAGGCGCCTCCAATCAAAATGCCCTATAAATTATAATCATTTCCTTCCTTTCGGAACTTGTTCAATCTTATGCAAGGCTAAAAGATGGGAACCTATATGATACTACACGGTCCGCTTGGTTTAAAGTTGGATTGAATAATATTTTGTAACGAAACATTTGGGATTTCCTTATATTTAAAATAATTAACAAAAAGAAGAAGAAGAAGAAGAAGAGGAGGAAGAAATAATAAAACACAATATACAAAAGAGTGGTGTGTGAGTATAGTAGTACATAGTTTTTTTTCAGTTAATATCAGCATGATATGTGCATTTATAAAAGTTTATGATAAACAACAGAAATAGTACATAGTTTTTTTATAAAAGTATATATACATTAAAATTTTACCAATAAAAATATAATACTAATTCATTAAATCCCTTTTTTAGAGCATAAACATACCGATATCTTGTATACTAGAAGTTTATGTCAGTTAATATTAGCATGATATGTGCATTTACTCCTCAAAATATCCCTAAGAAATATAATTACATTGTAAGAACCTAACATGGTCCAAATCTAAATTCAAGCATGCCTAATTCCTAGTCATGTATAATACCTTAAGTATTACACGTACATGCTTCCTTAAAAGATATGTTTATGTCAAACATTTGCTAGCCAATTTTATATTTTAAAATCATTTAATTAGATTCTAGAGACAACTAGATTTAACAGTGATAAAACAAACCTTATAAAAACATTTCTAACTTTTACTCATATGAGTAGATTAACTTTTTATTAAAAAAAAAAAAAAAGCATACCATCAAACATCTTATCTACCTTCCTTGATGGTAAAATGAAGTTTTAAAACTTATTATAAAACATGAGCTCCATAACCAAGTCTTTAAAGTAAAATATAGACTTTAAAAATCCAGTTCTTTAAACAAAAATAAAATGAAACTATCCTAACTTGTCTTTTTCCTCAACAAACTCTCCTTGATTCATCCCATACACCCAAACCAAACATCATCATCCACATCGTCATCATCAACACCTAGAAAGAAAACAACAATGAGCCTAAGCCCAGTACGACAGCAACACAAGCACAGACGAGATGTCGCACAGATAAGATGTCACACATACTTAAACCAACTAGATGTACCAACAACAGGTTGTTATCTTTAAATTAGAGTAAAATAAACATCACAAGAGTACTCAAACTCCGGAATAAGCCTTTAAAAATTTGGGGTTTTGAGTAATAGCAGTTACTCAAGGGGTTGATATATATAGCCCGAATACTTATATATCATACATCTATCTGAGAAAGAGAAAATAACCTCATTTAGTATTTCCAGCTGTTACGTACACTCTACCCATCTCAGTTCGTAATATAATAAAGCTTAACCAGTCCCATAAACGTGAGCTTTCTTAAAATTGAGATTTATCAACTTTATCCCAATTCCCACTTATATATACTAATTCATCCTATACATGCTTATATAACGGTGAAAATAAGAAAAACAACATCTTACTTATTTATTGACCATTTGATCTTTATCTGCCATAACTACTCCCTTCTTAATTTTGAGCTACTACAAACTTGTTTTCCCTCTCCTATCTCATTTTCAAATTTTGATTTCTTCCTTAGACTCCTTGGAATTGAAATTTGGAGTGATTAATTAAGAGAAAGGGAAGAGAAAATGATGATGATGATGATGAAGAAGAAGAAGAAGATGGAACTATAGAAGGAAAGGAAAAGAAAAGGAAAAAGGAAAGGGTATGAACTTTATGATATTTTAGGGTAAGAGTATTAGGTTCAAACCTTTCAAATAAATATCTTTCGAAATGAATAACTTGTAATAGGAATTTATTTTAAGAAATTGGTTTATATCAAATTAATATTTAACTTGAGCTTAGGCTCAAGAACTAATATTTTTAAATAGATGGATGATTTCGAAATTGGTAGGAGTTAAGGATATAAAATTTTAGGTTAAAGCTTATGGACTTAGGAATCCACTAAACATTTAAATCACATATTTAGGGGTTTAGGGATTCAAAATATCAAATTTCAACTTAATTTATTACTAATTTAATTATGTTAACTTTTTTAATTACATCCTATAATTTGCTTAATTTATTTAATCTATCTAATGTCAATTTCTAACTTAGATGAGGAATTAGGGTATTTCATTCTTTTCCCCTTAAAAGAATTTCGTCCTCAAAATTCACTTTACTTCTTGTTGGTAGAAAACTTTTCATCTTGTTTTTAACTTTATTACTCAAAAAATTTTATTTATTTTAAGAATTTTATTTCTCCATTATGCTTTTGTTGCGCACTTTGGTTATTTTTCATTTGAATTTTGTTATTATATTTCATTTAAAAAAAATTAATTATTTAGTAAACATTTATAGATTTCAAATTTATATCTTGCTTATATGGTTAGTGTCATTTCTGTTTGATGTTTCTCGTTATTTGTAAAGCGTATTGAAATATGATGTTATTTAGGTTTTATATCATTTGTTTATAAACATCCATTTACTCATCATTTGTTTCTCCAATTCATAATTTGAAGTTTTTAATTTTTTTTTTAATTTTATATAACTGATATTTCATGCAATATAGTATATATATATAAAACAATTTGGATTATTTAGCGATTTCAAGCTTTTACATACTCAATTTGAAGAAGACTCAAACTCGACAAAGACAATGAATGCCTTGACGACTTTAACTCGACTCTTGACTCGACTCTTCACTTAAGATAACACATAACGACGTTATATCAAGTGACAAAACAAGACTCAACAAAAAACGATCATAGATTCACTATTCTATCCTTGTCTGCATATATGTGACAACGTGCATATGAAACATACAATGTTTATATTCTTTTAATTATCAAGGATGTTACATTTTGTAACTTTCATTAGCGTTATCATCTTGAAAAGATTATAATCAAGAAGTCTTATATTTGCCATTTTTGTTTCTATAAGCCAATTTTTTTTAATATGTGTTACAATTAAGATCTCATTTTGGTCGTACATATGGAAATTTTCATTTTGGATTTCATTTCACTATTTGGTATGATATAATGAATAAGATTTACTATTTTGAGTTATGAGTCGTATTTCTCATAATATTGCTATGGTTTGTCATGTGACCGTTATCATATATATAGAATCAGCAATAGAGAGATATCCATTCACTGTTTAAATTTTTGAATCTTTGATTTTTATTTTATTGAAAATTGACTTTTGACAATTTCCATGAACACTTTTGCTTTTGGTATATTTGAGATATCTCTTCAATTGTTTCATTTGGTTAGCAAGTTGCTACGGATAACTTGTTTTTTGATTTTGAGAAAATTTTGGAGTATACATTAGATATTTAATTTACAATTCTATTTTAACAATTCATTAGATTTTTTGTAAAAGCATCGTCGTATTAGTAGAATTTGGGGTAAGTTAAAGTTTACTTCCCAATCTACTTGAAATTTTGAATCTTCTTTTCATTTTTAAACTTTGGCAATTCATTTTGATTTTGAATGGTACACTTGACATATTGGTAGATTAAAAATGTCAAGGTCAAATTGAAAACTTAAGTTTTGTATTCATTTCGATTTCTTTACTTTGTCAACATACCAACAAATAACATTTAAAGGGAAATTCCTATTATGATCTATCGTTTTATCAATACAACTCATCATTGCATATCACACAAGCACTTAGATTCTATTACAAAATTTAAAGGATTTAAGGAATAAGTCCTAATGTTCATCTAAGTTATTTGTGCTCTACTTACGTTTAGTCAGATTTAAATTAAGTCCATTTACAAACAAACATCAAAACATACATTTACAAATGCATCACAAGCATAATACATAAACAAGACATATATATACAATGCACAAAATCACATAATCACACAACACTCACAAATATATCATAAGACAATTCAATTTAAAAGAAAACACACACATATCTATATGCATATAACACAAACAAATCATACAATATTCAATTAGATCCATTTTCAAGTATTGATAGAAAATAAATTTAAGCCAAGTTGATTTAACTTAATGTGATTAATTGATGTTTATTAAATCTTAAACTAGAGGTTTAACAGTCAATATAACATAACAAACCAACACAAACTGAATACCTATGCTTTCCCCGCACTCAATTCACTGATTCTAATACATATCCTAATTCATTATGCAAGGGCAATGTTCGGAATAAACATTTGCACTTATACCATTTGTAAGGACCCGACATGACTTGAATCTAAATTCAGGCATAATTAATCCCTGGCCATGTATAATACCTTAAGTATCATATGCACAGACTTCCTTAAAAGATATGTTTATACGAACATTTGCTAGCCAATTTTAGATTTTGAAATCATTTATTTAGACTCTGGAGACAATTAGATTTAGTAGTGGTAAAACAAACTTTATAAAAATATTTCTAACTTCTACTTACATAAGCAAATTAACTTTTTCATAAAACAAAACCATTCCATTAGGTATCTTATCTACCTTCCTTAATGGTAAAACAAAGCTTTAAAACTTATTACAAAAAATGGGCTCCATAACTACGCTCTTAAAGAAAAATATAGACTTTAAAAGATAAATCCACTTCTTTAAACAAAATAAAACCAAAATAAAATTTAATGATTCTAACTCATCTTTTTCTTCAACAGACTCTCCATGAGTGGTCCCACACATCTAAACCAAACATCATTGTCAACACTAACATCATTCACATCATCATCAATACTTGGAAAGAAAACAACAATGAGTCGAAACCCAGTACAACAGCAGAACCAGCACACACAAGGTGTCACTCATATTAAAATTAATGCAATGCAACAACAACAAGTTATTACCTTTAAATTAGAGTAAAACAAACTTCACAACAGCACTCACACTCTGAAACAAGCCTTTGGGAATTTGGAGATCTTGAGTAACAGCGGTTGCTCAAGGGGTTGATATAAGCAGTTCGGATACGTATATCTCCTATATCTATCTAGAAAAGAAAAAATAGCCTCATCTAGGATTTACGACCATTATATACACTCTACCCATCTCGGTCCATAATATAGCAAGGCTCAATCGGTCCCATAAATATGAGCCCTACTATGTTACTTCTCTCTGATCAAGATAGACGTTACATCGATACTGTTTACCCCATCAGCTACCTACTGAGCTACTTATAAATTACCATTGCATCATAACATACCATTTCATCATGATAGGAGGTAACCTAAGCACCTAACTGTCGTGCCTAGCTCCAACCAAAGTTGTCGCTCCTCAGACCAAATTAAACAATACAAGCACAAGCAACACTAATTAATTAAGCTGTCTTTTAGTTTTAGTTCATTAGAAATGCCTATCCTAACAAATGACAAACACATTACTGCGTACTTTATTAATTTAGAATCCAAATAGAAACTTAGAAGCCATCTCAGAAGATAGGTTTAGAGGCAAACATTTGTTTGAGAAATTAAACTACATAAGCAATTAAATTAATCACCCACTTTCATCAATCTTATTTTTAAACCTATTTGATTAAACACTAGTAGGAACCCCGCCATGGTTGCAAAAATTGCCATGAGACGGGCCGTTCTCTATTTTCTGTTAAATTATTTTTTTCTCTTTTTTTATAATCATCTATTATGAAAACATCATCATATCATTCATTTTCAAAACATTCTTAATAAACAAACATTTGAAATAACATATTCCCCATATTATTCAAAGCCTAACCAAAGACATCCAATTAATAGTTATTAAACTTATTTTAACTTAACCCTAACCAAATTGATTAGAATTAATTATTTAATTTAATTACTAAGCCAAGTTAATTAAACTTAATCAATCTAATTCATTTTAGTTCATTAAAATCAATTTAGTCAAGTTAAACTTAAATTATTAAGTTCATTTTATACCTAATTTTTATGTTTAGTCCAATTGGTTATTAAATCTATAAATTCAGTTAACTCATTCTTAATTATAATTTAGGTAATATGACATGTTGAGTATCATTTATCAATCACATTTTATTTTATTTGGATTTTCATGAAGAACATGGCCAGATAGGATGGATGTGTTTCACCCTCATGCGTATGATAAGCATGATCAAATATATTCAATCATGTTTCCTTCATGCTTGTTCATATTTTGAAGCTTAGAGAGAAGCACGGCGTGATAGAAAAAGTCGTGTTTCTGTCATGTTTCTCCTTAAGTAGAAACAATTGAGAAACACAATGTAATAAAATGTATCGTGTTCCTCCCGCATTATATAAAAAATTCAAGCATGTAAAAGTTAGAGAGAAACACGGTGTAATAGGATAAGTTGTGTTCTACTTAACATGTTACATATAGAAGAAACAGAAAGAAACACCAGGAGACAGGGGAAACCATGCTTTAGCCATGTTGTTCTGGAAATATTCATGCAAAACAAATCAGAGAGAAGCACAATTGGATATGATAGGCCGTGTTCCAGCTGTGTTCTTCCCTGGTAAGTTAAAATATGAAGCATAACGAAATATAACTTCCCATGTTCCTCTCATGCTCTTCACTTTGTTTATATTTCGAAACCTTCACTTATTTAACTACCTATTTTGAATCACAACTCCACATCCAATAGCAACATACAACTTATAGCTTTACTTAAACACTTTCAAACATCTATTTTTTCTTTATCCAACTTCAAAACATGTCACGAATCATCTAACCTATGCATGTGTATACTAACCTAGATTTTAACTTATATGTTCATATATGCATTGTTCATCAACTTTATCACAATTCCCACTCATATCTAATACTAATTCATCCTAGACATGTTTATACGATGGTCCAAATAAGAAAACAACAACTTACTTGTTTATTGACCATTTTCTATTTGTCCATCATAACTACCTTCTTAATTTTGGGCTACTACAAACTTGTTTTCCTATTCCTATCTCATTTTCTAACTTTGATTTCTTCTCTAGCCTTCTTGAAATTGAGAGGAGCAGAAGAAGAAGAAGAAGAAGAAGAAGAAGAAGAAGGAACCGTATAAGGAAAGGAAAAGAAAAGGAAGGCAGGAGAAAAGTAAAGGAAAAGGAAGCCCATAGCTTTTTAGGACATCATGAATACTTGTACATTTAGCACATATACTTTTACAATAGACATCTCAATAGTCTTATAACTTAATGATATTATTATTCCTCTCTCAAATGGAATGAATCGCATTTTAAATCTCCTTTTTAGTTGTAATGGAATATATATATATATATATATAACAAAATAGAATATAAAAATTGTCATTAACATAATAAAGTAGGAGTCAATCCCATTATTCCCAATTAGCTCATTAATATGCTTTGTAAATTGTAAAATGGAGTACCATCATCCTTAGTAAACACGAAGGAGAGAAGGGAAGGGGGGATAGGGAAGGGTGGGACTAGGGCTGTAAACAAGTCGAGTCGAGTCGAATCGAGTTGATAAAGTATCAAGCTCGAACTCGAAGAGAATGAAAAACTTGAAGCTCAAATTTGAACTCAAACTCAATCAATTTTTAATTTTTAAGCTCAAACTTTATTCGATTTAATAGTCGATAAACTTGAACTTGACTCGATTTAATACTCAATGAACTTGAACTCAACTCAATTAAGCTTTATTATTCTTTTAAATATTGATTTAACTATTAATAATATTTAATACTCAATCAGCTCAAACTCGAATCTTCTCGATTTAATACTCGTTTAAGCTCGATGAAATTTGCGAGCTCACTAAGCCAAGTATTTTAAAACTTGAACCTAAGCTCGGTAACTACTTGAATAGCTTAAATTCAAACTTGACTCGATTGTAAGCGATTTAAATTCAAGCTTTTCCCAAGTTAAACTCGAGTAGCCCACGAGTTATCTCAACTCATTTATAGCTCGAGGCCGGATCATTATTTGTTATCTTATTTTTTCCTCCTTTACTATTATTTTACTGCTTTAGGAATTTAATGATAAATTAGGATTATGGTTTGAGAAAGTTTACTAAATTGAAATTAAGTTTGCATTCTATGTACTTTAGACTTCATGTAACTAGCCAATTAGAATTAATAACAAACTAGCATAAAATATTGCCTTAAGAACTAATATGTCACATTTTTATTTTAAATTTCACATCATTATATCTTAAGGTAAATTGAATTTACAATCGTTAACCATCTTGTATGTAAATTTGTAGCCTAATAAAAAAAAACTATTCTACCTTTACTACAATAAAAAAAAAAAAAAAAACATACAATAATATGCAGCTATAGGCCCCTTAGTATCAACAAGTAAGTGTCAACATAAGTTTAAAGCGATAATAAAGAAAATATGTCATTGTGGATAAGTTCTTCATAAGCATATTTATACACTAATGGCATATAGGAATATATCAAACAAAACCAAACCAACGACAATCATAATATGAACAAAATGAAAGTCAATATCAACATGTTTTGTACAATCATATTGAACAAAGTTATAGGTAGAAATTTCTAAGATTATCACAACATAAGATGATAAACATTGATTAGGGACCCCTACCTCATTAGCAAGGTTACAAAACCAAATAACATCTACAAGATATGTAAATGCACTTTATGCAGCATTTATGGAGTACATTAACATAATAGGTTATTCCTTAAAGCACTAATAAATAAGGATATCCTTACAAAAATTGGCATACTCTGAAAGAATAATGAGTTATCTAGTTGACTAACCATTAACATAGCTAATATCAATAAAGATGGTCAGCTAGATATGTGTTACAATAGGCACACCTAAGGTAAAAGTGTCTCAAACATGTTGGAGCACTCATCTAGTAGCCTTCATGTGATTAATATAAAGCTAAATTACATGTATACCTCTTACAATCTTTTAAAATTGCACAAACCTCTTATTTTTTCAAATGTCAATACCTAAACCCTCAATTATAGTTGTGGATCCTGCTTTGCGATGTGCTAGCTAATGTGTATCCCTTTGCTAACATAGAAAGAAAACTAAAGAAATTGAATGGTCTCGTCAAGTTATTTGGTGAAAACATCAGGTTGTATATCCGATTTTAATAGAAGAAAAATTGGTTAACTTTGTCACGTCCACACATAAATTTGACATAATATTAATTTCTTTATTTGTTTGGTAAGATAAATACACATCTACCAACAACACATTAAAAAAGTGGGATCCACAATTGTTTTAAGAAAACTACATGCTAACTTTTTTAAAAACAGGGTCCATACAATTTTTAAATATTTCATGCATATTCATGTAATTTACTCTTAATATTTAAAAGATGTATGCATCAGTTCAATTGATTGATCACAAAGTTGATATTTGGTCCAATAGCACCAATGTATACAACCATAATCTCATTATAGGCTATATAGTTAAGCAACAAAGGAAATCCATAAGCATCAAATCGAATACAAAGTGTTAAAGGGGTTTCAACAAGTTTCAAGAGATGGATGTTGTATCTCTTGAGGAAATCATGGATAAACTCATATTGAAATAGGTAAATGCCTTAAGGAGTGTGGTTGAATGAACATCAAAAGTAAGTGGAGATCAATCTAAATTGCTTGAAATAAACAGGCGAGATAAGATGGAGATGAAGTGAGAGAGTAGGCTAGGGTTATTACCTATTGGAATCCATCATCAAAATAAAGAGAAGGATAAAAGCGTTTGAATCCTAAAATTATATAAACATGAATGTATCAATTTTACATTTTGAAGTGGATGTGTAGAAAAAAGCTACTATAACGATGGAACCAAGTATAAAGAGACTTTGACATCTATATAGATATGGTGTGGGTAACCTTTTTTTTTTTTGTTTTTTCATGAAAACCTTTTAAGAATACTAAAGGGCATCATAAGATTCTCTAAGAGAGAACGCAACAAATGTTTGGGGTATATCTACATATGAGATTCTGTAATCCATTATTTTTTAATAAATGTTCAAACTTACTCGAACGTGAGGGCTGTGAGAGAGCGAGTGAGCACGGTGACAATAGCTATCATATTCCGCAAGAAGGCCAAGGAAGGTATGCATGACGAGGCTTGTTGAGCTGAGTAGACAACCAATTCAGACTAATTGGTCAATCATGGATTTTAGCTCAAAGAGGTTGCTGGTCATCGAGCTATTTTTAAGCTAGAGGGCAAGGAGGCGTTATTTGACTATGAAATTCGTAACATGGCATTAACAATTGACTATATAAATTATAGCTCGCAGTAATGATCCAACCTTGTCATTGATGCATAACCAAGTTGCATATACGGGCTGCTTAACCCGTATTTTTTAAGTTGCAAATGAGCTAAACCAACCTTTTTGTTGAGCCTAAAATTCAAATTCAAGCTCGACTCTTTTAGTTGAAACAAGCTTTATTTTGAGTTTGAGCCGAGTCAAGTATTTTATCCAGCTCAACTAAGCTTTTATCAAGCCTAAAATTCCAGTGCAAGCTTGGCTCATTTAAATAGCTCATTTCTAATTTTCTTCAAATCTAAAAATAATATATAAGAGCCACTAAATATACATACATTTATAATAAATCAAAATTACTTTTTTTTTTAGTTTTAGTTATATAGTTATATAAATATATCATGAATAAAAAACTACTCACAAGTTTGTTCATAAGTTCACTTGCCAGTCTATTCAAGAGCCTAAACGAGCTTGTTCAGAGGCTAGCAAGTAAGCTTAAATTGAAGCTCGAATTCGACTCATTTTAGATAAACGAGCTGTATTTTAAGTTTGAGCTTGACTTATTTATCAATTAAGCTCGAGCCAAACTTAAGTAGCGCAAGTAACTCATCTTGTTTTGCAACCTAGTTTTTGCTATCAAATCTTATGCACGTATGCATTTTTAGAAAAAAAAAATGATTTTGGATTTTACCATGGTCGTTAAGTGTAGAGGTGGGCAAAGCAGGTAAACGGGCAGGGCCATTTTTGGCCCGCTTTTAAATGGGCTAGATTTCTTAGTCCCGAACCCAGCCCACTTCAGCCCGTAGGTCGAAATTAATTTTTTTTAATTTTTAATTTCTAATATTAGTTTGTGTGAAAATTATATTTATTTATATATTTTAAGGTTTGATACATATTAACGACTAATTTTATTATTATTTTGATTTTTTATATATAAAAACAAGTTTTAAAATGATTTATTAGATACATATTACGTTTAAATAAATAAATATGTATTTTAAAAAATATTATAATACTTGTGATACATGCATCCATCCTTCTTCTTTCATAACATATATTAATAATCACTAACATGTTATATTATTCTATTTTTTAAACTTCTCCTCTTGTAGTTTTTTTTTTTTTTTTATTCCGAGTTGGCCCACAGGTTAAACAGGTTGGACCAATTCAACCAGCTTTTAAACGGGCCAAAAAAACTTTGACCGCAACCCTCTTCTTAAGCGGGTTGGCGGATCGGCCCGCGAGCTGCGTCCCATAAATGCAACACAGTGGCAAGAAAAGATTGTATTTCCATAGAGAAATTGTTGGCAATGTACTAAACTATGGCACTTAACTCTAATCTAAGCTATAAAAAATTAGGTTTTTGCTTTAAGATCTAAAATGACAAAATCATACGAAACAACGCTATAAGAATATGTAATTGTAGATGTATTATCTTGATTTGCTTATCCCTTAGATTATGATATTTTATTCCTTGTAGATATGTTAGGATCGATTAAATGGCTGGTCAAACCCATTCCACCTACTAAACTCTGTCAACTTAAACTTATCTATTTCTTCAATTATTTAGTTTTTTTTTTTTTTAAAGAAAGTTTTTCTTTTTCTAACAAAATAACTATTTCTTTTAAATCTTTTACCCATAATATATGTAAATTTTCATTTTCCAATTCTCATACGTTAAATACCATCCCCACCGTAATATATGATGAGATTAAAAGAAAAATAAAAAAGAGAGAACCTAATTGATTTAAAACAGAAACAATTTAAACAAAGATTTCAGACAGATAAAGACACACAAATCCTAACAAATATATATATATATATATATATATATATATAAAAGAACGATAAACAGAAATAAAACTCGTAAAGACCAATGGCCGATTAATACCATTATATATGTACATTCCATTCGTTAAAATATGTCAAGATGTAACTAGAACATCGGATCACAAGTTTGGAATCCAAGCCTTTATCTCCTTAAAATATTGGAATAAGTGTTTCATTTGATACAAGAAATATTACTTATTTTTATAATTAATTTTCTAAAGTTTAGATATGTAGATTTAATAACTTTATTAAATTTTATAAGTAGCTATCTAAATTTTATTTATTTTTAAAGTTAACTAACAAATGATCTTAAAAAGTTTATAAAATATATATTTGAATACCAAATAAGACATTTAATATATGTATGTACATATATTCAAAAGTATATTCACTTAGGAAGAGCCTATTGAGCCGGCCTATTAATTTTCAATTTGTCAAAATATTACAGATACCATACGACAGCTTGTTTTAATATATGCTCCCTTGACTTAGAATGGACGGTGCAGCCTGGGGCCAGCCAAGTTACATATCGATATTGACCGACAGATGCGTTTGTGAAGAAAACCCAAAACATCATGCTCTCAAACAACCTTTCCAGTTTCAAACACCACAAATTATAAATATGGAAGAGTTCAAAAAAAAAAAAAAAAAAATTAAAAAGCCTAACAGTTGCTACCAAGAAAAAGAAAATTCATTTTCCATATCTTCCACTCTAGGTAAAATTATGTCAATTGACTAATATTGCTTTAAAAAAAAAAAAGAAGAGAAATATCACCCGCACCCTCCAATCACTTGATCTAATAGTTCGATAAATATTAAATCGATGTTTTTCACCTTTACCTTATAAACAATCCCCTATACTCTCCTGAAATCCTTGTAAAACTTCGCCTTACTTGAACACTGCAGAATTAATCATCTACCTTTGATCTTTCTTACCTCTGCCCCTCTTCTCTTATAATCCTTCTATTTTTTTAAACATATATATATAGAAATAACAAATTCCTATCATATTTGTTAAAGTAGTATCTTCAGGAAAAAAATATTAAAAAAAAAAAAAACACAATATGGATCAATTGAAAGGTGTCAAGCGTGACTTAACTACCATAAACAAGAGCTTATCAGAGAATCTTTCTTAATCGTTTTCAAAAGGTGAAAAACACAAGGAAAAGATACAGTGAGCAAGATATGCCATCTAGAATGATTATTAAGGTTTTTTCATAGGGAGAGTCTTTTTATAAAGGTTATTTAAAATATAAATATACTTGTCTGTCACTTATCTGAACAAGTGGCTTATCCGCTGATCTTATTTCAAAAAAGCTAAAGAAAGAAAATCAAAATACAAAGAACTCAGACAAAAAGTATCAAAACTAGAAAACTCCATCAGAGAAAGTAAAAAAAAGTGAATGATTTGACTAAAAAATATTGAAAGTAGGTAGATAACCATCTTTGCAATTCCTTTTCTCCACTCTAATGGAAATGGATGGCTGCAAAACAGGAAGCAGCACCAAGATTTAGAATATCCAGTTGACAAGAATGACTAATCCTACTAAAGAATCTATTAAACTAGAAGCCACACAACCAATCAGGGTTTTCATTAAGACAATTCCCTCCCCTCCAATTAAATTTAGCAATGTATGAGTTAAAGAAAGCAAAAAGCGGGATAGGCATCAAAAGTTGCTCATACATAGCAGCATGTCATTGGAGGAAAACACGACCTAGGACGCTTTGGAGACGAGGAAACTTGGTCTGTAAATTGTGTAACCCGGTTCCAGAAAACAGCTGTAAGCAAAGACAGCCGTAACCTTGATAACAAAAGAAATAAATCCAATCCCTACCATGACCCTGCAGAAGAAGTTGCAAGTCCGAAGAGTTTTGCTATGAATTTTCTGGTGTTGTATAATTTATATTTAAAATCATATGGCAGAGCAGATTACCGAGTACATTAATCCCAAATGAAAATGACCCTAACATAGAGAAATCTATGGCAGTATCCACAAGTTGTTTCTTGCATTAATGTGGATTAATCATAAACAGAAAGTGGATCTCACCTATGCACAGTAGACAGCCATCAATGTGGTCTAACAGACTTTTCAAGTCCTTTGACCTGATTAAATACTATCAACCATGGATGCCTCTCTTTCATGTTGGCTAACAAAGATACCGGGAAAGTAATATAACAAATAAACAAAGTATGCACAAGACGAGTAATAACACATAATAGCTACAGAATAGATATAAATGAAATGCAAGCAGAAAATAGATAAAACAAACAATATAAGGAAAGAGGCCAACATTTCACACAAAAAATGGACATCTCGGCATATAAAAGGGAAAAAAGAAAACCACCAACATACCCCAAATTTTCGATCCAAGGCTTACCAAAAAAAGGAAAGATTGCATCATTGGCATATAATTTGAAAGTTGCAACAGATGGATTATGATATAGAAGAAGATCCTGAACCAGATAAACTTTATGACAACATGACCTCAACAATGCCATCCACATTCTTACAAGATCACCTCAGATCCATTAACAAAGATACAAACACTCATGACCCCTTCAAAGGTTATATTACTTCTTCACATCAAAAAGAACATAGGGTTTACATCCTCGGATAACCTACACAAACCTAACAGCATAATCAGGTCACATCCTAACATTTAACATAGATCATGATTTAACTCATCAACAGAACTTTCTGCATTCTTTCCAACTAGATTATATCATGGATTGACCTGTACTTTCTTTTTCGTTTAGCTCTTTGAAATTTTATTAATATGTTCCAACATGTAAGCTCTTAAGTAGACAATCAAGCCAGACTTCAACAATGGGGAACAAATTCTCACAGGAAGAGAAAACGGAAACATCATACATTTATAAAGAATAAAACCAACAGAAGAAGCAACGCATGGCCAACAAACCTCTACAGCTCCTATCACATCATGGTCTTCCAAAATAAAGTGACCTGAATGAATTTCAATGGAAAAGCAGAATGTGCTGAGGGAGAGATCATTTTCGTTTCTCCATATAAGCCCATTATTGCCAATAACTTGGAGACAGAGCACTCAAAAAACATGGAACAACAAGAACATAGTTATGTCCTCACTAGGATATGGCAGGTTAAAATGGACTAATGCAAGGCACATCCAATTATACAAGCTAAACCTTGAATAATTGTCATTGAGATTTTCAAATGCTCTCTTTCTCTCAGACGATAAAAAGACAGATCAAAACAAAGCACCATTTGACCAGCGGAAAGAAGGCATAAATCCCAAACAACAAGATGAAAATAGGATGTTTTAGATGCCAGAATCTCACCATTTCTTCATTCAAACCAAGTCAAAATAATTCTAAGCAATCAAAGCTTTTCTCAAGGCAGTATTGTGGACTTATCAAAATCCCTTCATGAATCACACCTTGTTCATCACCATCCATCATGAACAAACAACCTTGTCATCATGAATTGCATTTCCTATGTCAACTCTCAACATAAAAGGAAAAGAAGATAATTCCAAATAGATGCAGCTATGCATGTGCATCTTTCACTAATCATTTATTGTACAGGATACCAAATGCTGTATGTGGAAGTGTGAGACCACATATTGTCCGGTTTTCCTACATGTTAAAAGATCAATGGGCAAATGCACCTCCACTAGTATTTCATCTTCAAGCCTCGAGTGAGTAAGAAATAGAATTTGAAAATGTCAAATCTTTCGTGATTCCATTGTGTTACATAAGAACCGTATTATCTTAAGAAATCAAAGGAGAAATTTCATTGACTGAACCATACAAAAACATGTGATCAACTAATCACATAAGCACAGTTGGTTCAAACTAATCATATAAATATACAGTCTAATGAATTCATCATGAAATAAAAACTTTCAAATTCCTCTATGAATCATACCATCACATTCCAATCATCCATATGGGCAGCATGTGATTAGTGTCGAGATAGATACAATAATATCACCAATCTGGGGACAAGAAAAACATTTGTCTCCCCCTCCCCCACATTTCCATCATCAATAAGAAGAAACCAAATTATTAAAAACCAACAAAGGAGAAGTTTTATCAACCAAACCTTCAAAAGCAAGTGAACAAAACTAATCACCTTAAACACAACTGATTCGAACTAAACATATAAAAGTCTAATATTCAATACAAAATAAAGAACTTTCAAAATCCTTATGAATTATAACTTCACAATCATCCATTCATCCATCCATAGATGCGAGGTACAAGAAAAACATTTGTCCCTCCAAATTCCATTCTACCATCAATAAGAAGAAACAAAAGGTCTTCTTCCCACATTCTTCTTCCCATCACTATCATCATCACAATTCAACCCACACCCACATTGGGGACACTCTTCAAAATTATCAATAGGGAAATCAGCACCAGCAATCCCAACACTAAACTGAAGGTTATCACCCCTCCTACTAACTTCCACGATATCAATCCACATGAACCAAAGCTTAACCTTAACACCCTCTAGGCTCACAAGCTTATTCCTAGATATAACACCTCTGATAACCGACTTATATTGAAGCTGGTAAGAACCTTCAAGTGAAAAACTACAGGTGGCGTTAAAAAAGGCCGAGAATTTACCCGTGGTGGTGTCGAGTTGATAGTCGTTGACACCAACTGGGAGGATTCCGACAGGAAAGTTGTAGTCTTGAAGGATGTCGTAAGCTGAACGCTTGGAGAGTGATGGTGTTGGGGTTGTAAGGAGGAGAAGGGGGAGGAAGACAAAAAGGTGGGATCTTTGGGTGGAGTAGACGAAGAAAGGAAGACCCATTTTGTTGTTTGTTAAGAGTTTTTGATTGGGGGTGTGTTGTTTTGTAGGTTGCTTCCTTGGGGCTCCTATGACCATGAAGAAAAAAAAGGTTGTTTTGGAATTTGTGTTTGTATGTGCGTGCGTGTTGAGACGGAGGAAAAATTAGAACGGTAGTTGATGACTTGCAAGTGAGTCGGATCTATGAACAGATCAAGTGCCTTTTAATATTTCTCACGCTCGTTGAATATCTCCTTTTAAAACCCTTTTTAAATTCCTTTTAAAAGCATAAATATTTACCGACTAGTGTACTCGGTGCATATGCAATAATAAATTTTGATAAATATCAAATTATGTTAACAGGAAATGAGGCTAGCTCCTAGTGTATTAGCCCTAATCGTAGCTAAGCAAATAAAAAAAAATAGATTTTTAGATAAAACTAACCTAGAAAATTTAGGATTTCCAACACCTATAATTGAATTAGGTTTAAAGCCAAAAGTTCTAATGATTAATTAAACGTATGCTATTGACCAAGATACACTTGCAAATCCAAATTAATAATGGGTTTAGTGGTTTCAAGCAATTGAACATCAAGTAAAAACTCCTTTTCCCAAAAAAAGTGATTATCCTAAATTAATAAACTAATTTTCCATATTCCTAAGAAAGTGATTGATTAACTAATCTTTATAAATTATTAAACCCTAATTGAATTTAAAATTCATATCCCTATGTGATTTATAATGCAAAATAGCTAATCACAAAATTGATTAGAAAGGTATTTCTCAATTACAATTATAATCTAACATGCATTTCAAGATTAACCCAAATTACATGTTCAGTGAATTAGCATCCACAAACAAAGAATCAATCAGTAGCAATAATCATCAACTCAAAACCATTAATAAGATCATAAAGAGAAAGTTTAAATATCATCCATAACATGAAACTAAAAAAAGGAATAAAATCACCTTGAATATGGATCCCATACTCAAATCCATGTTCAAATGATATTCTCGACTTATTCCCGGTGTGGAATCCTTAAGAAAAGTGAAAAAGAAAAAATACCTACTGTTGTCTTCCCTACTTTCTATTTAAGAGTAAAGAATAAGCTTTTATTTCATCTAGGATTCATCCATGTCCTTCACAAGATCCACAAGAGGAGTATTTATAAGAAAAAGACGTTCATGGAAATAGGTTAGCACATTGCATTTGTACGCTAGTGACTTGTATACTGGCCTTGAAATTGGAATTAATTTCTGAGACAAGATGGCCAACAGCTTTGGTGGTGGCTTTGAAGTAAGCCAACTAAAGGCCAGCAGCGGGTGCCGGCATATGTTATGATGTTAAGTGCTGGCTTAAATTGTTGTTGAAGGCTGGCGGCTATTGTTCCTTATATGGTCGATGTACTTTGTTTTCTTGAAGGCCGACAGCCTTGGTTCTATGATTGGCCAACCTTGGATTTTCCTTATCTCCTTAATTGCGTAAAACTCCTCTAAAATTCTTGTATTTGTATTATGAGTTCTCAAAAACTTAAAATATCACAATAAGCATACTTAAGTACCATTTTCTTATGATTTCTATAATAATTCAGCATGATTCATATAATAAAAAGTGAGTATAATATGTTCTTATCAAATATCCTTTGTGTGTGTATTTTATATATTTTTGAAAGGTGAAACACCTGCTTATTGTTGTTCTAAAAAGAATACAAATAGAAATTGTACAAAAACAATTACCAAATCGATATCGTTATATCGCATGTTGGAGTAAAAATGCCATAATTTCGTACTTGTGTCACATGTATAAGCTAAGATATAGTGATTTACCTAATCAAAGTTTTAGACGCCAGTGTATGGCACATTGGGTGTGCGATACAGATTCCAGCTATGTATCGCAAGTTTAACGAGCAATACACGTATAATTATATGTGTATCACTCGTTCGTTAGACGTGCAATGCATGTCCACATGCTCAACATGTGATACACATGTAATTTTTTAAAACAATTATCGCACCTCAAAGTACGATACAACAACACTTTCCTGTAACTTTTTTTTCTACAATTTGGTTTTATTGAATTTTTTTGAAAGTATATTATACATGTAATATTCTCTATATTTGACATAAAATTTGGTTTTAGGAAGACCAAACTTATGACATCATTGAACAAATAATTTAATCATTAAAATAAATATAATAAATTGTATATTTAGTATAGATGCAACTAGATAGCTTGTTGTATGGCCCAAAAAAAAAAAAATACATAGCTTGGTAGAGGGTACCACTAAGGACTTACAAAGCATATAATAAAATTTAAAGTAAAAATAAAAATAACCTAGAAATTCATAATATTTTTCACTCTCCTCTTAACTCATATTAATTTTGATATGATATTTGAAGCTCAACTTGTAATTATATATATCTATATGTATATGTTTTGTTTTTTTGCTAGATTATATTTATATAGGTTAAACTAATATTTTAATTATGTTATATATTATATTTTTTTAGGTAATTTTATGTGTAAAAGTTGGCTTTTCACAAATAATATATTGGTTTGTAATTTGTTAAACAAAAGATCTAAGTTTTTCATATTATTTGAAGATATTTTTATTTGTTTCAATAGTTTAACTTTGATTTGTTATTTATTTTGGGGGTTAGAGTGGCTTTTTAAATCCTTAATTGGGTTAAATAGAGGGAAGTGAGTCCATCCATACTCTATAAAGGCGGATTTAAATATGACAATTAAAACCTCATAACGTTTAGGACCAAGCTTGGGAGATCTTATAAGAAAGCAAGGTTAAATTGGATCTTATATAATTGGTCTCAAACCCATCCCCTTGCGTCCTAATATTAACTATTTTAATAATACAATTATGTATGAATCGAAGTCATTAAATAATTAGCAAGACTGTTCTCATTAAAATTGATATAATAGGACATAGAGTTTTCCTAATAAATATAATAATTGGTATATTAATAGCCTATTCATTTAATATGAATAGTTATCCTTTTATTTATCTTAAAACTGTTATTACGTGCTCATTTGAGGAAATGACAATTAATAATAAATTGTCTTTACATAAAATGATGAATCGTAATTTATGTCCCTACATCCTATTTTTCAACTTTGTCATAAATATCTCTATCTTGGAAATATCACCTATACAATTATCCTCTCTATAATAAAGATAAGGGCATTATAGATATTTTACCTATTATTATAATAATGACTTGTTTTATTTTTTACATCCAAGTAAATATTATAATAATCATTATAACTCTTTTACATTCCTATTGAATTGGAATTCAATTTATCCCTTATTCCATGCGACTAATTGAACTAATCATAAGTATTTTAGTGTTGTGATCATGGTTGGATATGAATCTAAGGCGTTAAATAATGAATAGGCACCGGTCTTGTTCTAAAAATGACGATACCTAAGAAAACTATTTAATTTGAAAATTATTTACTTTTATTTTAAACACGGTATCTTGGTAAGTCTCTCCCTTTTTTTCAAATTTATTGATAATATATTTTAAGTTGTGAAAATATATATATTTTTTGAAGAAACATATTTGAATGTATATTTTATTCTTAAAAATATTTATTGAGTTTTCTAATAAAATAGAATAAATGGTTCTCTTCTTGTTTGAATAAAATAAATGGCCGACAAGTTTAATCTTGTAAAGATTATTGGTCATTTGATATTATATATATGTTTTACTTTTAAAATATTTCTAGTAAACATATGAATAGGGGAAACGATTGAAAATAAAACCACTCAAATAAGGTGTAACATGTATCTTGATTGTCAAGAAAATTATCCAAATATAAATCATATTATTTTTATTATATAAATACAATGCAAAATCGTATCTAAAAAACACCATTGTAAGTGTGTAGCATGTCTTGCATGTAATTTAGAAACTTGTCCACGTTGTTAAATTGCATTTAATAAATGCGATTTTATTCGATACAAAGAAATTGCATATAATATATGTCATTAGCTATTCATATACTTCAAGAAATTAAAGCCCAAACAAATTGCATATAAAATATGCAATTTAAGTTTAATCGGATGTATTAGATGGTTTACCTTAAATCAAATATTCTACACGCAATTTAAATACTCTGTTATTTGAGCTAATCGAAACAAATAAATTGCATTTAAAATTTGCAATTGAAGTTTAAATTGCATGTCGATGTCCAATAATATCAACGAAGTTGTATTTTGGAACGCATAACATGAATTGTCTTTTACATTGCAGGTAGAAGTACATAAAATCGCATATCATAGATGCCATTTTGAGTTGCTAAAATATGCAATTATAAGATTTGCAATAATATTAATATAATTGTTTTTATGTAATTGGTAATTGTATAATTAATATTGTAGCAAATTAGTAAACAAGACAAACTTCCCCACTCAAATAAATATTTGCACGTTAGAGAAAAAGAAAAAGGAAAACTTGCACCTGCACGTGGTTTTCAAATTCCACTTTTCAATTTAATTATTAACGGTGAAAACGATTATCACATTTGGTTATGGTATGTATATATTGACAGGCTTTCATTTTATTTGACATGATATTTAATTATATATACAATTAATTAAAATAAACCGATAGCAATATAGATTGATATATGTTAAAGATACTTTAGTTATTTATGTATGATTTTATATCTAAGGGTATAAAGTATTCGCGTAATTTAAAGTAAACGTGAGTTCAGGTACTTCGGAAATTGGGTTCATCAAAGAAATTTTCATTTTTACGTAATTGATTGCTGCTCAGCTGACAGTACATTGCCAATTTGCCACGCATAGAAAAGACTTACTTCAACCCATGTTGAAAGGCCATTTCAATTCGTAATCAAATGTCTAAATTTAACCAAATTCAAACCAATTTTGTGTCTCAAATTCTTAAGACGTATCATCTTGGCTCAAATAAACACATCCCTCGTTATCAATCGAATGGCTAAGAGACATCCGCCTTCAGATCAATAAAATAGCACGTACAAGACATGAATGGGCAGGCAAAAGAGGGAAATTATTAGAACAAGGGAAACTTATTCCTGTTATGGAACTGTACCATCATTATCACTATAATTAAGTTAATAATAAAAAAAATTAAGGGTAAAAAATTTACAAGCTTTTATCACCATTGAAATAAATTTAAACCACCACGAACCTATAGGACTTTCCTAGCAGCAGTAATCATATAGAAACTTACAATGAGAACATCATACGATCCGTCCAAGGATGGTAAAAAGTGACAGGTTGACGTTGATCGGGATAAGTTTGTCCATATATTTTAGTTAGTCATACAACCATTTATTCTAATCAATCCCGCTGATGTCATACTCAGACAATCAAACCTATTTAAAATAGTAAAACTTTCATAAGATTAAAGATTTTAAATAAGTAGTCCATTTAGTACGTGTACCTCCACATAGACATGGTTCGACTCCAAACCGAAAATCAAACCAGAACCGTCATCAACAGTTCTAGAACCGGCTATAAAACCACCTGTTTTATAGTTTCTAAGCGATTCTTTGACCTAAAACCAGATGAAACCAATAATTCCACCCAATTCCATTAAAAAAAAAATAATATTATTAAATATATAATTATTAATATTTAAATTATTTCATATAAATAATAAAATTTATTACTTATTCATAATATTTGATATGTTATTATCAACAATACAAATAAACATAGTTTAAAATCATATATAATTAATTTAAATAAACTTCTTCTAAAAGCAAAATTTATTTTCTTAATAATGTGAAACTATTTTTTACATCGTAATTTTCTTTTTATCTTTTAGAGTATTTTACAATATCAAAATACTAACTATAATTGATATTGAATGTATTTATATACATATAAATGTCCATACTAAATAAATTTTTAAAAATTTTAGTTAAATAATTTAATATTTTTAGATCCAATAATTATTTTTAATTTAAAATATATTTTATTAAAAATTAAATTAAAAAAAAAACGGTTCCACGGGTCCAAAAACCAAAATCAAAACCGAAATCGAAACCGAAACCAAAAACCAACAGTTCTATGGAACCGAACCATAACCGTATCCCACGGTTCCCGTTCCAATTCCGGTTCCAGTTCCTCAAATTCAAGATCCAAAATTCCGATTCGGTTTGGTTTGGTTCTGGAAACCGTGACGATGTCTACATGTACCCACAAGAAACAAAATGGGCCCAAAATCTCATGCGCTTTCATAATAAAAAGTTTCAAATGAGTTTAATAAGAAGAGAACCAAACTAGGTCACAATATAACAGCAAAAATATTCTAGATAGAACCTGCCGTAACACCTCATAAACCTTGTCAAAAACTTAAAAAGGCACAATCAGAATAAGGATCTTTCTTAGGAATGTAAAAGATTAAACCTAAACTCTGAAACCCCTGCTGTTTCTCTTTCCTCTTGCCCTCTCGAACTTTCTACCCTTTGATCGCACGTATGGCTTGGTATGACTGTGCGGTACACCAGGAGCAGGACCAAAGTGTTTGACAGCTTCACGAGCATTCTTTGGACCTCTAAGAAGAACCTGCAAATACGCGTTTGTTTAGTGGAGCAAAAATGGCTAAGAACACCTTTCCTTGATATAAACAATTAAATGAAGGTGCTTGTAGATGGAGAACTCATGCATCCTTAAAGTCGCCCAGTACCCAAACCGGGACAAAGTGATGTACATACCACCATTGAGATATATCCAAATGAAATACACAGCTGTTAAGCAGCTACGGAATGCATTGAAACATATAGGAGAATGATACAATCTGGCAATCTTACCGTGTTCTGCCCAAGTGGAGCTCGGAGAGCAAGCTGGTCAAAAGTCAAGCACTCACCACCAGCCTTCTCAATCCTTGCTCTTGCTGTCTCTGTGAAACGCAAGGCAGTGACTTTCAAGGCTGGAACTTCATAGACACGGATATCATCAGTTACAGTGCCAACAACAACTGCGATTTTGTCCTCCTGCGAATAACCCAATGGGAAATTCCACACCTTAGATTATTCAATGAACAAGGCACAAAATATATTTATCTTAATATCTATATAGGATGAAGTAAGATGACAACCTTTCCCTGCATATAGCGGATAAGTCTGGAGAGAGACAATGGAGGCTTGTTGACCTTGCTCATGAACAAGCGCTTCAAGATTACAGCATTGAACTTGCTTCCAGTTCTCCGGACAAGGAAGCGATACAACTGCAAAAAGTTTTCGACTTGAAAATTAGATTGATACACACATGATGATGATAAACCTTACCTCTAACTACTAGCATATCCATTGAAAAACTTTAGTCAAAGACCTATTAATTAATCATGTTCCCATATCAATACATTGACCTCCATATCAAGTGCCACACTATTCACAACCAAGTAGAACATGTCTATTTGGCCAAGGCATGCTCCACTTCCACACTAGGACAAATTCACATACAAATTATTCCGAACCGAAGGGTTCCAAGTGAAAAGTGGCCAATGGCATCAACGAGATCATACGGGGAAATGCCCATTCAAGACCAAAAGATCTACTACATATGACAAAACCTAAAAATCCATAGCTGAAAGATATCAAAACCAGCTCCCCAATACCAAAACAAAAACTTTAGTTTCTAGGCCCAAGTACAAAGTGTGACCAAACACTTATTTGCTCATGGATAGAATGGACACAAATATAGACAGCAAGCTAAACTGCACAACACAACAGGTATTGACCGTGACATGAATGGAAATGGTTGTAAAACAAATGAAAATTTTCTAATGCACAATCAAGTTTGACACGATGAAACCCTGATACAAGCAACCAACACGCTTTACCACATCTAGCTATCAGTTTATGTGAGCACAAACTGATATAATTAGTAATTACAATGAATCATTGCATATACTCGTGCAGCACTTGTTACACAACATGGACGTTTGCAAACATAGACAACACGAAATCGATATTACATGAATACGACATCGAGTACGATAAGATCAATTATTTGCATTACTACATATACTTCACACCAACACGAATACGATACTAAAACGAATCAACGAAACCCGAACACGACCCTCCAACCCAAATCACCAACTGCAGCTACAAATGCAAATTAGCAAAATTAACCTAAGTGTACTAGCATAAGCACAAATAAGATTAAACCATAATTCAAACGAAATCCTATAATTATCAATTATACGAAAATTGAAGCATATGCTAGTATCTAGAACCAAAAAATACACAGATTTTACAGCTCTACTTACCTTAACGAGAAGTTTAAGATAAACATCATCGGATTTAGGGGCAGTACGCTTGGTCTTCTTACTCTTACCTCCTGCTTTGAGATCGATCCCCTGCAAATTCATTCACAAAATATCCATAAACAAACATTTCGAATTTACATTTAAAACACAAATACAATCAGAGACAGAGAGAAAGAAGGGATAACCATTTGGATTCGGTGGTGTCTCTGCTACGCCGCTGCTGGTGGGAGAAGAAGATGGAGACTTGAAATGTAGCTAGGGTTTTGGAAAACTTTATAAACTAGCGAGAGATTAGGGTTTCTTTTTTTTTTTTTTTTTTTTTATCTGAGTATTGTTATGGGCCTAGCTCACGGCCCATGTAGCTTCAGTTTTGCTCTTAGCCCAGTCCAAACTTTAATTTTCAGACAACTTATAAAATTTTAAATTATGTTTTAATCTATAATTATCCAGTAATACAAACTTTAATATCTCCTCATAACTTTTTTTACTAACATGAATTTATTTATTTTTTATTTTCTTTGTACCTTGTAATAATAATATTAAGTCATTAATTTTTTTTTATTCAACTCTAAAAATATAAAATAAGATTTTAACTCGTAAAATAAAAGGTAAGATTTTGATACTTTACTTTTTTTCCCCAACAATAGAGCATCCATCTCGATCTTTTTAAATTTTTAGTTTTAAATAATATTCTTATTAATGTTCCATATGTAAAGAACTGTGATATTTAATTCAATATATTTCACATTTATTCTATTATCAATTATATTGTATATTATTTATACCTATCATATTTTAATTTAATAAAAGAGTAATCATCTTCTCTGTTTTAATCTATAGTTTTAAATGATACTTTTATTAATGTTCCCATCTATAAAAAGAAATTATTTATCTTCCATCTGAATCTATATTATTTAAGCCAATAATATAGCATCCTCTCCACCGTTCTCATTTATGATCTATATGATATTTTCATTGAAATTTTCGTCAATAAAAAATTATAATATGTAATACTATATATACCTTCTTAATGTTTATTATCAATTCTATTGCATTTTTTTCCTAAATCAAGGTCTTTTTTTTTTTGGCATATTTTTTGGTGCATTTTCTTATTCCTGTATAATTTCTTCTTTTTTGAAAAATTTGTCAAAACACATTAAGCTATTTGTGATTTCTTTTACCATTTTTATACAGTAGTCATGTATATAATTTTTTTGAAAAATTTGTCAAACCTAATCAAACTATATGCATAGTATGTTAAAAAATATATGTTAATTACAACTACTTTGCTATTAAGAGAAATATACTATTGAGGGTTTAGTAGTAAACATCTTAAGAAAAAAAAAAGAATTTCTTCAAAAATTTTTAAGATATTTGAAATTACTATGATAACAACACAAATTTTTTTGAATTCATTTAAATATTTTTAGCTCTCTAATTTTATGATATAAAATGAAAAAAAAAATACTCATTAATCAATCAATAAAATAAACTCCATTCGGACTAGAAATTATCCATGTCATCATTTATGATTATTAAGCAAATACATATTCGTTTCAACTCTAAAATTTTTCCTATGAAATTCCTTTGATAAGCATTGATTGTCATTATCTCACCGAATCTATTATCTATCTATTATATGACATACACGTGTATTTATATCATATTATAATATACAAATATTTTAGATTTTAGTTTTCACAGCATTGTTTAAGTTTTACCAAAAAGTTTAATAAAATGACATTTACCTAAATAGTATTTAATAATTGTAAACAATATAATTATCGGTACTAAAATGATCCAAACACCACCTATAAAATTCAAAAATTCAAATATGATAGCTAGAAAATGGTTAGGAATTTAAACCAAAGGAATTGACAAAATTAATTAGTGGGTTAACTGAAACGAAATTTGAAATTAGTTTGATTAAATGTTCTAGGCTAGCAAAGGCCATCAAATAAAACCTAGTGGAGATGAAGGGTTGAAATCATGCCATATGACGCTCCAAATAGACATCCTACAAGCCTTAAATCCCACCCTACTTGCTCTTATATAATTTTTTTTTTTTTTTTTGCCCTTAACTTTTTTAGAAAGCCTACTAAAACCTTAAAGTGAGATTCTCTGGACCTTAGCCTCCACTTAATGTTGATTAAGTAAGATTAAAGGAGGATTAACACTAATCAAGTAAGGTTATTTGCTTGTTGATAGGAAATGTGGACAATAGAGATGAACTAAGACAAAGAGAAGAGCAGCAAGTTTAGGAAAAATCGTAATAAGGTGAGTTTGAGATTTTCAAGTATTGAAATGCAATATTAATCTGACTTGATGTGTTGGTATGCAATGGAAGTAGTAAGCAAATTGAGTTTGGAGGAGTTTTGAGCCTTGGCATACCAATCACAGTTGAAATAACAAGGTAAGACCAGAAATCAACTCTTTGTGTTATGAAGATGTGATGATAGGAAGATAAAACTATTTTGGTAATGTAAAAGATGAAGAATTGACATGTTTTGAATTAGAGTTCTACTAGAAATTGACTTTGTAAGGAAGAGGGTGATAACATATGCCTAAACTATAGAGAGAGTGATGAAACAAACATGACGTTTAATGTTGTTAGTGTTAAAGCTGTTGAACAACAAGTCTATGCACAAGAGTTTTGAAAATTTTTAGAAAGACCATGATGAATTTGGGAATTTCATGTCAAAACTAGACAAATTAAGTTTTCAACTTTAATTAATGAAATTTCCAAGATCCGACGGTCAACTAGAAGCAGGTATGAAGTTGTAACAAATTATACGGCGTATGAAACCCTGTATAAATCATTGTAATGGACTGTGCTCATTGGTGGCAACCTGTGACAGAATGATTTGGATGAAACTATTTCTTTCTTTTCTTTTCGGTAAGTCTTGGGGGCCTGTCAAGTCCCTCTTTTTATGTATGATCTACTGAAGGAACTCTATCTTGTTCGTTTTATGGGAGTCATGAGTACTCTTGTGTGTGTTGGTATTTCTAGGACAATCGGAATATTTGTTTACTAGCTTGAAATTTAATCAAACTTAAGTTATGCTTGTTGTATTAGTTTAGGCATGCATGACATGTGTGTATGTTCTTGATTACTATGTATTGGGTTTCACCGCTCACATTTTACAATTTCAGGTGAAGAGAATGATCATTTCGTATACCTTCACTATGATTCTCTTAGATGTAGATTCCGTGATGTGGAGGAGTAGACGATTGTTCCTTCATGGGTTATGTGGGACTTTAGAGAGAGTTTTATTACTAGACTTTCAAATGGTTGTAATGATGTTCAAACGTATTTTCTCTTATGCCACATGCCAAACATGTGTACTTAGGTTGAGCCTAACTCCCATTTTTATGGTTACTTTCTTAAACTATTTTAAACTCTAAATTTTTGTTTCTCTTTTCTTTAGATGCTTCTCTACATGTTTTGTACAATAGTTCCTCAATCGTTGATGATTCACCAAATGATTTTTTGTGGTTTTACTATGTAATGTAATCACAATTTTACAGCTAAAACTTAATTAACAACCTACCTAACTAACGAAAGTCTTGCACATGTCGCTTGGAGGCAATATGTGCGGTGAAATAACCATGCTCTTAAGCACCTTAGGGTTAGGCCATTTCAAATACAATAAAAGCTTTAGTGTATATACCTCTCTCTACAAGTAATATAATATTGTAGTAAGATATATAATCAAACTATAGTATATGCAACATTAATATGCATTAATGCTATTAAAATTATACCCTGTAAAGTTAATTAATTGCTCACTCCCATAGATTTTGAAAACTATTGCATTAGTAATCACCATGTTTTAGTCAATCATATAATAGATTCAAACTAATAAGTTATATTTTCCACCTTTTCAATGTAGAAAAATATGTGTTTATTAACTTTCTTTTATATGTTTGTCATTCTATTGATGTTTGAGAAAAGTCTTTAGATGGTGAAGATAAGGAAGTTATTTTAGTTAATATAGATCCACAATCTTGCTTCTCTATATAAATTTCAAGATTGTAGAAAAGGATATCAAATTCATTCAATTAGTTATTTTATATTTCATGTATAATTGTGTAATGTAATTTATTTCCTATTTTCCCTTATACAAAGAGTCATTAATAATTAATATATAGCAAAGAGAGAGTGTGCGTGTGGGTTTGACACATATGTAAAGTTAGTTATGGAAAGATGGTAAACTTAAATGGGCAAAATTATTACACGCTAAATATCGTGCCTTACGAGCAACTGATCTTAATCCACCTCTATACTCTGGTCCTCTACTTTGTAAGGTAATTTTCAAAAGCCAGGCATAGGTAAAAACAAATGGTTTTTCTCATCTTGGAAATGGCTAGCAAACAAATTTCTAGTTTGATTGGTGGGGAGGTATGGGACCTTCACAGCAATAAGTTTCTAGTCCTCTTACCCCCAATTCTGATCACCTGACTCCTAGAGATTGTTGGATTAATGAAATTCTTTGGGATGAAGATAAAATTGGTTTTCCAATATTCCCATTCTTTGTTAATACTTTTGGTCTCATCTATCTGTCTGTTTTACATGATGATGGTAATGTTTTAGGTTAAGACACTAGACTTAAACCAACTTTCACAAGTATTTATGATATGTTATTGGTGTATCCTTGACAAGACACAACAACATGGAAATGGATCTGGCGATTATGTGGCGAGTTCTCACAAATTCTTTACCTACAACATCAAATATGATGCGAAGAGGTTTACAATCTTCAAATGGCTGCCCAAGATGCAGTTATTTAAATGAAGATATCGAGCATGCTCTTCGTACTTGTCATTGCATCTTATCTATTATTTCTATCTATTCAATTCCTACTATAGGAAATATAACTTCATATATGGATTTCTCTATCTAGATCCAAACAAATTATCATATATCTTTTGCAGATTGATCACAAACTTCTTCCCTTTTAGCATTTTAATTTTGGTATCATGCTATGGATGTAATGGCATAATCAAAATCAACTCATTTTTAAGCTAATGTGGTCCTGCTGTTAATTTAATTGAAATTATACAAGCTAAAGCGCATGAATATTGGATACACTTGAGACTAAATAACATAATACATAAAATTGAGAGATTAAATCTAACTTGGAAGCCTTCTATTGAAGGTTGGATAAAACTCAATATCGATGCCTCTTTTGCTTTGCAATATGGTCGGGTAGCTATTGGTATTTGTCTTAGAAATGCTAAGGGTTTATGGCTTGCTGGTTATGCATGAAAACTTGGTTTATTGACATCACAAAAACTAAATTATGGGCAATTGCATTTAGGTTAAAATCATGTGTAGACAAAAATTATCAAAGGGTTGAAATCAATAGTGATTTAAAGGTTATTTGTCATTGTTGGATATGAATGCCAATTTCAAGCTTAAATATGCTAATGTTCTTTGTATGTGTAGGGAACAAATATCTCAGCTCTAACAAGTCAGTCTTCTCCACCAGCATAGGCAGATTATCCAAGTTGTTGATGCCTTGCCACTTTTGCTTTAAATATGGATATGGAAAAGGTCTATTTTGATCATCCACTAAAAACATACTAGAAAATACTCGGGGGGGAGGGGGGGGGTGGGGCATTGAGTATTTGACTTAAAATGCCCAAGCAATAATTTATTGTGCAGTAGATCAATTTAAAACTTTAATAATAGCAAATATAGCAATAAAAGAGTGATATAAGGAATGTTAAAGAGATAAGTAAAGAAGATTTAAGTCTAGATATAACGTGGAATTTGACCCGCTTTCTAATCTCCACGATCTTCAAAATCACCTCCAACAAATGACTTCACACACTTTATTAATTCAAACATACATAAGCTCAAATAAAGCAGTACACAAATTAAAAATCCTAGGAAATAAATGATTTTCCCTCTTTTATAGTGCTCTCTTATAGATTACAGATTACAAGAACAAAGCATTAATTCAATTTTCTCTTTTTTAGTAGACTTTGCAAAATAATGAACAATAATACAAAGATAATGAGAAGATTTTCTGATTTATTTGTTAGCAAATAAAAGCCCTTAAAAACCTTTTTTAAATCTTCCAAGGAACGTGTATTTATAGATTTCAAAAGTTTAAATGTCCGTTGGAGATAACGTTGACAAACAACAAACATTAAATGAGTGCAATGGTCATTTTATAAGCCAATGGGCTTGTCGGTGTAACCATCAATCGACTCACCTGTTATGAAGATTGAACAAGCTTTAAAAAAGAAGACTCGTGCCTTAGATCTTGTCGCACCTTTGATTTAAACTTATTGCACCTTTGATTTTGTCGCGCCTTAGTTCTTGTGGTACCTTGGATTTACCCCTCAATCAAGAATGTGCTATTTGAACTCGTCACACCTTGATTTGAACTTGTTGCGCCATCGATAAAAGGACCATTGTGCCCTTGATGAAAGCTATGATTAAGGTTGGAGTATGTTGATTTTGCACCAGTTATACTTGCTTGTTTGTCCATTTTACACCTGCACAATCTGCTTCAAACAACACACACACACATACATATTCTAGCATGTTGTTTATCCAATTTGTTTGACTAATTAAGTGTAGTTTAAGTGTAGTTTAACATAATTGAGTAGTTGATTTTATAACTAATTTCCTTATAAAAAATTCATGTTGAGTGCATTGGTTCAACGTCCACCTCTATCGTTATATCACCTTCTCTAGTAAGATGTTGTTGGGTTTGGATTGTATAGATGTACATATAAATGGATCTTAGTTTCAGTTTGTTGCTCCTTTTTGTCTTTTTCCTTGTAAATATGGTAGGTTTACTCCACTATTGGCAATCGATTGTCTTAGCCAATTTGTACAGCAATACTACTTTAACATAATGAATGTCTTTTTATCAAAAAAAGAAAAAAATATATAAAGAGAATTTCTTTTTTTTTTTAAATATTCACATTAAACAAAAAAAAGACATAAAGTTCAATACAATTCAGGAGGGAATCAAATTAAGCTAAAACGAGCCAATGAAAAAAAAACAAAAAGATGTTAAAAAAAACAACAACAACACTTTCCAGTACTCTTTTTTAAAACCCTTATATCTTCATGTTATTCTTAAATCCCTCCTAAACAAAGATAAGGCAAAGACACAAAAGCTAACCAAGAATCCTCCTTTCAATCATACATCATAGCCCCAGTTTTATCTACTACAACATTTGATTCTCTTAGATAATAATCAATTTTTGTTTTCTTAAACTTCCTGGAAATTTTGAATGCAAATCAACAATAAATTACCAATACTTAACTACAAAGAGAATGTTTAACTTTAATATTGTTGGGATGAGAAGGAGTTGTATTTTTATTCAACTTTCATTATTTGTCAATTGGTTGGTATATTTAAAAGGTGAAAAACATAAAACTAGAATTGTATTTCTTTCTATGTTTTTTTTCCCACTATTTATATGAATTCAATAGCATGAAAAAAAAATATCTTTACAAATAATTGATATTATCAACTCCCAGTGAATTCTACGATTATCTTTTAAGCATACAATTTTTTCCTTTTATTCTCTTTGATTAGGAGTTAATATTTGCAAGTAGTAATGATGGCAATTTCCTTGTATTTCTTCAACCATTGAGGTAGGGACAAAATGTTTCCTTAATTAGAGGAAGTAAAAGGGCAAAAAAATCTAAAGCATTCTTTCAATTGGTTTATTTCAACATTTTTCAACAATTATAAAAATGGAATAACATTTTTAGGTTTTCATCAAATATCTCAGTTCCTGAACTTTTGTAAACTATAAAATTAGATACTTCAATTTTAAAAGTAATCAATTTGGTACTTGGGCAAACTTTTCAAGATAGCTATTGGTATCTGATAAAATTGAAATGGAATGTAGCGTTTTTAAACAATAATGGCTTGACACACCATAAACCCATGGTCATAAAAAAATATTAAGTTTAACAAAAAAAAAGTAATATATATCCCATCTTCTTCTTCTCTAGCAAGCAATAAATGTATTCTAATCCCAACGATCAATTTAAACCGAACATCTACAACTACATGTTCTTTCACCTTCCTTTTCTTTATGCTTTTCCCACCTACATAATACCCTCCGAAATCCACATTTCACTTCACTGATCTAAACTTTAACCATAACCCTCACCAAGTTCCAAAGCACAATCACCGCATTTATCGCAAGTTGCAATCATAATGGGTTAATAGAGCTCTAAGTAACATATTGGTGGGTATCGGTTTCTTGTAACGACATTGAGTTATTTGAGTTCGATGGAGTCATGAGTTAGGTCTAGTTAAATGTGGTTTGGTTGGGTTGCTCCTTGAAATAGTAATGGAGATGAATTTGAGGGTGTTGAAGTGGTTAAGTTGTGGTTTGGAAATGGATTGAAATCAAGTGGTTGATTGTATGTAGTAGATATGGGGTTCATTTTGCAAGATGGTGGTTATGTTTCGGTTCGAGGGTTGAACTAAACCAAACCTTTTGAACTCGAATCTAACCGCTTCACATTAAAAGAAAAAAATAAATAAATAAGACTATTTCATTTATTTATAACTCTTGAGCATTATATATTAGGACTTGTATTGCTCTAAGATTAATTTAACAAAATGCAAAACTCTTATCATGAAATACATCTACAGTAGCAAGTTTTATACTAGGTTGCAACATCTACAACCATCAATGTCACACCCCGAAGGGTACCCTAAACGTGGCAGTCCACCGTACACAATATTAAAGCCTAAGAATAACCACCTCAGTCACGCGAAGGCTTCCATACTATGTACAAGGCGTCAAACATAAAGGAGACGCATCGGAATGATACATTTTATGTTGATACAATTGAGTAACAATGTAAAAGAAATACAAATTTACTATACTTCAAATACAAATCACTATACTTCAATATACAAATCATTCAACTTCGATTACATTCGTCCACAGACTTCCCTACATAAACTATTACAAGACAAATCATAAACTAGCTGATAACTTCAAACGTTTGTATTCTTTGCCAAAATCCTGGAGTCATACCCGGCTCCAACCAATTCAGTCCCCATCTTGTATTCTTGAGATAACCTGCTCATTTAAACAACTGTTGGGGTATAAGCTACACTAGCTTAGTGAGAATTCCCTTAATTCCGTACCATAACAAACAAGTTATTAATCAATCATATGCTATACATGAACAAACATGTGAGCAAGCAATTATGTATGGGTATCTGAAACCCACACACAGAATGGATTTACGCCCTCCGTATCTTGGGTTAGGGATGGTATTGAAGTCTACACAACAGCTGCTAATCCCCAAGCCCTCAGCTCTTAGCACTCGCCTCGACTAGGCTTACACATGGAATGCATCCCCGATGCGCCTTAGTTTCCTATGAATGAGCTCTGATCCCGGGTCTCATTATCCAAAACGAGTCCTCAGACCATACCGATCGACCTGCGTAGGAGTAGCACGCTACCAAATGCAATATGTCCAATGCGATGCATGACCAATTTAATTTTTTGCTTAGGTCAAAATATTCATACATTCTTTAGAGTGACCAACCAATATCACACACATAACAGAAATAATATGAACAGTGTAGTTATCCAATCGAATCGTGGTTTCGATATGATTTAGTATTCTTTGGCATACATTCATCATAGCCTCATCATATATCCCATCCCCATTCATATTGATTTTTATCTTGTTCCTATAATTCTAATGCGACTAACTACAAGCACAACAAGGTAACAAAATAAGGAGAAAACTCACTCGGTCATTGGATCACCGGTCTTCTAGTAATAATAATCCGGTGGTAGGGAATCGTCGATCTCGGGATCTCCTAAAAAGGAAGAAATACTCTAATAAGTATTTCATCACTTAACTAATCCAAACTATCTCATTCATACTATCAAATTTGCAATTCGCGTCCTAAGCGGAAATTCCAACTTAAAACGGCCATAACTTGGTCATTTTAACTCGGAATCTCGCAAATTATATATCGATTTCTATCTACTTCGAAAGATCTATCTATTTCTAATATTATTTTCAAGTTTTGAAAACTTTGAATCTTCGAAAAGGTTGGATCAGATTAGGGCAGCAACAATTTCGATTTCCGAAAATAGCTTTGTAAATGGTTGTAATGTTCCTACTATAAAAGTTAGCTATACATGCAATATGAGTGATTTCCTAACATGAATGGCATGAATTTAGTTTCATGTATGCATGATCTTGATGATTTTTGGTAAAAGAAAATTTTATAACTCCTTATATTTCAAGACTTCAAGGATAACCACTTTTACGAATACTAGTTTACTAGCTTTGATTATTTCCATTTGTTTTGGATCTATTACTTAAGAAAATATAATTATTTTTGTTAAAATTGAGTCTTCATTATATATATTACTTATGACCTTCATTTCTACATAAAAATTTCTATTTTACACTTTGTAAATATGTTTTCCAATATAATTTACTCAAAGATCCGAATTTTGGAAATTTTCATTTCTTGCATATTTCTTATGAGAAAACTTGTTTAATGCATCAAAATTTAAAGCTTTACTATATCTATTGCCTAAGGACTTCATTTAACATATAAACATGCCATTTGAGCTTAAATACTAGGTGATTACATATGCATTATCTCAAATTACGAATTTGACAAATTGATCACTAACTCCAAATTTTCCATAATTCCACTACTTGTTTTACACATTACTCATGCCTAAATTCATTTCAACTTGTAAAAATTTCCTTAGATATATCTATTATATATACCTTTCACTTTTTATGTAAAATAGGAGTTTCAAAGTGGTTTCAAGGGCTTTCAAAATAGGTCTCTGTTGGGATTCCAAGGGTTTAAAATTTTTATAAAGATCAAATCTTTTTGCAGCGGAATAAAAAAAAAAAACCCTAACCCAGTATCCATGTGTATCGATTAGATCAGAACAAGATAAAGATTTCAGATCCATACCTTTTTGGTACTTTTTCAAATCTGGAAATTCGGATCTGAGATGTTGCAAACGCAAACACCCTCTACGGTATCCACACGAATGAATGCTCCTTAAAGATCCTCTGTGCTAGCAATCTAGAACACCTTCTAGATTTGAACGGGATTAAACTTTCTAATCACGACTCTCGTGTTATTTGCTTTAGGGTTTACAGTGTTTCACTGCGTCTAATGTGACAGCTTGTGTTGTCTAACCCTAAAGACAAACCCTTATGTTCTATTTATAATGTCATTCAATAATGACATTTTTACCTTGATCTAATTAGGGATATAATATTTATATTATAATTTATTAAATAAATTATAAGATAATTAACGATCATAGAATCCCTAATCTATATTTGGGAACAAAAACTATTTGGCCTAGGGCATAATTACCAACAATCTCCCACTTGCATTAGGCCAAATATAATGTTTATTATTCCGTTGGACTTATTTAATTCAGTCCACGATCCTTTTAGTTCATTCTTGTGTGTGACCCTGTAGGTTCACTTATATGTTGGCAGTAGATGTAAAAACACACTTTAGATCTACAAGACATAATTGGTCTCTAGCAAGACATTATGTCTACCCAAATTAAGTGAAGATCGGTGATCCGACTCTACCTATTAACAGTCAGTTATTTAATCCTTTGTGTACACGATATCTTATAATTAAACATAAGGTGTGGATCAATACACACTTATATCGTTTAATCACATATTTCTTGATTCTAGAGTATGACTGACTTAAACAAATGATATTGATAACTCCTTGTCAATTCATTCGAGCATGGCCATGCATTTTCAGTCTTACCCATCAAGAGGCCTAAAAGATATCTCTCAAATTAATGAGAGGAACAAATCCCATCTTAATCACTAACTTCCTCTACATGATTCATATTATGCGAATCCCAACCTTTATAATTATTCGGTTAAAGATAAGTTTGATTGAGTCAAAACACAATATTTCTCATGTTGGAATCTATGATGATTTCAGGTCCAAGGACTAAAATAACACTGCAAATGAGAAATACTTATGCATTGATCCATATAGTATTCTCATGTTTGGTCAATCAATACAATGTACTCTTACATGTATTCATGTGCTGAATTGACATCTCATATCCATAATCAGTAAAACATGATCATCATCCACCAACATATAGTCTTAATTCATTATTATTTCATATAATGAACGACTAGGGATAATTTAGAATAAAGTTATTTCTCACCTTATGGTTTTATATTAAAGTGAATAATTTAATGACATAAGGAATAACCAATTTATTCAAGGAATAACCAATTTATTCAAGGAATAATACTTTATCAAAACAAAAAGCCAATAACAACTTTGATAAAGAAAATGACAAATATACTATAATGATAATAAACATTCAAATGACATAGAATCCATATGGCTTAGGGCACATCACTAGCAATCTCCACTTGCACTAGGCTTGGTTAGATACAGGTCTAACTATGCTCTAGTATGACCATCATACTTTGACTGTGGAAATGGCTTAGTCAATGGATCTGCTACATAGTCATCTGTATGTACTTTGCATATCTTAACATCTCTTCTATCGATGATCACTCGAATGAGATGATAACATCTGAGTATCTTTTTGGATCACTGATGTGATCTTGGTTTCTTAGCTGCATCCGATGCTGCTATATACTCTGCCTCTATGGTAGAATCCACAACAGTGTACTGTTTGGAACTCTTCCAGCTTATAGTATCTCCATTTAAACAAAATACATAACCTGTTTGCGATCAGAAATCATCAAAATTGGACTGGAAACTGATATTTATGTAACCATTTACCACAAGATCAGTTTCCTATCCCATTTGTCAAAACGACATCCTTAGTCCTTCTCAAGTACTTTAGACTGTTTTTGACTACTATCCAGTGACTCTCACATGGATCTGACTGATACCAACTAGTGATGCATAAACGACATCTGGTCGAGCGCATAACATGGCATACATGATGAAACCAATAGCAGAAGCATATGGAATCCTACTCATGTGTTCACGCTCCTCCTTCTAAGCAGGACATTGAGTCTTACTCAATTTAATTCCATGTGACATTGGGAGAAATCCTCTTTTAGATTTTTCCATACTAAATCCTTTTAGTACTTTGTCAATGTATGCACTCTAACTTAGGCTAATGCTCCTTCTAGATCTATCTCAATAGATCTTAATGCCTAGAATATAGGCAGCTTCACCTAAGTCCTTCATTGAGAAACAATTTCCTAATCATGTCTTGACATTTTGTAATGTAGGAATATCGTTTCCAATGAACTATATGTCGTTTACATAAAACACTAAGAAAACTATTGCGCTCCCACTAACTTTCTTGTAAACACAAGATTCATATTCATTCTTGATGAAATCAAACTGTTTGATTGCATCATCAAGACGAAGATTCCAACTCCGAGATGCTTGCTTCAATCCATAAATGGATCTTTGAAGCTTGCAAACCCTATGTGAATTCCCTAGATTATCAAAACCCTCCGGTTGTGTCATGTACACATCCTCAATGATGTTTCCATTCAAGAAGGCTGTTTTGACATCCATTTGCCATATCTCGTAGTCATAATACGTAGCTATAACAAGAAGAATTCTCACAAACTAAAGCATGACTACAAGTGAAAAGGTTTCATCATAGTCTATACTATGAGTTTGCTTAAAACCTTTTGCAACTAGTCGTGCTTAGTAGGTATGCACTTTGCTATCCATGTCAGTTTTGTTCTTAAAAACCCATCTACACCCAATAGTCTTAACACCATCAGGTGGATCAATCAAAGTCTAAACTTGATTATCGTACATGGATTGCATTTCTAATTTCATGGTTGATAACCATTTCTCAGAGTCAGGGCCCTCCATCGCTTCCTGGTAAGATGTGGGCTCATCTTGATCTATGAGTATAACATCACAATTGTCAGTGTTGAGAAATCCATATTTCTCAAGCTCATGATAAATCCTACCAGACCTACCCGGGCCTTTAGCTAGTGGTTCAGGCTCAGCAACTACTTGCAAGTCTGATTGAACATCCATCATGGGTGCTATGTTAGTTTGTGGTTCTCGAACTTCTTCGAGTTATATTTTACTCCCACTGGTTTCTTTAGAGACAAATTCTCTTTCTAGAAAGTAACCATTACGAGCAACAAACACTTTGTTCTCAAATCGGTTTTAGAAGTAATATCCTTTTTTGTTTCTTTTGGATATCCCACAAACAACCATATATTAGATTTGGGTGCGAGCTTGTCAGACACTTGACGTTTGACATATGCATCACAGCCCAATATCTTTAAAAAGACAAACTGGGACGTTTCCCATTCCATAACTCATATGGTGTCATTTCAACCGATTTTGATGGAACCTCGTTCAATATAGACGCAACAGTTTCTAGGGCATACCCCAAAAAGAATATTGGAAGATCTGTCTGACTTATCATTGATCGAACCATATCTAATAAGGTTCAATTTCTCCATTTAGAAACACCAGTCCATTATGGTATTCTTGGAGGAGTTAATTGTGAGATTATCTCATAATCCCTAAGATAGTCAGAAAAATCTTGGATTAAATAACCTCTTCTAGCAGGTGAACTCAATGGTCTGCATACATCTGTATGTATGAGACTCAACAAGTCAGTAGCTCTCTCACTTTGTCCAGTAAAAGGAGTTTTTGTCATCTTACCCATTAAAAAGATTCTCATGATTCATATGATTCAAAATCAAATGAATCTAAAAACTCATCTTGATGAAGTTTTGATATGTGTTTCTTTTTAATGTGTCCTAAATGACAATTCCAGAAGTAAGTCGGATTTGAATCTTTTGGTATTTATATTATAAATGGACTTATTATCAGATTCATCAAAGTTTAGAACATGGAGACCATTCATTAAATGACTAAATCATAAAAGATGTCTCCATAATGGATGCAGATTGTATTATTCTCAATAACAAATCTAAAACCATCAATGTCCAAACATGAAACTGAAATAACATTGCTACTCATAGCAGGCACATAGTAACAGTTACTTAAAATAAGTCCAGAAGGCAAAGCTAATTCAAAATTTCCTACAGCTAATACAACAACTTTTGCTCCATTAGCCACACGTAGGTCCACTTCGCCTTTTGCCAATTTTCTACTTTGCTTAAGACCCTACACATTTACACAAATGTGAGAGCTATATCTGGTATCTAATACCCTTGATATATAAGTAGATAAATTGACATGTATAACATAAATACTTGAAGAAATAGTCTCACTATCCTTTTTCCTTTTCAGATCTTCCAAAGATAGTTTGCAATTCCTCTTCCAATGACCTGGTTCATTGCAGAAGAAGCAAACCCCTTCCTTTGGTGGTTTAACCTTAGGCTGGGTTTTGAGCCCTTTAGCTTTGGTCCGACCTTTTAGCTTTGCCCTTACCCCTACCATTGGCTTTTCTCTTCTTGCCCTATCCCTTTTGAACCAACACAATTCAATACTTGTGTGATCACAAATCTCTCATGCCTTGCCTATTGTTGGAACATTTCCTAAAGGTGTATGATCATATCGTATGCCTCCATGTCTTCCATTTGCTTCCGAAGCTCAGGATTCATAGTGGCAAGCATGATGCAAGTGACATTCAAAGAGTCTACAACTCTTAGAGCATCAGCAACAAGTTCATTAGGGATTGGTTCATTTAATTTCCTTTCATGCTTAAGAACAATTCTTAAGTTACGGTACCAATCAAGGAAATTTGTGGTATTCAGATTATCTTTTCAAGAATCGATCGCAAGGTTATGTTGTTTGTTGTCATGATCTATATACAGAGGCATGCAAAGTTAATTATCTTTATATAAGTCATTTTACATACTTCTACTTTTATCAAATTAATAACCCTTCAATATTAATTCGGAAAACAAATTTTCTTAGTAGAATAAGATCCATATTTCACCAAATATTGAGTCAGCTTTGGCATGACGCTCAAAATTTAGTTATTTAGGTAGGAAACCCTTTTCCAATTACATCACATGTAACTCTTGTTATGGGATTGACATCACATGTCCCGGCCAAATAATCCCATTTAATGCCATAGGCCCAAAACCGTTTTGATAGCCTATTTAAGCCTAACCATTACAACATGTGAATATCACTATTATTCACCTTGCCTTACTAAGATAATCTATTGCACCCTGCTTTGGCAGAACCTACAATTGGACGATCAAAGCCTTGACAAGTGTCGAACCATGGAAGGCATTTTTATGACTTAATATTATGTGAGGGATTTTAAAATATGATATGTCATATTCATGTCTTCATGACATCTTCATGTCTTCATTACAATAATGAATAGATACAAAAGATTCCTACTAGCACATTAAAAAAAAAAAAAAAAAAACATATAACTCAAAACACTTCATAAGCATATTATGTAGTTTGTATAATAAATTTGTGCTTAACTAATTATATTGTTCTTTTGTAAGGGATTAAGAGGGCATCGCCCCCTGGGGTTTCAGGGGCAGCGCCCCGGAAAGCTAAACGAAAAAGTAAATCTGGGTAAGGGAAATCCTTTTGAAAAATTGAAACTCCTTTTTAAAACCCTTTAAAATTGTTTCCAAAATTTTCATGAAAATCCTTTCTTAAAACTAAAAAATTGTTCAACAATTAAACAATTTGTTTTAAAACAACCCAGATCTGTTCAACAATTGAACCATATCATATATGTAAAAGACCCCAAGAAACAGATCTAATTCGCAATTCAGAACTGTTCAGGATTTATAAATACAACCGCAGATCAAAGGAATAAAACAGATCCAATCTATCTGCTACAGTTTAAAAATCGGAATTCCAAATCTGAGTAAAACAAATATATGCTTGTTTTATTTATTTTTTATCGTCCAATTGAATCAGACGCATGCTAGCAAACAAACCAAAAAAAAAAGAAAACTTCAACGTCCAGTTTCACAAAACGGACACGCTGTTCCTTTTTTTTTTTTAATTAAATATCAATTGGATGATCAAATCATCTCACGCGCAAACTGATATCCAATTCTCATCGGACGAACTCAGATGCACAAACATACAGCAGCTTCAATTGGAATTACAATAAGACCCAATTACAGACGCGTGGTGGGCATAGATCTGATTCCGTGACATGCGCCAGACGCATGAGCAGACATAAAAACAATTACGCCAAGAGACTAGTTCCGACATGCCATCAGACTTGTTCGTCGTCTTTTTTTTTTTTTAATTAAATCAGAAATCCTAATCCACTTGAGACAAAAGCAGATTAAAAATTTGCAATTCAGACCACTAGTCCGTAGCAAACAGGAACAGACGCAACATGGGATCCGCAATTCATTTGTTTAATATTTTAATAAAAATCAAAATCCAATTCTGATGCAGATAGTGTGGCGTGTCTGTTTTTCAATTCTGTTCGTGGCGTATTTTTTTTTTATAAATATAAACTTATTTAGAAAAACCCAAAATTCTATTGTAATCAAATTACAATAAAATTACAAATCCACATTTGTATTGGTTTAGTTCCTCATAAACTCAAATTGATTTCATAATCAACATATAAAATCAAATTTCATAGCATCACATGCAGATCATAAAAACAAATTTCAATCTAATCGAAGACACAAGCGGCTCTGATACCACTGTTGGGATTCCAAGGGTTTAAAATTTTTATAAAGATCAAATCTTTTTGCAGCGGAATCAAAAGAAAACCCTAACCCAGTATCCATGTGTATCGATTAGATCAGAACAAGATAAAGATTTCAGATCCATACCTTTTTGGTACTTTTTCAAATCTGGAAATTCGGATCTGAGATGTTGCAAACGCAAACACCCTCTACGGTATCCACACGAATGAATGCTCCTTAAAGATCCTCTGTGTGCTAGCACAATCTAGAACACCTTCTAGATTCGAACGGGATTAAACTTTCTAATCACGACTCTCGTGTTATTTGCTTTAGGGTTTACAGTGTTTCACTGCAGTCTAATGTGACAGCATGTGTTGTCTAACCCTAAAGACAAACCCTTATGTTCTATTTATAATGTCATTCAATAATGACATTTTTACCCCTTAATCTAATTAGGGATAAATAATTATATTATAATTTATTAAATAAATTATAAGATAATTAACGAACATAAGAATCCCTAATCTAATTAGGGAACATAAAACTATTTGGCCTAGAGCATAATTACCAACAGTCTCAAGAATCATACGAATTTTCCCTTGAACTTTTCTAACAAAAATCTTTCTTTTCAAGTTCTTTGCCTTATATTCATAAAGATCTACCAACTAACATGTCTATATATACAAAGCCAAGCTTTTATGAACATTAATGCATGAAAAACAAAAATATGCATATGAACATGAATGTCAAGGGAAACATGAGTGTCTAAACACTAGATCTACAACTTATAGGGCATGAAGATGAGGTTTAAGACATGAACATATACTTTTCATGCAAGATCTCTACTTTATATGCATGAACATAATAATACTTCAACAAAAGCTTGTTAAACACAAGATCTACTCTTGTAATGGCTTGAGATTCATGCATTCATGTTTTCTTATCCCTAGCATTTGCTCATTGGGATTTTAAGGTGAAAACATACAAGAATACTCTTGCCATTGCAAGATTATGTAGTAGAAAGACTAGAAATCATCACCTAAAAGGAGTTTTGGAGATGAAATGAAGAGGAAATGAACTTGTGAATGTGTGTGTGGGTGGGGGTAGAGTCACGGCAAGATAAGGAAGAAGAAGAGAGGATTTTGCTTTTGAAAAAAATTTGGAATGAGTGAAAATGAGGAGAGAGAGTAGAAATGAGTTTATATATAAGTGTTTTAGGGTTTATTTGATAAAAAGGAGTAAAATAAAACAAAATAAAGGGAAATGGGGAGGGGGATGCGCGGCCAACATGAGGAGGAGAGAGAGGGAGAGTTGAATTTGTTTGAAAAATTGGAATTTGTGTAATAAAAGTGTTAAATGTAATAATTTGTAAGAAACAAAAATTTCTTAGAAAATAAAATATAATTGAGTGTTTGTAAGGATGTAAGACTAGGGTATGGATGTGTGTGTAGTAGGTTGTACTTATGAATAGTAATAATAGTAGACAAGACATCTACTTTACCAGTAGTAAAAAATACGGGAAAAAGGCTATAACTGTAATTTTTATAGCTCGAAAATTATAAAATTTATATTTTTGAAATCCTTATAAAATTTCGGTTCTAATGAATATTCCGGAATATCTTTCTGAGTTTCTAGCTTCGGGGCTCGCTTTTCCGTAATGGAGCTCGGGAAGGCCAGGAATAGAAAATTTTTCGAAATCAAAACTTTCCAAGGTTTAAAATATACTTTAAAACAATATTCCACATTAAATTATTTTGTAAAAGTTCTTTTGATATAAAACCGAAAGAAAGCCGGATCTAAGGCTTCCAGTTTTTCTCATAAGATCTGGACCAAACCAGTTTAGGGTTTCGTTTTCAGGTTTTCGAAGTTTACTTGATTACTAAGACAACCGAGGTTTATATTATAGAATAACAACATTGTAAAATGAAAAGTAGTGAATAGTACCAAAAGACCAGTTAAATACCGGTAGTAATAAAATACGAAATAAATCGCAAAATCAAATAATTCTAGTTATATATATATATATTAAATTTATAAAACTGATATATTTGGAAAGCTTAAGAAATTATGAGTCTAATGGTACTAATATCGTATATTAACATTTCGACCCTGGTGCACTCTTTCAAAGTCTGTACTCGATTGGATTCGAAATGAATCGAAAATTCGTTCATCTCATCTTTTAGATCATCCTAGAATTAATACGAACCAACTACAACCTCTTTCTTTCATTCCGACCTTAGTTTAGGAATACGGAATCGCGAATCTAGGTTTCTATGGCTTCTCGGGAATTTTGGGGACTTAGGTTTTCCGGTTGACTTTTCGGTTTATACCTTTGCTAATTTGGAAACTGATATTTTATGTTTATACAACATATTTGATTTGAGATATTCATTTTAAATTTTATTTTTGTAAGTATTTAATATCTTTCAACCTTCTCGGAATTCTCGAATTGGGTTTCACTTCTGAAAGTTAATCGTTATTTACTTTTTAATAATTTGATTTTGGGTTCTATATTACCCGATTTTACAAGTCGGAGTTACGCATGGAATTTGTCGTACGTAGGGGTTTTGGAATTGAAGTATGATGAGTTCTTATTTTGTTTTTAAGGATTCTAATCTTTCTCTAGATTCTGAAATTTCTAGATTCACTCGTGTTCTTGAACTAATTGGAATTCGGTTTTAATTTAGAGTGATCTTTAGGGTTTATTTTAGAAGTTCATATTGGAATTATTTACTGAAATTTTCCGAGGCTTACAATCAATACTAAGATAACTTAGAACTTTAAATTAATTAGTAATACATGAATTTAAATACGTTATAAAGGAAGAATATTATAAGTAAATGTGGAATTAATGAAAAAGAATAATTTTGTTAGTTAGTGTTATAGATTTATTAAAATATATATGCTATTTTAAATTCACATTGAAAAATATCTTTAAAACGGGATAATATATGTATTTGAAAAATTTAAATATATGATCTAATATAATGATAAGTAACTTTAATTCTTGTGCAACACTCCTCGATATAAACATCTTTTTTTTTTTTTTTAACTCAAATGACTATTAATACTATTTATTACAATTAAATCTTTTAAAGGTGGTGCGAACCAAACCAAACTTCATGTCAAGCGATTCACTTTTCATTAAAGGTTTGAATCAAACTGTTTTGAGAACAGTTTGGTTCAGTTTGATCCCTAAATGTAACCATGAACACCTATACTTTTACCTACACTCCCATCAATGAGACCATTCATTTAACCATCGAATATTAAAATAAATATATTAAGTATTTTAGTGGTACAATCGTAATTAAATATAAATTCAAGCTGTATGAAACTAATCTTGTTAAAAAACATAATGGGGTTATAGAATATTCCATCATTGTAATTTAGTTAAAAAATATTTGAAGACAAAAAAACTTCTATACTATAGACATGATGACATAGGTGCAAAATGCGAATTCAAGAAGGGAAGTATTGTTGGAATAATTTTCTAGGAATTTTAAGGGAAATAATCCCAACAAATTTCCTTATATATATATATATTTGTATATTAGTTTTTCCTAAAAAAAGTTTTTATCTTTTATTTTGTTATATTTTATTTTCCTTACTCTTGCTAATAAATGTGCTCAATCGTTAAATTAAAAATTATTTTATAATTGGCTAAATCATTCAATTTTTGGCAAGTCTTTTAAATATACTAAGTATGCATAGTTATACATACACGAACAACAACAACGACGACGACGACGACGACGACGACGACAATAATAATAATATAATAATAATAATAATAATTAATAATAATAATAATAATAATAATAATAATAATAATAATAATAATAATCATCATCAAACGTGGTATAACTTTTGGATAAAAGTATAAACATTTGAGAAATGAACATATCAATGTTTTAAATGATTAAAAAAAATCAATATGTTGCAAACTGTCTCAATAAGGTTTTGGTGATGGATTATTGAGGAAAAATGTTGATATTTTAAATTAATTTTGTCAAACATTGATACTCCATAATTTTTTGAGTTATTTATTAACTTTATTTTAATTAAAAAGGGAAGGAAGTTATTTTTAGCTAACATAGGTTAATAGTCTCTCTTCTATGTTTACTTTTTTTTTTTTTTTAATGTTTGAGGAAAAAGGAAAGGACATGGGGTTTTATCAAATTACAAAAAAGTTAGAATAAGGAAATATATTTTCATTAATATAGATCAATAGTCTCTCTTCTTGTGTTCCTTTTTCAAATGAAAATACTTAAGTAAAAAACCTAAGACTTATGCCACAAATATTTGAACAAAGAAATTGTAAAGGTCAGCTGTAGAGGGAGTGGCACCACCGCAACCATTTTTATTGATGATCCAATTAATCAATCCTGATTTCTTCAACTCTTGATACTTTCAATTGATATATATATATATATATATATTAATCGACAAGTACTAATTTTTTATCATCATTTTTTAATAATTAATGATTTTCTTATTATGGTCGTATTTTATCTTCCTTTTGAGCTTTTATCCTTTTTTTTTTCAACATCTTATGTTTACACTATATAACACTTTTTGTATTATTTATAACGAACCTTCTACTTTAATATGTTAAATAAATGTATATATTTTTTCTTTTTCTAATATAACGGATCTAATAAATAAATTTGAATTGCCCCTTCTATTGATAATGCAAATTATTAGAGCTTTCAACCAAGATTCACTCATGCACTTATTTTGATAGTAGGTATAATTGTATTGACACCTGCCATAACTATGTGAAAATATTTATGAGTTTGATGGTTATTCTTTAAGTATGTATATTTTTTCTTAATTTATAAAATTTATTTGTTTTTCTTTATCACAAGCATAATTATTTTAGATTCTAATTAAAAATTGTCTTCTATTTAAATATGTTTGTGAATAATATAATTGAATCCAAATGAAAGAGATATTGTTGATTTGATTATATTAATTTATGACATTCTTTTATTCCATCTAGAAATGATAATTTGAAATGATACAATATTAGTTTACTATTTCTGGAAATTAATTGAAAAATATGATGTATACATGATACATGTTATTTTAGTTTCATCGAATTATCTTTTCATACTCTATTTGTTTTTTTTTTTTTTTTTGTGCAAACAAAATATTATTTAAGCATAAGTCATAGATATGTGAGAACCACATGCACATCATTTATAACAAAGAAAAAAACTTGGTCTGGCCAAACATAGATAAAAAAAAACAAAAGCCATTAAACTACCTTGGTATACGGACATTTCTAACATTTCCATGTCCTACTAAGTCACCCAACCATATATATTTGTACAACTATCGGGGGATGATCCAGAAGTACTTCATCTTCATTCATTAACACAGCAAAATTTACCAATGCATCAGCAAGTTCGTTCGTTTCCCAAACTTGATATTCTAGCTTGAGTTACTAGAGTTGCAAGATCTTTTCCCCTGCACATATGAATAGCATTATGATATTTCAATTTATAATTTGCTTTGGATTGTAACAAATAGACATCAGGTTGCGAATCCATATTAATTTCAACATTGAGTAGGCCATATAGAATACACAGTTTGAGTCCATAAGTTAGACCCTATAATTCAATAGACATTGTATCAGAATAAACAGTTTTTTTTTTTTTTTTTTTTTTTTTTTTTGCAAATCCAATCATCTATTCTCCAACACAATTTTAGATTACTCTACCTATAGCTACCATAGATGTGGATGGATTAATAGAAGCATCAATGTTTAATATTGTCCAGCCTTGTCTAGGAGGATGCGATTGCAAGTTGATTTTATCAATATGCTTTATTAGTTTTGATTTTTTTAGATGATCCCAAAATTCATGAGATTTCAATCTAATTGTAGTGAGAAGATCATCTAAAGAACTTGTTTGATGATAAATCAATTTGTTCCTCGAGTTCCATAATACCCATAATATAATAGTAAAACCGAAAACCTCAAAGAGTTAACTTGAGAGTAGTTCCAGCTGGTAAATTTACAATAATCAGATATCTAAACACAATAATTCAATTGATTGAGATTTGAGAGTTGCCATATAGTAATAATATCAGTAATGTAATGACAGTCTCTTAAAGCATCTTAAATATCTTCATTTAATTCTCCACAATGTGGACACGATGCATTAGAAGGAAGTCCACATTTATGCAGATTAACATTTGTTGGCAAAGATTTTGTTAAGACCCTCCTTAAGAAGATCTTGATTTTTGGGGGGATAAAGTGAGGACCAAATCCATTTCCATTTTACACTATTCATGATTTGGCCTTTGTGATAGTTTCTCATATATATAATGTAAAGATTGATTTAACCTACTCTGAGTATCAATAACAAAGCCATCTTGATGATTAGCAAGCAAAGCTACTAGGCCAAAATTTTTTACCAGAATATCAGACAAAGGAAAACCAAGTTTATTATCATCTTAAGAAGTTTCAGTTAACCAGTAATCTTTCACTTTGAGTTGAAGTGGATACAATGAAATTGGCCGATGAATTAACGATCATACTGGTCTTTTTTCATGCCACATATCCATCCAAAAAGACAAATCATTTCCATTACCTAAATAGCCAAAACCATTTTGTTTAATCCAATTATTAGACTTAATAATGTCTTTGTACAAAGGGGAACAATTTGACGATAATTTATCTAGAGCAGAATTTTGCAATCTTTTATATTTGGAATTGCACAATTTTGCCTAAGTTACTTTATCGACTTTCCATTCAAACCATCTTTTAAATTGGCATGCTTTTTTCCTCAGGTGTAAATCTATTAAACCCAAACCGCCATATTCTTTAGGCTGTGTTATACCTTCCCAAGTTATCCAGTGTATTTTTTTTATTCTCTGAATTATCCAACCAGATAAATTTTCTTATGTAGGTCTCAACATAATCTATAGTCTTCTTTGGCAGTGATGCCACTTGCATATAATAAGTGGGGAGACTTTCCATATTTAGCCAAGATAATTTGTCCAGCCATACTCAAATGCCTGTCTTTCCAATTGCTTAGTTTTGATTGAAGTTTCTCCATAAAAAAAAAAAAAAATTGGTTGGCTTGAACTTTCTTCGCATTACCTACCGAAATGCTTAGATATTTATAGATGGAGACTACTTGTTTCAAAAGAATAATAGCTCTAATTTCTTGCTTTTTCTCCATAGAGATATTGTTTGAAAATAAAATGGTTAATCTAGTGCAATTGATATCATGACCAGATCTCTCAGAAAAGATCTAAAGTAAATTCATTATAAAATCAACATTCATATAATCAGCTTAAGCTACTAAAATGATATCATCAACAAACATTGAATGTTTAGCAAAACATTCTTGAGATTGAAATCGAAAAGGTTTCCAAGAACCAGTATTCACTGCATGCTTTATTGCTCTACTTAGGAATTCCAAACCCAAAATGAACAAGTATGGAGAGATTGGATCTCCTTATCTTAACCCTCTACTTAGCTTAAAAAAAGATGTAGATTATCCATTGAGAATGATTTCCATATAATTAGTGCACAAACAGCTAGCAATCAGATTAACCCACCATTCTAGGAAGTTAGGACTAATAAGTGACCAATGAATAAAATCCCATTCAATTTTATCATAAGCTTTTTCTAAATCTATCTTTAATAACATCCATATATTTTTGTTCTGTTTCTGGCTCAAAGTATGCAAGATTTCATTTAACAAGATGATATTATTTGGGGCTTTTCTCCCTATACAAAGTTGGACTGAGCTGGGTGGACTAAGTCATTTAGAAGAGGTCTTAGACAATTTATTAAAATTTTTGTGATTATCTTATAAATTGTGGATTATCTTATAAATTGTGGAACATAGACTAATGGGCATAAAGTGGGTGACTATTTCAAGACCTTATTGTTTAGGAATTTACACATTTTGAGTTTGGTTGGTTTCCTATTGAATTTTGTACGTTAATTTCCCATGGAATTCTACGGTTCTTGAAAATCTCCATGATGGAATTTTGGACCAATTGCCTAACGATCTTTCAACATTTCTTAAAAAAGAAAGCACGGAGTCCATCCTTACCAAATGCTTTCCATGATCCTATGGACATTAAAGTTTGATATATCTCATAGTATGAAACACTGTTTTGTAATGATTCTTTTTTATTAACAGAAAGACCAAAACACCAATCTATTGGACAAGGATTAAACCAAGAGCAATTAACTCTATTGGTTATAAATAATTTTGAGAAGTGATGAAGAAAAGTTTCCCTAATTTCATTTTGCTCATATTTCCATTCACCAATGGAATTTTTTATAGCCATTATTCTACTCTTATTTCTTTTAATAATAGTTATGGCATGATAATATTGGATATTTTGTTCTCCTTCACTTAATCATTTGGTTCTAGATTTGATTTTCCAAAGTAGTTCCTCATGATGCAATAAGTCATTTAGTTTCTGCTTATATATTCTTTCCTTCTCAATCAACTGCAGATTTAGAAATGAGGTAATTTGTTCATTTAACATATTAATTTTATCACAAACCCACTTTTTTTTTTCAATCCATAGAATGCCAAAAACCTTTCTATTCCATATGCTTAATTTAGGAGGAAGATTGTTAATAACATAGTGGAGATCATTATTACTTTTTTTCCAATTTGATTCTAACAAAGGCAGATATGTTGGATGATCAAACCACATGGGTTGGAACCTAAAAGGTTTTTTAGATGGCTCTATTAGTAAATGTGTGGATGTGACTTTAGAAGTAAAGGACATGATAAGAAAGGTCTCTATTTAGGTGTTATACTTGTGTTTCAAACATATATAGAGTACCAGGCGAGATTACACTAGGCTCTATCCAATCTTAACTGGATTAATGAAGCGAAGTTATGTTTGTTTAACCAAATATACTTTTGTCCAACGAAACCTAAATCAAATAGGTTACAATCATCCATACATTGTTGATATTTTAAAGCCCTATTTCTCATAAGTAGCAATGATATCATTAAAATCCCCCATTACTAACCAAGCATGATGGTTAACCATAAAAGCCATGTCTTTTAAATTAGCCCAAAATTCATGTTTATATTTGTACTTTGGTGGTCCATAAACAACAGAGAAAAACCAATAAATAGGTGGAGAGGAATGTCTAACCTAGACCGTGGAATGTAACTCAAAAGAAGTCTGTTTTAGAATATTTACTTCCATAACATCATTCTGCCAAAGCATTAGAATGCCACCACTTTGCCTAGAGGATGGTAGCAATAATAATGACTGAATGGAAGCGTCACTAGAATAAATCAATAGAATTTCCATCCACCTTAGTCTCTAAGAGTACCATAAGATTTGGCATGTACTCAGTAAGAGACTCTAGAATAGTGTAACGCCCTAAATTTAATTAAGGCATTACTACCATGTATAATACTTAAGTGTATTATACGCTCAGACTTCTTATAATGATGTGTTTATTTAGAAAATTTGCTAACAGGTTTTAGATTACTAAAATCACTTAATTATATTTTCAAGATAATTGGATTTTGCAATAGTAAAACAAAACTCTTACATAAACACAACTTGAAAATATAAATCCAGCTTCTAAAGCAAAATGAAAACAAATAGAAATACAAATAAATCCATCGGCCCTACTTCACTCACTCCTCCTCTCAAACTTCCCGGATCGCCTATTCCTGAGTCAAATATAACCATCATCATCAACTACACCATCATCACCACTAACATCATTCAAAAATAACAATATCATCATCATTCATCAATCCTCGTCATCATCATCAACATCAATCAACAATACCTGGAAAAGACAATAATAACAGCAATAATGAGTCAAAGCTCAGTACATAGTAACACAATCAATGCATAAATCAATAAGTTATTATCTTTCCATTAAAATAAATAAATCAGCACTGGAGTACTCACACTCCGAAATAAACCACTAGGAATCTGGGGGTCTTGAGTAACCACACGATACTCAGGGGATTGATATAGGCAGCCCGAATACCTATATCTCCTAAATGATATAATCGATAAAAAATAGTAGCGTCCTCTAAGGTCTACAACCGTTACACATAGTCTACCCATCTCAATCCATGACATAAAAAGGATTTAACCGATCCCATAAATGTGAACCCTGATATATTACTTCTCACGGATCAAGATAGACGTTATATCGATACCGTTTACCTCATTGGCTACTCGCTGAGCCACCAACAACTGTCATTGCATCATGAAAGGGGTGGCCTAAGCGTCTAAACTACCGTGTCTACTTGGACAAGGTTACTACTCTCCAGATCGGATTCAACGACACACGCACAGAACAACACTCAATACTTAGGCCATCGTTAAGTTCTTAATCCATTTTAAATACATATCCTAACATACAACGCGCAAGTTATTATGTACCTTTTATATGAAATCCAAACAGGCTCAGATGGTAAATCGGAAGCTAACCTAGAAGATAGATTAGGTATTTATATCTGTAAATTCAAGAATTAAACTTGAAATACCCCAAATCTTCACCCAGATTAGAAATTGAGTTTAGATAGATTAAATGAATCAAATGAATTATAGGATTTAATTAGACAAGTTGATATAATTTAATTAACTATTAGTTGAGATTTGAGTTTCAAATTCCCTAAACATGTCATCAAAGTGTTTAGAGAATTCCTAAATCATTGATTCTTAGCCTAAACACTAATTCCTAAATCTCAGTAAAATTTGAGTTCATTTGCTTATCTTAAAATATCAGTTCTTAAACCCGAACTCAAATTAAATATCTTTTATCCAAAATAAATTCTCGTATTAAGTTCTTATTACAAGTTCTTAATTTCTAACATATTGGTTCCGAAACAAACTTTTAAATACTCTTGAAACTATAGATATTTGATCTGATAGTTCTAAACATATACCTATAATCCTTTATGGTAATTTTAGCCCTTATCCTTACCCTTTTATTCTCATTCCTCTGCCCCTCTCTCTTCTCACTTTTCCCTTCCTTTTATTTTTTCTCCCAACCGATGGTTCTCTTTCTCTCTTCCTTTCTTCTTCATTTTTCTTGCTTTTCTTCAAAATCTTTAACAAATCTCAAGATCAAAGCCAACTAGAAGATGAATCAAGACTAGGAGATGAACTAGATGGAGGAAACCGAGCTAGAGGATGAAAGTTTCAACTTGTGTTCTTTTCTAAAGCTAAGTATAGTTTACTATTATTGTTTTATTTATAATTTCGAATTTAAATGTTGTATAGATGATGTATATGAGTTGAGAAGTGTTGTTTGAGTTTGTATTTGTAAAGTTTATGGTTGATGGAGTTGGTTTGTTGAGGAAGAAATGAATAGTGAATTGGGGTTTGAAGTTGTTTTTGATGATTATAGTGATGTTTGATGGATTGAAGTGGGAGTTTGTGTTTATTAGATTGTATTGAGATCAAATAACTAGTTTTAAGAAGCTTGAAATGAATTTGGAGAAGTTTGAAACATTTTGAACAAATGGTTTTTGCAAAATGAAAACAGGGGAAAATTTGACAGCAGCGTAATGCATGTACGCCGGCATTCAACGCTGCCGGTGTTGAATTCAACGCTGCCGGTGTACGTGCAAAATTTGGCGGTGTTGGGGAGTCATTCGGGGACCAGATTGGTGGACCTCTAACGCTGACAAATTTTTAATTTATGCCGTCGGTGTTGAAAGCCGGCGTTCGTTTTGCAACTTTTCCCAGTTTCGCAGTCCTTTCGTATTTTAGCCATAACTTTTTCATCCGATATCCAATTGAGGTGATTAAAGTTGCGTTGGAAAGATAAGAAAGAGATCTACAACTTTTATGTTTTGAGTTTTTGCAAATTCGAAATGTATCAGTACTTAAATTTTAATTATTTCCAACTGATATATTTATCAAGCTAAGCTAAAAACTTGTTGTAGATTGTTTTATGTGTATTTACTTGAGCAAATGGATCTTTTTGACATGAAATGAGATAGATAAGTAATATTTGATATGTAATGATGATTTAGTGATATAATTAAACATGACTTAGATAGATTTATAGATTTAATGAATAATTGAGTTAAATATGCGAGTTTTACTTAAAATGAATAACTTGAATGAGTTAAAATAAATTAGCTTGAGTTAGTTTAATTACTTTGGCGTAGTAATTAGATTAAATGATTAATTCTAATGAGTTTGACTTAATGAACTCAATTAAACCAAAATGAACTAGATTTCTTAAGTTTAATCCACTTGGCTTGGCTTTTGAATTAAATGGCTAAGGTTAATCAATTTGACTTGGTAAATGACTTAAATGACTAATTCTAATCAATTTGGCTAATGTTAAGCTAAAATGGGTTGGTAACAAATAATTGGGTTAAATGAATGTGTTAGGGTGATCTTTGAATAACATGAGGAATATGTTGTTTCGAATGTTTAATTGTTTTGGATTTATATGTTTTTGAATATAAATGTTTTGTTGATGCTTTGTGGATAAGAAACCATAATCAAAGTGAAAAGAAATACTTTGATAGGCAAAGGAGAATCGTCCATACTTTGGCGGGGCGATTTATCGCAGCCATAGTGGGGTTCCACATTAGTGTCTGCTCAAATAGGATCTTAATAAAATTTGGTATAGATGACATAGTAATTAATTAGATTAAGCTAGTTTAATTGATTGGTTTTTTAATTGTTTTGTAAGGAGTTGGTGGATCTTTTACAAAAGGAAATAAACTCATTTGAGTTTCTGTCAAGTAGTGGACATCGTCATTAGGGTTCATGTTTTTCTTACAGGCAATCTTATATAAGGTACGCAGTAACTAGCTTGTCTCTATGTTAGGATAGACATTTATGAAAACTATATTTATTAAGAAAAAAAAACTTAATTGTGTGTGTTGATTTGTGTTTTACGTCGTTAAATCCAATCCCTACCCAGGGTGGCATGAGTGCCTAGGGGCGCCCCCTCACAGATTGGGTGAGTCTGGGGTGGAATTGGTATCCGGTTCGGGGAGTGGCACCCTGCTCAGATTGGGCATGGTAGATTTAGGTGTTTTCTGTAAAATTATCTAGAACGGTATAAGTATCCGAGCTACTTATATCAACCCCCTGAGCGTCAAGGTTGTTACTCAGGATTTCCCCACTATCCTTGTTGCCTGGAGTTTGAATACTCCCGTGCTGATTTGTTTACTTTAAAGAAAGATAATAACTTGTGATTGTCGCATTTGCATTTAGTTAAGCTCGTGTGTCACTCCGTGTGTGATTGTATTGCTGTGTACTGGGCTTCGGCTCATTCTTGTTGTTGTTATTCTTTTTACAGGTTTTGTTGTTGATAAAGACAATGTTGATGAAGTTGATGATGATGAGTTCTTGTTGATGTTGGTAATGATGGATGATCAGATGATGATATGATGATGTTGGTGCTATTGATGATGCTTGACTCGGGTTTTGGGCATTTGCGATGATTCGGAGAGAATTTGTGGATGAGTGAAGTGAGTAGGATCGTGGATGTAGTTAGTTATTTTATTCTTTTTGGTTTTGTATTAAGTGAGAGCTGGATTTATGATTTAAACTTGTTATATTCTTTAAAGGGCATAGTAGAGCCCGTGTTCTGTAATTTAACCTTTGCAAAGCTTTGTTTAATCTAATAATTCTCCACTTGAGAAGAGTGGAAGTTTTGAAATGTCTGTATTTCTAAATTTTTTTATAAAATTATTTCCGCTGCTAAATCCAGTTATCTGAAAATCTTACTAAACGATTTCATAAATTATAAAATTGGTTTAGCAATGTTCAACATAAACACCTTCTTTTAAGACAACCTTACGTATAATTTGTAAGAGTTATACGTGGTTGGAGACTTGGTGTGCTTAATTTGAGAATTGAGCATGTCAGGTCTTTACAAAACTCATATAAGAAACTAATCTAATTATCCATTTATATCAAACTTATTTTATTACCCTATTTGATCAAACACTGATTTGGAACCCTGCTATGGCTACGAAGATCGCCTGCCAAAATAGGAATAGTTCTCCTTTGTTTGTCAAAATATTTCTTTTCGCTTTGAATATAGTCATTTATCACAAAAGCATCATCACATCATTCATATTCCAAAAACATACATTTCCTAAGTAAACATACGTATGAAACAACATATCCCCCATATTAATTATAGTTTATCCTAACATATTAATCTAATCCGATTATTAGCTATTAAGCTCATTTTAACTCAATCCTAGCCAAATTGGTTTGAATTAATCATTTAATCCAATTACTAAGCTAGTATAATTAAACTCAATCAATCTATTCCATTTTTGCTTACTAAAGTCTAATTAGTTAAGTTAGACTAAGAGTGATTAATTAAGTTCATTTTATATCTAAGATTTATATTCAATTAAGTCTATATTAACTTATTCTTAACCAAGTTGATTAATTTTAATAAATCTAATCCATTTTAGTTCATTCGAGTTCATTAAGCTAAGTTGAACTTAGATTATTAACTAGGTTCATTTTATATCTAACCCTATATTTAATCAAATTTATTTATTAAGTCTTTAAATTCACAAAACTTATGCTTAGTTACATCATTCAACAAGTATAACACATCAACTATCATTTATCTATTTCATTTTAGCTAAAAAAGATTCATTTTATACTTAACTACAAACATTTAACTAGTAAAGCTAGTTTTTATCTTTGTTTAGAAAACATAGGAGCTAGAAAAAAATAAAATTTTGGTCTTGTTAATTTTTGAATTTGTGAAAACTCAAAACATGAAAGTTATAGATCTTTTTTTAAGATTTCCAATGCAATTTAAATAACCTTAATCCGAGGTTGGATGAAAAAGTTATAAGAAAAATACAAAAAAATATTGCAGTAGGAAAAACCAAACAAGATCGTATGGAGAGCCATTTCAACCCAAGGATTTTACTAAAAAATGATCAGTGAGTGTAACACCTCCAAACAGGCCGTTTCCAAGGCTGTTTACTCCATACACCCCCCATACGGACTGTTTCCGAGGCTGTTTTAACTCAAAATCCTTACTCAAAAATTACAACATCCCTCCAAACGAAGCCGTTTGACAAGGTGTTTAGAACCTTACGACTTGCTTTATTTTCTTTCTTCTTTTTTTTTAACACTTTTCACACATTTTACTTCCATCAAAACATCATCTAAACATCACACAAACTAGTTTTCATGTTTCTAACACTTCTATGTTCATTCAATAATATCAAACACCATTAATTTCTCCATAAAACCCCACAACTACTATTCATCATCTTCCTCAATAATGCATAAACAACATATATCTTCATTCACCAACTTCACCACAATTTCTACTTAAATTTAACTTCATTTCACCATATAAACAAAACTAAGAATCAAAATGATAGACATGAGTTATCTATAATTATTAATGGCTATTTAAGTAAAATTTAGGACTTGAATTATGTTTTTATCTAAGAATTGATACTTAAATCATAATATTTTTAATTCAGGTGACTTTTAATCATAACAACACATTTTGGAGCAAAATGGATAAAAATCACGGTGAGATAGGAGCAAAACAACACACAGTAAGGATCACTAGGCTTTGGTCGCCCGTGAAAGAGGAATATGAACATCAAAAGCAATCATGGGGCTTTGGTCGCCCGTAATATGAAGTGAGGAGGAAGAAAATCGAACACAGAAAGAATCTAGCCTCCATGGTCGCCCGTGATTTGAAGAAAGTAAGGAACAGCAAGGATCCTAGTGCTTTGGTCGCCCGTGATTGGTTTGGTTATTCAAAGAAATTTGCTCACAGCCGAAATAACTCCCTTTTGGTCTCCCATGATATATTGTCTACCATCCGACGTTTTTTGTATCTTTTCATTTAAGTGTTGTATCGGTTCGGACAAAAGGCATAATTTTCCTCCAAGTGTTGTATTGTTTCACCCAAGAGTCTAGGAGATATAAAAAGAAACATACCCATTTGCAAGAGGATAATAATTATCATCTAGAGATTTATCCTTCAATTCATTCATTGTAATCAATTAGTATAGGAACAATCCATGAAACTCGAGAGAGACCAGTGAAGGATCTTCAATGTGTTGTTGTAGACAATTCTTAAACAATTTCAGAAATGGAAGAAACGAGTTTTGTCTTTCTATCTCTCATCTTAATCTTATCGTGTTTTGTTAATGTCTGTTGTATTGTATTCTGCAAATTTCATGATTCTCTATGTAGAAATGTGTTAAATTCATAATATTTTTATTGGACTTCTTAATTTCAATGGTAGTATATCTAAAGCATTAGTTTATGTAATGCACGACATGGATTTTTGCTAGATTTCACTTGAATAGATTGAGAAATGATCTAGGTAAATAGATCTAGACTGTTGAAAGTGATTGCTCATAGTCTTAGAGATAAGATGGTGAAATCTTCTCCAATTTTCTTTGGAATTCTTAAACTTAATATGATCATTAATTTGCTATTAGCCTAGGAAGAGATTTCGGCAGATAAAACAAGATTAGGCCTCACTGATCTTGAGAAAGTCTATAAGGTAGCCTATTGAATTCCACAATTAAGACTAATAAAAATATATTAATGGTGTGAAACTACATATTAGTCATGGTTTGCAGGCCCGTTTTATGTTTGCATTACATTTTTATGTGTTAATAAGTGTTTTTGCATCTTTAGTTAATCAATAGTAATTAATAATTCAATACTATCATTAAAATATGATTTATTTTAGGCTAAATAATGAGAAGAAGGTTAGTACTAATGTTTATTTCGTTCCTTGTGGGAGCCGACCTTATGTTTAATCCTAGACTACATAACAACAAGTACACTTGCCTAGCTTTGACCATGTTTAGGATAAGGACATATAGGATTATAAATTTAAAGCTCGGTCATTCAATTAGAGAAATAGACCATCACAAAATAATACAAAACAAATATACTTAGCTTTAAAGCAATAACAGGCAATTGATCTTCCTCTTTTTCCTTCTTTTTCTCCAATTCTAACTTGATTTCTCTTCTCCTATCTAATCTTCTACTTTAATTCTTCTTTTGTCCTTCTTGCAAACTGAGATTTGATGGTTGAATTCAAGGAAAGAAAAGAGAAAAGAAGAGAAAGGAAGAAGGGAAGGAAAGAAAACGGGAAAGGAAGAGAAGATGGCAACAAATGAAGGAAAAAGGAGGGAGAGAGAGAAGATAAGGATAAAGAAAAGTAAAAGAAATTAAAGTTAATTTAGAATAGGGTATTGAGTTTAAAACTTTCTGATAATTGTCTTTAATTTTGAAAATAATTAGAAAATAATTTGAGAACATATATATTAGGAACTTATAACTTGATATAAAAACATAATTTAAAAGTTTAATTTATGAAATTTTGATATATTATTCGGGTTTGGGTTTAAAATTGGTATTTTTAAACTAGCAATTGATTTCAAATATTAATAGGATTTTACAGAATAAAAGATAACTAAAGTCTAAGGGTTTAGGAATTTGTAAAATATTTAAAATATTTGTTTTGAGATTTAAGAACTTTTAATTGAAGAAAAATGAGTCTCAATAAAGAATTTTAATTAAATGAGAAATTTGATTCTTAAAGAAAAATTCATTGAGACATATGAACGATTTAAAAGAGTATTTTAAATCTTAAATCTCAATTGGATCTAATTATTAATTTAATTATATCAAATTTTCTATTCTTTTTTCTATTGTCTATTCAATTTATTTATTTAAATTATCTAATTATGTTTAAAATTAATTATCTACTATATTATTTAATTAAATCGTTTCTAAAGTAACTAGATGAGGTTTGAGATACTTCAAATAGTATCTCTCTTGCGAGGAGCATTCAATCCACGAGTATTCCACACTAGCACTCGGGTTGAACAAACCATGTTTTGACATATGGAGTTTTCCATTTTTTTAAAGATAAATGATAGTATTAGACTTCACTACCAAATAAGGAAATATATTTTGGCTCAAAATAAATATTTACAAGAGATGATTCACTATCCAACATGAGCAGAGAATCCTCCCAATTCTGAAACAGATAGGAATTTATCTCGCCGCTCTCCAACCACAAAGTTGTCGAAATAAGAAATGGTGGCACCGATGGATTCTTTGTTCGGAAAATTTGTTCTGCCACTGGGAAAGGTGTCTTCTCCCATTTCTTCATAATGTTGTAGGGGTGCATGTACGTGAAGTCCAGTGCTTCTGGGATCAGTGCAATGACCTCCTTGATGGAGGTGATTTATAGAATTATCCTTGCCATATAATTGGTTCCCTCCACTTCGGAGATGGCTACGTGAATCCAGGCCACCACTTGATCCATTGACATCAAGTTGTCCCTGATGAATCTGATCTCCTCTAAGCATATAAGAGCTCGGTAACTTGCTATGGGCGACTCTACTTTGAACATTTTGAATCTTTTGTCGATCCATGGAATGTCGGATTGTGAGAGGGAGAATTTGAAGTCCGAACGTGAGAACCTTTCTGTTCCATTTTGTTGAGCTTTACGGACTAGTACTTCGATTTTTTGTTTATGAGGAGTATTCTGTAAAGAAAAGTGAGGCTTTTCACAGATAACATTACCAATTCAAATAAAAGAAGATGTGAGTTCATTGAAACTCCTGAAATTTTCATTTTCTAAAGTGGCCTTAGCTGTGTCATTGAGATCTGAATTTTGTACATTTGGCTGTTTAAAAGGGCCATTAAAGACATTCGGCTAGTTTTTTTTCAAAGTAATAAGGATTAATGTCCTTTGCATGAGAGGTAGATGCACCATGATTTGGTGTATTAAGAGAGAAATCTTTAACTAATACAGAGAAAGCACCGTTTGCTTTTTGTAATGGCAGTGCAGAGTTATTATTAGCTTGCGACAAATTTTGATTACTCCCACATGAAACTATATTCTTCTTTCAGGCTCTCCGAGGTTTTACAATCAACCATTCTCCATATCCATTTAAGTCTTTATTTACAACATTGTCCTCATGAAAGATTGAATTGTTTTTATTATATATTTCCTTTTCCTAAGATGCATCAGGTTTAGGAGATCCCGCCGGATGAATATCAGCATTTGGATTTACTGATTCCTATCTACCATCATTTATATCCATTTTTCAATTTGTTGAAGATTTCAATTGCCCCATTAAGGGGCAGAAATTTAAATTATGTCCAATGGTTCCGGAAAATTTCATGGTCCTGTAATTGATTTTAATGGGACTAGTCTTATTATTATCCAACGGCTTATACCATATCCAACCATGATCGAATCACTAAAATAGTTAATATTCTAAATATTATGATTATTTTAATGGTAAAATGATTGACTGAACCGTCCTGTCAACGAGAACACATAAGTTTTTAATGCCCTTATATTGTAACATATAAAGTTGGTTATTAATAACCATTGTATGTGTGAGTAGTTCATTAAAATTTATTTGAACACAAAATCTAGTAAAACACCCTCTTCCGCATTAGCAGTAGCAGTAGCAGCATTGATCCTTAAAACAGGCCCTATACATTCATCAGTTCTCCTTATAGTTAGAGGATCAAAATATTCTAAGGGTAATTCATGTATACGAACCCAAACAACCATAGAGGAAAAAGAAGCTGTTGTAGCACGAAAATTGGGCTCCCATAAGAAAGTTCCCATTAATGAACCAAGGTCCATCTCATATAATTTTGAGTTTGTGTAAAATGGTACTAGATGGACATGGAGATGGGGATGTTTTGACTAGCTCCTCTTGTGGGTGCTATTATTTTGGCTACGAGTAGACTCTTTTGCCCTTGAGAGGGTAGGAATAAGGGCTCATTGTTAAGGGTGTTGGCCCATTTTTTGCCTTATCGATTTGAAGCTAATGCCCTCTTCTTTTTCTAGGTTGGAAGCTCATTGAAAGTTCTCATACTGTTCTCCTTTGGTAGGCTAACTTGTTGCGGCAACTCAGTTGTCTTCTTATAGGGAGTGTAAAGTATAGATATAGCGTCACAACATTCCACTTAATTTCTAAGTAGGGTAACCCAATGGGAATTGGCACTTGAATTCGATGCATACCTCATACGATAAGGATTGGGTAGGTGTCTTAATAGTTGTGTGGAGGCTCAAGGTGTAAACTTTACGTAAGTTGGTAATTAAAGATGGGGAAAAAAAAAAACCAACAGAATAGAATCAATTCGTAAACCGAATCAAACAAAATTGAAAATATGGTTTTTTTGACAATTTGATTGGGAAATTTTCTAAACCAAACCAACTTGTTTTAAAAAAAATATAGTAATAATTTATTTGTAACTTTAAAAATATTTCTTATATTATGAAATAATACTTAATTTTTTTTAAAGTTTGTATTTATTAAAATATATTATTATTCAAATTTTCTGTCACAATCGATATATTATATAAAGAGTTTTACTCAAAAGTCATATAATGTACTAAATGTTATTAAATTCACTTGTTAATGAATATTTGAAAATTTTTAATTGCTTTAATATTGACTTTATTACTACCTAATGGTTTGAAAAATTTCTAAGAAAAATTTCTTGATAACAGTTTGGTTGACGGAGGGGGTGGGGTTGGGTGGTGAGGAAGGAGGGTTGGGTGGTGATGTTGAGGTTGGCCCTTTGAGTATCATTTCCAAAATGGTCTTGAATGTCTACTGCCAATCTTTTGTCAGTTTACCTGATAAAAAGCATGGGTCCAATAAAGTTATAGGGACCAACACATTGCAATCTTTAGCTATCCCGACTCTTACTCTTTTGAGCAACATGCCATGGTCTTGTACCATGGCCACCGCAATGTTAAAAACTTGGAACATTGATAGTTGGACATTCTCAATATTAGTTACTTTGTGGAGGCTCATTAGTGTGCAAATCGGGTGAAGCACGTGTCTAACATCCCTAGAAAAAAAACACATAGATACAATTCATACATAATTAATTACATAAATACTATTATTATAGCGCATCTTAGAAATGCGATACACTATTTTACACGTTTTTTCAAGATACGATACAACAATATGCTCGAAAAGTACTCGATCATATATTGCATCTTGTATAAAAGATACAAGTGTGTATCGCATATTCAACAACTGATAAGAAAAAATTTCAATATCGCATGTTAAACATTGGATACAATGATAGTATTTATGTAATTAATTTTATCTAAATTTATTCGTGTAATTTTTTTTTTTTTTTTTTGCCAATTGATGGGTAAATAAGAATTAATATCATGCAAATTCAACTGTCCTAAAAGGATAGGTTAAGTAGCTTGGCACATGGATTCATCTAAGGTATGTTCGAGTCTTGATGAAGGATTTTGACATTGAAAGTGAACATCGATTTTTCATCCATGATGTACATTTCTAGTACTCTTTTTCACTATTGAGAGTGTTGATGAAGGGCTGATTAGGGTTTTGGCTTGAAATTGAAAGCCATTCATATGAGTATTTATATAGATGCTTTGTTCCCCTTTACTTGACCATCTACTTCTCCTATTGATGATTTTATTGCTGAAGATCTTGCCAAATATAACACTTCGCAAGAAAAATCTTAAGTTTTCATTTGATTAGATTTGCTTTGGAAGGTCAAAGTTGATTGTTGAGCAACATTTATAAGGGCTTTATTTGATTTATGATGTAATTAAGTAGAACTCAGCTTCTTTGCTCATTGTTTTTTCCATTTGTTTCCTACTAATATCCATTTATCTCATAATTAATAGGATCTTCATCATGAGATTTATTTAAGGTGATTTCTAAGTTGCGATAAGTTGTATTTTCATTAAATTTGATGGGATTGTTACTAACCTTGAGATCTGGATCATGAACTATAGGTAGAGATGCAATTACATTATTGCAATTGGTTTTTGTAGTTATTGAGGTAAAATCACTTCTGCTGTTCCTAAGTTGATTAGTAGCTTCTTTATGTTCTCCCTCACCCTTACTTGGACACGTAGTTATAGATTGGCCTAGCCAACCACAATAAACATAATTGCTTGAGGCCTTCATACTGTAGGGGGTGGTTGATTCTCTTTATCTTAAATGTATGTGTCAATGGCTTGCTAAAGTCAACGTGAATACGTAACCATGCAAAACACACTTGTTCTGCATTAAGAGTGACTGAATCCATGGGCAACACAGACCCAATGGCTTTACCAATGTTGAGGAGGGCCTGAGAATTGTAGTACTCCAATGGCAGTTATACTGTTCTAACCTAGACTGTAGCCGAGTCATGAGTTGTATGTGATGCTTGAAAGTTTGACTCCCATCTTCTTATTGTCAGAAAGGAGCCATTTATGAACCATGGTCCTTGATAATTTCTCTAGGTGTGCAATTAATTTAAAATTTATTGTATAATAGTCATAACCAATTGTGATCATGGAAAAATCAGATGCAAAAGGCCATATGATTTTTAATTTGTGTAATCATAATTTGTATACCATGGATTAGCCATATATAACTTGATACTTCCAAGGCTGTCTGAATGTAACTGCTTCTCTTCTTTAGTGAAAGTAACACTCATCGGTCCTGCTAGATTGTCATTACTCGAGTTAGAGAGGCCTTGTAGTCCATCCTTGTCCATATAGTCATCTTGACTATGCTTCAGGGATCAGATGGGACCTCATTGTTGCATTTTTATAGGATATATTTGGTGTACAGTCAACCATAAGTTTTTATTTTTTATTTTTTATTTTTATTTTTATTTTTTTTAAGTTCATTAGACATGTTTTTGTGTACCGCCATGTTGTTCGGATGGGTCTTTTGGAGAAAATTGTGTCTGTGGGTTTTCTGGCCGCCATTCAAGTAGCAGGAGTGTTGAAGCCAGAGCATTATTCTTCGGTGTTTTATTTTGATTTGCATATGTTAAGGGCTGATCCAGACAAAAACCATCAGGTTTTAGGCCTTTTTTCGCTTTTTGGATAAGGGCTCAGACTTCAGAGAGCTTATGAGCGAAAGAACCATAGGTCGGAGAGGGTTTACTTATGATGTCCTAGCAAATTTTTGATAAAGATTGTCTATAACGCTACTGAAGGAGTAATATTAAAAACATTCGACGGGAATCCGTCTCCAATTGTCCATGCTCGCCATTTTGCTCCCACAAATTCCGATCGTATCATCAAACAATTGAACTACAAAGGCATTGTTGAAGTCCTACTCCATTGTTGGTATGGCTAGATATCCGTTTGATTTGATGGAATAAAATTCTATATTTAGTGAAAAATGAATGCTACACGTAGCACATGTGGGCAATCAAGGAAGAAGAAACCTTGTCGAGAATTATATCTCTAAGCAGCTAGCAATACAACAGCTGGAATAGATATTTCACAGATTTGTTTGGATTGTTTGTTTTTATCTGTATTCGTATCTGTATTTGTATCGAAACGATATGTATAAATATGTTTAATTTATATCTATATTATATTTATATTTGACATTTTCATGAAAACTACTAATTTTCTTTATCTGCATTTATTTCTCGATAAATAATTTGATAAAAAAAAGTTTGAAAAAAAGTATTTGCATCTGTTAGAAAAAACTAGCCCAACAGATAATCATAGCATGCATTTGGTAAGGATGCAAATCGGATGAATGAGCATTCATTATCAAATACGGCAAGTCATGACCCAGAGCACAATCATGCCAAACCATTTGCGCCAAAATAAGCACAAAAGATGGCAGGGGCAGCCGAAATATCACTTCCCAGATGAAATAAGCAAACCAAGCAACCAACCAGGTTAACATTTTTCTACAGCAATACAATAGAATTACTGTAATGATTCAGCTTTCTTTATCGACAAAGTTGGAATCTAAAAGTGGGTAGCACGAACATATCCAAAATCCAGTTTCAGTGTTAGTAAGCTACACATCAAATGAAAGGAAAGTTGGTGACTCCACATAAAATGCAGATCGTATCTCTTCTTAATCTATGCAGCTGACCTCACAACCGTATCCACTGAAGAGAGCAACGTTCCGATGATGGGAAATATTGACCACATCGAGGGATCATAATAACCAAACAAACCAAGAATTGATTCACCATTAGCCCGAACATGAAAAACCACCATCTTGTATGAACGTCTCTGCAAGTAACCTGCTCCAGTCTTCAATCGAGACGCTCCATCTGGAAAGGGATAACAAAATCCAGTCACTTCTATAGCATTTTGATAACACCATAATGCCATTTAGTGGAACAAATGTGTAGGGCATGTAAAAATAGCCAAAGACATCAGCTATATGCAGGAGTACGGGCATAATGAACCACGCAATGGTGTCGTGTCAAACTTGAACCTGACTCAGAGCATCCAGAGCTCATGCTCAACCAAGCTTATAATTTGTATCAAGAGCTCAATAATGATGCTCAAGAAGTTCGAATGCAACTTGATCAAGCTCATTTTATTTAAAAATACCTTTTTTTTTTTCCCTAATTAAAACAATATTCTTGAATTGAACTTAAGTAACACTGGAGCTTGATTTAAACTCAATTAAGCTTACTAGCTCAATAAAACATCATGAATCACAAGCATGAATTTGACTAGGCAAACTATTCTGGTAGCTAGAACTCAAGCTTGATTCGGCTATAGATAAGTCAAAGTCGAGTAGCTTGAAAATAGGCTTGGTTAACTTACACCCTCATGTTAGATGATTGATTACAGACTGATAGATGTGCTAAAATTATATTATCATTAAATGTGCGACTCAGAAGTAAAGAAAATTCTTCTAGGTAGGACAGGTTTATGAATAATATGACTAAATAATGATTGATATGTTGGCAATGAAAAGTAAATGCAGCAAGGGATGTGATCTTTTTTGCATTAGTGCACAGAATATTAAGGTAAAACTGGAGTTACAAACAAATTACCTTCCATAGACCATCGTTCAAGTAATGCATATTGTCGACACCAATGCCCTTGTTGATTGCCCGTCTGCATAGGACAAAGGGTGGAAAAATTGAAGCCTCAATGACAAAGCTATGGAAAACAATACTATGTTGACAAAAACATATTCTGCATCCAGATCACACTCATGCTCCAATACCATTGCCATTTGCAAAATCATGAATTTATGTTAAAATGCCACAGCTAGCATAAGTTACTATTATACTCCTGCAACAACCATGCATAGTAATGAGCAGATTCAATAAGTGAATAATGAACTTCCATGATTGGTTTGTTGAAAATCGAGGACCAAAAGAAGAATCCCAACAAAGCAGCAGTAACATTTCTGCAGTACATCCACACATTCAGATGTCCACTCATCTGGTTTTAGCCAGAGGAAATAAACCAAATATAGTAACTAAAATAGTAAAGTATAAGATCTAAAAGAGCCAAAGTAAAACAGCTACTCATAAATAACCCCAAAAGGAGGACCAAAAAATTACCAATATGCACTAGTTATAGTGTAAAACAAATGACAGTCAAGTATTAGATCCAGCAAAATCTCCCACGAGAAGGGAAAATGTAATTGCCATCTCCATAAAATTTCTTCTACAAAATATAATACTAAAAAGGTGCTGATCACACCTTCCCTCATTCATTTCTATTCTTCACACTGATGTATTGCATGATTTACACTTTAAAAAATAAAAAATAATGAAAAGAAGAAAAGAATAACTCTAATATTGTTGTGCTAAAGATGATGGAGCTTTAACTTAATAAATAGATAAAAGACACTTACATATCCTTAGCTGACATTTTTGTAAAGCCTATGGCGAGAGCATGCTGCTTTCCTTCAGCCATTATAGCCTGCCGTTATTCAATTCAACAAATCAAGTCATACTTACAAAAGATCCCAAAAAGAGGAGAGAAAAGCTTGAAGAGATGCATTTTCACATAAAAAATCAAGAGTCTTCTACAGACACCATGCTTTTTGCCAAAAAATTATGAATCTTACCACAGGAGTTTCTGCACCAACTTCATCATCCAAAGCACCACCAGGAGAAGTGAGACCAGGACACATTATGTTAGCACCAGCAAGAACAAACTTAATCGCACCTCTGTCTACTTGCAATTTTTTCATTATATTTGGATCTGCAGTAATTAAAAGGCAGCAATTGAGGGAGCTGGTATTGTCAATCTGCAGTACTAGTCAAAGACAAGTTTCCATAATCACGAATTGCTTAATCTCTATATAAGTCAAGCGCATATGACAGTATCCCTAAAATATATATATTCTTTTGGGCAACTTGATTCAGTTCTCCATAGATGTATTTCTCCATTCAGTCCTGGGTATATGGAATGTCAAATGACTAAAAGAAGAAAAGACTTCAGAGGACCAAAATCAAAACCAAATGAAAAATCAGGTTGCACATACGTCACCTACCTTAAAATATATATTATCATGCTGCAGATCAAGTATCCAATGTTATTTTCTCTATTGAAACATTTCAAGATATTTGTATACCAACAGCATTGAACTTTTAGAGAACTACACCATATACATTTTCAAGAAAGCCTTCCCATTAAATTTACCTACAAATCACATCTAACTAAACTATCCTGAATCATTTATGATATCACACACGCACATATAGAAAAAGATTATAAACCAGGATAGTTAAGAAGAAAGGGGGGGGGGGGGGGGGGGGGGGGGGGGGGGGGGGGGGGGTGGGAGTGTGGTTGCAAAAAATTATCCTTCTCAATATTAAGCAAAAAATCATCCAAGAAATTACCCGAGTCTAGAGAGGAGGAGAGTACTTTACATTGATGGAGAAGCCTTAAAGTGGGCATGTAAGGTCCATCGCGGATGTTGAAAAAAAGAGGCACATTGTTCACCAGAACCAAATTCAGATGGTTTTGACTGAAACAAGACAAAAATAACCTTTTAAAGAGAAGAATCACATACAAAGAAAAAGATACAGAATTAATCTATCATAAAGAGCATATGCACATTGGTGAAGAAGAAAAAGAGGCAAGGGAATGAAGCAAGAGACAAAACGGTACAGACCACTTGGCAACAATAAGTGGAGCCTTCTTTGGGAGCAAATCATCTAACACTGGCTCTAATCCTGGGTACTGCATCAAAATGCAAGAAATGTTTCAGATAGAGAAATCAACCAATAATAGGTGGTAATAATGCCGCATGATCAGTAACTTGCCTCTTCTGCAATACTCTGTCGGATTTTACGCTGCACAGATGCCTTGACCTGGTTTTGTGCAGATACCTCTTCTGAAGAGAACCTGATAAGCAGAACAGTGAGTTTCTTGTAAGAGAAGGGGTTACACAGATATAGGCACAATCTCATGTCACATTTTGATTAAAACCAAGCCATTTCAAATATACAGAGATTCCGGATAATACTGAAAAACATCTGTAAAGAAACGTAACCAGAATATATGTCCTACTTTCAAGACAGGAAACATCCAATTCCATTGAATCCAATTATGTTTCTCTACCATTGGAGATCCCATATAATTCCCTTATTAAATTGATTCAGGCACACTGCTTTTGCAGCTTAAAGATGCCACCACCGACTAACTTTATAACAAACACAGGGTGAACTTATTGGAAAGAATATAATCATTCAATCAACAGCAAATCACAAACTTATCCGTTTGCTTTAGCACATGAACATATGTAAAGAAATGCATAGGTCACCAATGTAAAATAACAACATCTTCAAGATGAGCGAATATCACATTGGTAACCCACAAAATTTCTGTACATAATACTATTGATGCTATCTGACATTTAGTCCAAGTACATGGCACGAACATTAATATACATCACGGGACAAACAAAATCACAAAGGTCACAAACAAGAGTAGGCGTTCACTGTTGGCATTGTGCAACAAATGGCCCCAAGTTCACGACCAACTAGTAGTAAATTTCTACAAGGGAAAGGTTCAGATTATCTTTACACAAAATGTTGCCAACTATGAATGTGTTTATTTTTTTCGAAAAACATTTAACAAACCTCAATTTCTTTTTATAACTAATGTAAATTGCAATTACTATTCATATGGTCAATTACTATAGCCGTAGTTCGTACTTACTACCAGCATTAGCGATAAGAGGGTAGTCAGCTTTGATGGTAGCAGGTATATAAATTAACTGCAGACAGGGAAAAACGATTTCTAATTTTCAATGATGAAATAGGCTATTTATTTCCAATAGAAGATGGTCAAATGAACTGAAAATTGTTTTCTTTCAACTACATTTGCAATTGTTAAATCCAGTAAACATTTTTGGCCTGTTCACTTCGTTAAATAAATAAGATTGTAATGAAATTTCTATTACGGATGAATGAAACAGAGCCGCAATAGAATTTTTCTTTCTTAAACTTTCACTTAAATTGTGGTATTTTGAAAAAAAAATAGTTTCAATCCAACAATGAATTAGTATCCATAAGTTGGAATAAAGAATGACTATTTAATGTTTTTATAATAATGATTCATTGTGGAATTGCTATTCAGTGAACTAAATGTCATAATAGCTACTCTTAAAAAATAATGTTATAGTAGAATTGCAATTACAGCAAAGTGAACAAGTATTACCACAAAAAGAGGTTCTCAATACCATGATGTCAAACCCACAAATTTATGAACTTCATTACCAAACTCAAATACCATAATTACCATGCATGAGATATTGATACATTCTTGATAATAATAAAACGCTTAGGCATCAGAACACTATATAGAGTAGGCATTCAATGACAAAGCCACCATAACACAGCACAACCACGCCGTGTGAAAAAAGATAAGAACGTAGAGAAGAAACATGAAACCCACATGACACAACTCAACTAACCATAATATGACACAAATGCAGCGCAGAGTTGAAACAAAATAGTTTCAATATATAACCATTTTTCATGCTTGTAACATTGAAAAGTACTCAACACGAAATGCAAGCTGAACACAATCAGCCAACAAGAGTGGCTGCCTCTACTCCTATAAACAAGCTTAAAACTCCTTGGAGCGAACGCTATCCTATCCTATACCCAAAATCAATAAAAGCAACCGCAATCCTCACCCTGAAGCTAAAAGAACAATCAATGCTAACACTAGTGGGATGTACCTGTTTCGCAAAAAAAACAAAAAACATTCTCCGAAATTCTCAGAATCAGAAAATCATTTTCCTCATCATCACCGAGACATCCTTCTCGTTCCATCAATTACCGCTAAAACCTTAAAGGGTTGCTATGATCATCCTTTACAATCAACAAAATGCCCAAAATAAGTCCGGAAAACATTTTCTGCGAAATAAACACACCCTTATATGTAAAATTAAAACCCCTTTATTCCTAAATTTCTCTTGAAACAATCTCTTTACTTAACTAACAATCCAATGATGTAACAACTATCATCATCATTGTATAGGCAAATATCGAATACCTAGAAACTGAAAAACAAAAATATGAAAGATTTAGACAGGTAGAAGAGAAAAAGGTGCTTACTTTTTGAACATGGTGGCCAGGAAAACTTAAAATACAAATGGGGTTTTAGGTGTTTTAGATCAGATGTGATGTTCTTTCTATTATGTCTAAAACCCTGTCTCTTCTCTCTCTACGTTTTAGGAATAACAGCGAAGTTTTTCAATAACATGAAACCCGCAAGGGTGGGGGTGGGGGTGTGCAGTGCGCGTGGTTATTAAGCTTAATGGGAATATATATATATATATATATATATATATAAATAATAAACAAATCATTCATATCTTTTTAGATGAATTGTGTATAATTATCAATTATATTTAAATATATGTTAATTAATAGTAATTACTTTTTAAAAAGTTAACATTTACATTGATTTATTATCTAATTGGTACTACTCAATTCACATGATCTAAATAAACTATGCTAATTTATCCAATATGACCAAACCACACGATAAGACAAGGTGCATGATGGTTTGGAAAATATTCTAAAATCTATAGAATTAGGATTAGATTTTAAAATATTTTTTAAAGAACAAAATCTCACAAAGTAGATATATAGAGGTTAATGGAAAATAATAGGACAAAGATAGTTTAATAAATTTGAAAGTGTTTAATTGAATTTTATTAACTTATTTAATGAATTTAGCTATATTCATTTTTTTTTTTCTGTCCTCTGTGTTTCCTTTTCATCAAAACACTTATTTAGAAATAGAATTCCTTAAATACGACTAAAGTATGAGAAATGTGTAAAACTCCTAAGAATTCAAGATAGACTTTGTAATTTTTGCACATCTTTTCTAGTCTTCAACTGCACTTGAATCTAAATAGAATATAGAAGTTTTTTTTTTTTTTTCTATATCCCTCATGATAAAAAAAAAAAAAAAAAATTTGATATTGATACCTCTCATTTGAGTTACCAAAAGAGACGCTACTATATTATAAGGCTATCCATTAGCGAATATAGAATTTGCTTGCATCCTCTTTTTCTATGTGTGGACATTAACAATCTAGTCTATATGGCCCTTTAGCAAGCAATCTTAGTAATCTTGTACCTTTATTTGTAAGAAGGGATTCTAAATGTAAATTGGACACTAAACGTCATCATAAAACATAGGAAAATCCTATAGCCGGTTACAATGAAACTAGTCTCATCACACTAATAAGTAGTCCAGATATTTTCCAATCATGATTGAATCATTTATTTTTTTTTTCACTCTAATTTCTTTTATAATTGATTGAATGTTAATAATACAATCCTATGGTTGGCTCGTAGAATTTCTCATAAAATATAATGTTATGAAAAAAAAAGGTGATTAAATTAAATTGGGTTATAAACATGCTGAGGTTAACATCATAATCGCTGCTTATGGATTGGAAACCTAATGCACAAGTTAAACTCATGACCTTAACTTTTAATACTAGTGAAGCTACAAACGAGTCGAGTTGAGATGATACATGCTAAGTTCGAACTTGACTTGAATGTAAAACTCGAAATTTTACTCAAACTTGATTGAGCTTTGATTTTTAAGCTTGAATTCGACTAAAATTGATAATTGGTAAGCTTGAGCTTGACTTTAGTAAGCTCAATTATTCCTATAAAAATCAATTAGACTAAAAAATGAATTAGGATTTGGGAATATAAATGAGTTTTTAGTTGATTTGATCCTAAATATAATAAATGTGGACCATTGGATATAAATGAAAAAACAAGGTACAAAAATAAACTTTAAAAATAGAAAAAAAACATAAATTTATATTTTTAATAAAAAAATATAAAAAGCTTGATTAAACTTGTAGGCTACTCGAATTGAGTATTTTAAAACTCGAATTCAAGCTCGATCGATTATAGTTGAGTTGAATTCAAGTTATTACTGAGTCAAAGTCAAATAACTTGCAAGTAGTCTCAACTCATTTATAACCTTAAATACCATACTAAAAATTTGAACGCTTAACAAACATATATAATATAACACAAGTGAAACTTCAGAGATATGAACCATGAGAATTAAATTTTTAGAATTGTTCTTAAATTGTTAAAGTAGATTGTTGTTGTTATTACTATTATACTACTACAATAATAGGATAATCTAATGTTTTGATATCTAATTAATCTTTTATACGATGTTGTGTTATCAAAATTGATTCTTCTATATAGTGTAGTGTTATATAAATTGCTTCCTCATTCTACTATGGATCCACACAACAAAATCGAGGTAAAAAACATGTCTACTATTTTTGAAAAAAAATAACAAAAATACAAATTAAAGAAAAAAATATAGAATTACCATCGCTATATCGCATGTGTGAAGATGTAATATAAGGATTTGCATAAATATTGCATTTATAGCATGTAATATAGTGATGTACTCTGATAAACTTTTGAAAATAGATGTATTGCATGGTCAATGTGTGTTCATGTGATACACTTTGAATAATTACACGTGTATCGCATGTGCAACATACAATACGTTGAAAAAAAAAACCCTATAGTTATAATAATCATGTAATATTTTTTATCCAAGTTATATTAATGTAATTATTTTTAAAAATGATGGCTAAACATGAAATATTCTTTAACAAAAATCATATCGCTTGCTTTATCTAATACAAATAGATCTTGACATGAGTTGGATCGAACTTGTAAACCAACCAGACCCCAAACCAATGGATTCGACCTGCCAACTTGATCCAATAATGATGGATTGGACCTATTGGTTCAATCCAGCATTGATAGGTCAAACCTGTCATTCTATTTCGATTGTATGGGTTATGAACCTTATGCCAACCTAGCAAGTTGGAGGGTAAGAGCTGGTCCATGGCTTATGACCCACCAACCCAACGGGTTGAGTGGGATAAGTGCTTAAAATTAAATAGAAAAGAAAAAACTTAAAAGAAAAAAGTGAAAGAAACAAAATAAATGTAAATAAGAAACAAGTATTTAAATTTATTTTCATGTGAATTTTTAACTCTTATTATCCAATCACAATATTAAATATATTGTTATTATTGTCAACATTGGTAATAAATATGCTTAAAATGATGTCTAGTTCATCTTTTATAAACTTTTAAAAAAAGTGATTTTTAATTTATTGACAATATGAGACTTATCTTGTCTTTGTAGGAGTATTTGATAATCTTACATTGCTCATTTTATAACTACATGTAAATATACTTGTATATAAATAAATGCACAATTTAAACTATTCATTCAATAAATGGATTAAACATGGTTGTTTTTAGGCCCAATTTTGTTTCGAATTAAAAATTTGTGTTATTTAATTTTAAAATTACTTTTTATCTTTAATTTTATCTTTATTTTAATTTTTTACTAATTTGTCATTTTACCTTATTAAAAAAATATTCTTTATATTTTTTTATCTTTCCTTTTTTAAAAGTTTAATTAATAATGTAGCTTTCAATAAGCCATCAACGGGCCTGTGAATTAGCTGATTGACTTGAAATCAACCAGATCTAGGCATAGACGGGGCGGTTTCCGACCTCCCGACTTAACTCATAACTCGGCAGGCTTGGACCGATTCAACCTGCTGCTGCGGTCTGATGTAAGGACTTCTTCCTTGTATCGAACCTCCTCATTGTACTATATCAAACACAGATTTTTTAAGGAAAAAGCTTGTGAGTTAGTACTAGGTAAGGCTATTGAATTAGAAGAGGTAAGTTAGTTTGAACTTTGAACTGGGCAGGCATAGAGCTTATAGGACATGGGTGTCTATATTATGCCGTACATACATGTTTCCCAAAAGTGAAACTGAAATATATTCCGTAATTCATCGAAACCACGTTATAATCTGCATCTTGTATCAATTATAGGCCAAATGTAATCTAAAGATATAAATGTTTTTGGATAAATTTAGATAAGATATCAATATTTTTTGGATGGTTAAGAAAATGAATTAAGTTGTGTAAATAATTTTTTTTTTCTATTTGCCATTCCCTTAAGAGGTTGATCCTTTTTATAACCATTTAAAATATCGGACTCTTATTTGATATATTTATAAAACATTAATTCAATCTTTTAACACTAAAGATATTAATACTCTATTTGAATTTTTCTTCAAATGTTCATGTCTTGTGACATACTTGATGTAATTTACCCAAAAATCATATTATGAAAATTAAATATCATTAACTTTTTCAATATCATAATATTCAATTGTAAATTAATATTACTTTCACGAGCAAATTAAACACATATAACAAATTAAAATCAAAACACATATTTCTAATAAATACATTTGGTGTGATTCAATAACTATATTGAATTACATAATCTAATAAAAAAGTTAATGTTAGATGCCAGTTTGAATACACTGGTTTAGTGTCATTCTGATATTATTTTCAAACCGAACCAATATTGAGTTGATATTGATGATAAGCTGATAGTTTTACTTATAAACTAACCGAATCAAACTGCTACTGAACCGATATAGATACGATACAGATGAATTACAGATACTGATTCGATACAATTCTAATACCGACAAAAATTGGACAATCCAAATTACTTAACACTGAATGCATTTCGAAATTTAGTTCCACAAAGATATCTCATCTCTTAATAACATGTTTTGATCATTATCCACTCTATATTAAGATAAAGATGGTTAGAAAAGATGATGCCACCAATCGAATTCTCGTTTTAAAAGCATATGACTCGACTTTTTTTTTTCCTTGTTTCTTTGGTCGGGCTTCCATGGTCTCGATCAGCTCGATTACGTAGTTTCTAATTCAGATAATGATGTTAATTGCCTAGCCTTCATTTGAAAGGCATCTAGAGTGGTTTCTAAGTTGGATTCTGACTGTAAACTGAACCTAATGGTTTTGGTGGTTTGTTTTTTTAAAACATGTTAGAATATCATTAGTTGGGATTTTTATGATGTTTAATTTGACTTCTCTTGAGGGCATCCCACTACCTAGATTTTTTATATTGCCACCACCATATTAATTCCAAAAGACAACAAGTGGTAAATTGGAGGTATTTGGGCGGCTCCTTAGCTTATGCAACACAACAGTAAAGGTTATTATTATTTTTTTTTTCCTTTTAGCTAACAGTAAAGGTTATTTGTTATTATTTTTTATTTTTCAAGATTTTCATCTAATAGACCTATTAAAGTCCTTGATTACCAAAATTATCAATAAAAATTAAATGTGCTTTGTTCAGAGCCAAAATATCATTGATTATATCTTATTAGCCTAATAAATATATGACTTAAATCAAAAAGCAAGGGAAGTGAAACTTAAATATGAAACTCCATATGAAAAAAGGCTTATGGCAATTTAAGATTGTTTTTAGTTAGTTTTTCTTTAACCCTTTTTTAATGCTTACTGGAAATTTATTCTATAATTAATAGAATAATGTGAGATAGCTAATTTGGAGTCATAGTAAATGAAAAAAAAAAAAAAACCCTTGAGAATGCTTTCCTTAAGGAAAACATTTACAAATTTTAGAAAATCATTATCAATTACCGCTATGAGAGAACAAGCATTTGTAAATCCTTAAAATGGTTTCTATAATCATCTTTTACAATTAACAAATGCTAAGAAAAGTTGTGGAAAACAAATTTTCCGAAACAAACACATCCTTACATTAAAAAGGAAAACAAAAGGTAAATGGCACCAGAAGGAATTAACTTTTAGGATAACTTCAATTAAAATATCCACATTTTAGATGATTAAAAAAGACAATTAATGTTTCATAAAATAAATAAAATAAGATATCAATATTTCATAAAATTTATTTAAGATATAAATAACTTATAACTTAAATAATGAAATGATAATTGCCTTTCCTTCGTATGAGAGGTTTCTAAGTTTAAATCTGAATATGAAGTAAGCTAGATAGTTTTGGTGATCTGTTTTTTAAAGCACACTGGAACATCATTAGTAGGGTGTAGGGATTTTTATGATGCCGTATTCGAATTCTTTGAGTGTTTTTAATTACCTAGATTGTATACTGCCATTACCTAGTTGATTCCAAAAAACCAATATCTCACAAACGTGGGATGATGTCTAGCTTATTAGCTTGGAAGTATTTACAATTTCATCGATGGGACCATCTAGTCAATTATTTAATCGTTAAAACAAATATAGTAATTGAAATATTAACTATTTAAATGGTTTGATTACGGTTGGATATGATGTGAGCCGTTGGATAATGATGAGACCGGTCTTGTCAAAATTGATAATAATACCAAAGAATTTTTCTTTTAGCTTTTGCATTACGAGTCAAAGATTATTATTATTATTTTAAACTTTTGATCTAATAGGCTTGAAAATTGTACCAAAGATTATCGGTGAAAATCAAATATGTTTGGTTAAAGGCTGAAATATGATTGATAATATCTTATTAGCTTAATAATTAATGTACACTTAGATTATAAAGTAAGGAACTATTATTCAGTGGCATGGAATGAACAAACAAAAATTGCCTTACTTACCTTGATTGTCCTTTATTGATTGAATGGAGGAACTATTAATTAAAACAGATTCTTTTTTTATTTTATTTTATTTTTTGGCCTTATTAAAACAGATTCTTTAGTAGTTTAAAATGCCTCTCATCCAACATGGTTTGATCACACAACCTGAAAATAATAAAAAAGACAGAATCAGTCATATTTAGAGATAACAGAATAGTGCTATTTCTGATTGATTTATCATAAAAGCTAGAGAGACTCAAAAATCTTTCCTAACATTGAAGAATCGCAACCGAAGCACAATAGTTAATATCTATAGGTACAGGATTCAAAACTTTAAAATGAAAATTTATCTTACGAAAGTTAATACCTATCATGAAACTTATCCGATCATAAAAGGTATTTTAGGTGCAGACATCCTTAGTAATAGGGAAATGTCCTTGTTCCCTCAAGATATAAATTCTCATGACAATCTTCAAATCCCCATCTCTTCGTTAAAAAGTTTCCAACCAAAGTTATCTAATCTTGACGAAGGAACTAGTTGAAAAATATACCTCTTATTCTACCTTTAATTAAAGAAGCTGTAGCCCTTGGACATTGTAAGTTTGGTTTTAAGTATCTCATGATAATCTTCAAATCTCCATCACTTCTTCATTACAAAATTTGCAACCAAAGTTACCTAACCTTGACAAAGGACCTACTCTTGAAAAATCTACCTCGTATTCTAGTTTTAATTAAAAAGCTGTTGCCCTTAAACAACATAATTTCGGTTTCAAGTGCCAAGAGGTTAATCTTGTTAAGTGAAATAGCAATAATTCTCCATGAAAATTCAGTACAACTCGTCCTTTGTCATCTCAATCAACACTAGTCATGTAGTAGTAATAATGTCATTGAAAAATATGTGTGTGTTTAGTGTTAGAGTTGAGCACAAGGATCCTAGTACCAAACGCATTTTTCTGTTCTTTGAGATTTAAAAAATAAAATAAAATAAAAATAGAAGATGTCCTTTTTTTTTTTCCCATCCATTTTGCTTATAATTTGCATTTTCCAAAGTCATATTTTGTATCTATCATTACATCAATAAATTATAATGATCCACTGGAGTATACAAGAGGAATGGCTTTTTTTGAAGCTCTCACCAATGTTGAATAAGCAAGATAAAGCTAGTACGGATAAGGGTATAAATAAGTTAGGTTGATTGGATATAACATATTAAACTCAAGTTCAAGTTTGACCTCGTCTTGAATTTTATAAATGCCAATTGGGTTTATTGATTTTGGAATTTTAGGGTTAAGCCCCACTTAAAACATTCAATAAACTCAAGTTTGACTTGATCAAAAGCATTTTTGCGATTTAATTTATTTATTTTTTAATTAATAATAATATCAATATCTAGTCTTGATAGGAATTTGACTTAAGCTCCGTTAGACTCATAAGTTAATCAATTATACTTATGTGTTTAAGCTTGACTTTAAATTCAAACTCCTTTCAAGTTAAACTCAAATAAGCATTAAAGACAAGTAATTTGACTGATTTAAGAGTAAGGAAAACTTGATTGATGAAGTATAGTTGTAGCCACCTCAACTAATCTGCAACTGTTTTTAATTATTTCCTCAATATTGTTAAGACAAAAACTGGCTATAACATTCCATGCTATGTAATATATATATTCATGTATATATATGTATATATGATTTTTTAATGAATAAATATGGGATATACGATAATAGCATCATGATTCTTTAAAACTATATGTATAAACATTAATAATAAGGAAAAGGAAGAGTTATGACAGCGTTCAAGTTTACAGGACAAAGTTGGTGCATGTTGTAACATAAAGAACATGTACCAAAATATAAGCTACTGCACCTCACACTTATACTGTATTAATACTGAAAAAATGTAATGAAAATCGTAATACGTAGTATAATGGATAGAGCAGCTAGAAGTAGTAGTAGGGATGAAGTCTTAGTCAAAGAACATGATATCTGAAAAAAGTTAGGTAATTATTGGAAATAATGCTTATGTAAATTTTATTAATTCAATTTAATGTACTAAAATATTTTAGATGATATAACCATGTAAAACATTAAAGTGAATCTTCACATTTTAAATATTATAAATAAACACCACCACATAATACGATGTGAGTTGCACACCTCATTTAAATGTTGGTAATATTACATATATAAATATATGCATAAATATTTTTTTTTCCCATAACCCATAATGGGTCTTATCAAGTCTTTAGACTCAAACTTAAATTGGACTAGGCATCACGAGAGTTTGTATCCAAACTGACTTGGACTTGGATTTGGACTTGGACTCGTTGGGTTTTGAGCCCCTACACGAATGATTTTTTATATATGTAAAATTAAATTAAAAGAAAGAAATTTTCAACTAAAAAAACTTAGGTAAAATTTTCCATGCATCATTGAAGTTTACAGCTACTTTATAGTGTAAGCATTGCATTAACCATTAGCATCGTTTTTGGGATATTACATGTATTGCTTATGTTGAAATCTTGGGATATTGGAATAGGTAATCGACTGGAAGCAGAACTTACCGGGAGGTCAATATTAGAGAAAGAAGGGGATGAAGATAACTCCGACAAGACGTTGATTACAACGTTGTATAATAATGGATCCAAGCTTCCAATAAATACATAGAAAATATTTACAATTAGATATTATTTCAATCAATATTACCTTCTCTTTTTGTATTGCTCCTCGTATTGATTAGATGCAAGTGTTTACCGTTTTTATGATCTTCTGTGAATTTTCTCTAACTCTTCAATTCTCTCCACTTCAGACACTTTCTTGAACATTTATTTTGATTGATGTAGAAGTTCAAGAAAATAAGTAAAGTGAATTGGATAACATTAATGGAGAATATTTATAAAAGACAAAGACGCTGAATAACTATATTTGACCGACACAAGCAGAGTAAAAAAATGAGAGGGTAATAGTAATAGCAATATATATTTCACTGTGAATATTTTTATTACAAGAAAATTTACCTTTAGATAAAGATATTTTACAATGAAAAATTAAAAAATAGCTTACATTTCGATAAATAGAGTCAGTAATAATGATTTTTAGCAGTAAAAATTTATGTTTAAATATAAATTTTATCTTTAAAACTCAATCTTATATAGTATTAGTATGATTATTTCATAATTTCAAGTACTTTATGAAGCATATCAAAGTTAACTCATAGTTATCTGCACTTTCATCTATTTCTAATTGTTAACTTCAATGCTTTGTTTCATATTATCGCCTGTTTCAACAGTGGCTTGTGATTTCAGGAAAGACGCAACAATAATTGATGGTGGTTATGACATAAGCTATATGATCAGGAGTAAAACTTTTTAATTCGTAAAAAGCATTAAACAGTAAATGTCACATTTAAGACCTAAACTTTATCATAATATACAATAACTATTTAAACTACCTATAATCTTTTTAACTTTGCATATAATAATACTTATATAAAGTAGTTAACTGCAAAAATGAGTAAAGTTTATGTAGTTAATTGTAAAATTTGGTTAAGCTCAGATAGTTAATTGTAAAAGTAAATAAAACTCATGTGTTAAATTGATATTTTTAAATTTTAAATAGTTAATTATAAAAATAGGTAAAATTTAGTCAGAAGAAAACCAACGATTATCCAATGAATGTTACAAAATTGAAATTAGTTTTACATTTTAGTCACTTCATTATTTTACTTTTTAGCCCGTTCTTGCAAGACCAGCAGCATTACCATTTCTATTTCAGGCATGCATGCATTTTCTTATAACAGGAGGACTGCTCCCCTAAAATACGCGCTATCTTTGAATAAAGGAAGAAATTGCGTGTTATAATATTTCAGTGAGAAAATACCTAAGAATGAAACTTTAATTTGTCATAATTGACAGGCTCCTAAATATGACACTGAAATTGCAAAACACCACGATTATTTCAATAGAAAAACATTTCTGACTAGTCTAAAACTATGATCTAAACTTGTCGGAACCGATCTAAATGGATTAGGCATAATTTTCAAATGGTATTATGAAGCTATGCGGATTAATGTGTATATAAAAATATAAATGATAAAACTTCTTCTACTTTTTTTTTTCTTTAGGAAAAAATTACAAATACCTTATAAATTTTAAAGGTAGTACAAATTGAACCCTCAACTTTGATAGCATGGGTTTTTATTACTTAAACTTTCATTTACATGCGTGGTTAATGACACATTACATTTTCTATTAAAGCAAGAAAAAATATATGAATTCATCTCCTCAACTTTTATTTACATGCAAATTTACCATTCTTTTCTCTCCTAAAACAGTTATATATCATTACAGTGCTAAATTTTCAAGTTTAGAGGTTAAAATATTACTTTGAAAGTCAGGAGGTAAATTTGTACTATTTTTAAAGTTTAGGAGGTGAATTTGTAATTATCTTTTATATATATATATATTTAAAATAATCATAGGTATTTGTTTGTTGCTCATCCTTTGGCATGCCCCATCGCTACCGATAACTCTATTGTTCCTTCCAAATTGAGGAATTCCATGAAGATCCGACTTATTAAGTGTGATTCACTAAGTGAAATGTTTAATAGTATATAAATATTGGTGAATTTTTTTTTTTTTGTATGAGTAGTTTTAATATATTGATGCTACTACTTATTTAAAATATATTGATACTTATTTATCACTCAAAGTTAAAAAAGGAAAGATGTACTCGATTTTGTTTTACTAAATGACATAATTACACTATACTGATATTATACTATTTATTTATTTTGCATCTCATAAAGATCGAAATCGATATATTCATTTAATAAGTTTTATTTCTCTTAATAAATTGATTTTTATCCTTTTTTTTCTTCTTTTTCACTACTTTTTTTTATTTTGAATATATGTAAAAAATAGAAAAGGGCTCAGACAAAAATCGAGATTAAGAGCTGTAATCTGTAATAAAGATGGATGGGATTTAAACCAATGCGTGGATAAAGTGTACACTCAGTTGAATCTCTTTTCGCTTTTAGCCGTCTGGCCGGTGCCTAGCCGACGCCTAGATGTACGCACATTGCTCAGGCGAATTAAAACAATTATGCATGTATTCAAGAAGTTGATGGACAAGGACAGGATTAAAGTCCAAACAAAAAAATCATAGTGATTAATATAGGATAGCACACGTTTTAGATGCTAATGGTGATCCGTACTCTCACGTGGAGACGGGGTGATGTGCAGCATGGATGTGTTTGGATTGTCTGTTTTTCAACTGTATTTTTATCTTTTTTTTAAATGATATATGTAAATATATCTGATTTATATCTAAATTTTATCTATATTTATTTTATTTGATCTTTTTTATGAGAACTGTCAACTTTTTTTATTTATATCTTTTCTTGATAAATAATTTATTAAAAAAAAATTTTAAAAAATATCTGTATCTACCAGAAAAAAGCTAAAACAAACAGAAAGTAGAAGCAGACAACCCGCGACTGAAATTTACTTATGGCCCCTCCAATATTTTGATGAAGTCCGCCTGTCGGCATAATCAAATCATAACCTTTTCGTATACGAAATAATTTCTTTGGTGGGGGTGAACCATATATTTCTGAATTTGTAGATGTCAGATATTATTATATATTATATAGCTTTCATGAAATTATTCATAGATGAAAGAGAATGATATTATAGTAAATCTAATAAAATACAGTTATAATTGGATTTGTTTGTTTTTTTTTGTTTTTTTTATTTGAATATTTTATTTTTATTATTTTTAAATAGATATTTATCATAAAATATATATAAATAAAAAATAAATATTTTTATTTATAAATTAATTGATTATAAATATGATACTGATGCAGCAAATAATCCACGTGGATCTAAATTGCAAATCTACTTATGAATAATGTTGACGCCATATCGTTCTATTCAATGAACATTTCGCTAATTTTTTTCTTTCTTTCTTTTTTTTTTTCCCAATCAGACGCTCTCTACTGAAACAATCTAAAAAGAGTAGAACGACGGGAAATCTAAAAAGACATTAGTAGAAAAACTCAGAAACACAAAAAGAAAAAAAAATTAGAAAAACGGAAAGAAAATCTGAAAAATGAGTGACCGACATGCCAAATAATAGATGAACAATATCCAAATAGCCTAAACGTGTCAATCGTGGATATCTCTGTAGACCATAACTGGGTACTCTAAACAAAAATCTATGGGCGAGAAGATCCAAACGGTTGATAATAAATTTATTTGAGTACGTAATGTTGTGTGTAGTTGAAAAAATATTTAAATGTTTAAAGAGTGAATTTATTTTAATAATGTATAATGTTTTAAGTTGTTGTTTGGAGAAATAAGTTAATTAAGATCATCATTAACATGTGTAATAATATGTCAATTTTTATAAGTTTTAATTTTAAATATTTTTTTATTAATACGCATCAATAGTGACTTCAATTATCAATCGATTTCTTTAAATGCCATGATCTGTTTTTAATCACATGAAATATTATTATCTCAAATAAATTTATCTTCAAATATTATGAACTTCTGATATAATTTACTCAAAATCAATATATATATATAAAAAGGGAAAAAGATTGTGACAAATATTCGAAAACATGCCAAATATAAGTAATTTTTCATCTTTGCGCATTAGAGTTATTTAGTTCAAAGTGTATAACTATTCTTAGAAAACGTTAGAGTGTATTATATTTACTAGTTTATATCATCTTTCTTATCTTTGAAAAAAGAAATATTAGTATTGTATATTATCTACTATTAATGCGTATAGCTAAAGTATACAATCACTATTTTAGGAAAAAGATTTATTTATATTACATATTAAGTATTACAAAACATTTTTGATAAGAATTCCTCGAATTGGGTCCTAATGCTAGAAATCTTTGTCTTAGCAAAGTTCTTTCATAAAGGATAGTCAAAGTGAGGTCTTTTATATATTTTTATTGTTTTTATTTTCTCTTTCATAAATTTCTGCGCAGAAATTTAAACTAATATAAAAAATCTAAAATATTGGGGGATAAAATGACGAGGTTTTTATGGAAGAAATGTTTTAGCAATGTGCCTAAAATATGGATAATAATTATTCTACTTTCATATGAGTGAGAATTTTATTGATAACTACACCTATATATATATATATATATTTTTTTTTTTTCGCCCTAACCATTATAAAAGAGATTTAGTGACTTTAACAGCGTTAATGCTACTTGAATATAACACCGGTATAATTTTTATATGTAAAATAATATAAGATAATACCCACAGAATTATTATTCCATCTTTAACCGCTCTACGTGTGTCGGGATGGTATATTTCATATATCAATATATATATACACACACAACAAACGAGGGAGCTTTAGTCACCCACCACACACTTTGAGCACGTCCCTTCCTTTCTCTTCACCTTCTCTCTGTTTCTCTCTTTCCATGGCCCTCAGCTTCATCATTGGAATTATTGGTTCAGTATCAAATTTAATTGTTGTTTTATAATTTATTTTGTAACATTCTATCATGCAATTCTTACACTGGTATCTAAGTTTTGTTATAGGATATCCAGACTAGAATTTGCAAAGGATGATATATATATTCATTTTTTTTTTCATTTTTTTTTTCACATATTGAACTTGGCATCAACTATATTTATTTTCATTTTTTTTTCTCACATATTGAACCTGGCATCAACTATATTTATTTTCATTTTTTTTTTTTGGTGCAGGAAACGTGATTTCTATACTGGTTTTTGCTTCTCCCATGTAAGTGGAACTTTGCACTTTCTTAATATGGAATTTATTAATAGAATTTAGATTTTTATAAACAAAACATATAATACATGTTTAAAATCTAAAGCAGAACTCCATTAACGAGTGTCTCAACCCTACTTAACTAAAACTTTCTGTAGTTCTATCACTTATTATATATTTAGAAAAAATAATTTTTACAAAAAATGTATAATTGATTATTTACCTTATCTTTTTCTTTAAAAAAAAAAGCTTCAACTAGTCCTTTCAATTACACGTTAATCAATTTTCTTATATAAATGCTAATTAAATTTTATTTATGTAATTCATTGACTTGTTTATGTTACTTTCACGAAAGTTCGGATTTTGGTGGTACATAGCTTTGGCTAGATTTAACAAGTCTCTGTAAGATATTGAATCCCACCAGAAAAATGTTAACAAGTTGCAATTAATTATTTCTCGGTTTCGATGCTGATATTGGTTGCATGTATTGGAAAAATCAAGTGCTGGTTGTGTTCAATATTTGTGCTAACTTGAGATAGAATGTGATGGGACTCGGTTGGTGGGTGGTGGTGGTGTTGGTAATAATGGTGGTTAAACTTAACAATTAAATTGACAAGAGCTAGTGAAAATAATTTTCATTTCTAGAACGCAAAGCTGTTTTTATTCATCATTTTGAATAAAGCATTTTGTTTACATAAGAAAAATGTTCTTGACAGATGAAAAGTTTTTATAAGATTTATTAATTAGTATCAGAAACACTTGTCAATGGGATACATTATCTATTGATTTTTGATCGGCTCTAGATAGATGAGAAGTTTTTAAAATTTTGATAATTAGTATTTGGGACACTCGTTAACAGCATCCACTGAGCATTGATCTATGGGTTTGATCTTGCGGCATACAACTGTTTCCTTCACTCCTCCTTACTTGTTCTTGCTCTTTCATCTTCAAAAGTCACTTGGGATTTTGCTTAATTTTGTAATATTTTGATGATGCAGTAAGACATTTGCCCGAGTGGTGAAGAAGAAATCAACAGAAAATTATAAAGGAGTCCCATACATAACAACTCTGTTGAGCACAAGCTTATGGTCCTTCTATGGATTGCTTAAACCTGGTGGTTTGCTTGTCGTCACGGTTAATGGTGCTGGAGCTGTGATGCAGTTTGTCTATGTCACTCTTTTTCTCATTTATGCCCCAAAGGATAAGAAAGTATGACAATTTCTCGTATGTCAATCTCACTTTAGCAGATGATTTTAGGATTCGCTCGATGGTTTGACCATACAATTCTGGGAATTTTCACACACATTGAGTAATATTGGAAGTCTATGTGTCTGTTGTGATTAGTGAAGTAGTAATAACATGATTTTCAACTTCAGAAGTGATGTCCTGTTTGATTCTTGATAATAAACATCTTGTATTGGTTCATCTTATCTGTGCTCGACTATTTTTGTTGTCTTGTCCTAGTTTGTAGCAGCATTTTTTAAGGACATGCTAATCATTCTCACCATTTGAATAAAATGCAGGTTAAACTGTTGAAACTAGTCGGTGCTCTGAATATTGGGTTTCTTGGGGCAGTCATCACTGTAACTCTTCTTGTGCTCCATGGAAGCTTACGGCTTACCTTTGTTGGAATCCTATGCTGTGTATTGACCATTGGCATGTATGCATCTCCTCTGGCTGTGATGGTATGCATATTCATGGATGGATAGTGTTTTGATCTTAAATATACCTTTCTGCATATATACAATAGAAAAGAAATTCCTTGAGCGAGCTAGTGAAATCAGTTGGTTTGTGAATTTAAGGAAAGGGAACATTACACCTTTCAAGCGGGATAGGTATTAGTTGTCCCGAGTTCGATGTCTCATACCTATTCTCATAGATCATGTTTAGACACCTAAGATAAGAAAGAATATACAATTGTATAAGTTTGTTCCATCTAACTAAGTGTTTAAACATGATTGATGGAACATGCCAAAAAATTTTTTTACATCATGTAGAATGATTAGTGGCACATAAACAACAAAAATAAAAATTTTTTGATATGGATAATTTTAGAAAAACCATGCACCATTTCTACTATTTCTTTAAAATATATTGGTATTTACCATCACTCACTCTTCTGACACGTGATGTATCATGCTCATTAATATTTTTCAAGACATGTGTAAAACAACAAAGATAGCATATGACCATTTTTTAAAGTCTTGAACCTTTTGGTTATGTTGTGTGACCACTAAACCTTTTAAACAGGCATTGAAACCCTAAATGCTTTTAAAAATGCATAAAAAAAAAAAAATTGCATTCACTTTAACATAGTCAAAGTCATGAAGTACAAAATGTCAACCAAAAATTATATGGAATGGTTTAGGCTTCAACTGGTAATTTAAGATGGTTTAATCCACTTGTGGTTGTATTGTGAGACTAAAGGATGAGGAGGGATCGGATTTGAACCTTATCCATTCCATTGAAAGATCCGTGCTCATGATATTTGGCTACAAGGGTGTTCAGCGCTTGGTGTACGTTTGGATTTTTGTAATGATTCTGTTATGCCACCCAATATTGTCCTTTTTAGAACTTGACACCAAATTGTGATTCGGTACATGACAGAGGACTGTGATAATGACCAAAAGTGTTGAGTACATGCCTTTCCTGCTCTCATTTTTCCTTTTTCTCAATGCTGGTGTCTGGTCAACGTACGCGGTGCTAGTCAAGGATTTCTTCATTGGAGTAAGTTTGGTTTGTTCTCCTGTTTTCTTACTATATGATTTCCATGGGAACATGTTAATTAATTTAAGAAACTGGTAAAGCAATACAAAATCTAAGTGAGGGACTAATTTCAAAAGCTATTGTAGTTTAACCAATAAATATATATATATATATATAACTACAACACGGTTTTTAGATTAGATAGTTATAGATATGACATTTATTATTGCATGATTTGACACTGACTTGTTTGGATGGAAAATCTGTCATTCAAAAATTGATAGCTTCATACAATTTAGCATACAACAATTTTAGCATAAATCGAGTACTTCTTAATACATTTTCCCCCCATCGTTTTAGGTACCAAATGCAATTGGCTTTGTGCTAGGATCGGCACAGCTAATTATCTATTCAATCTACAAGAACAAATCGAAATTGGTACGATCTTCAGACGATACGGTGGAGAAAAAAGAGGAAGAAGGTTCAGCTCATCTTGTCAAAGGGGATATAGAGATGAAAGCATTCGAGGAGGAGGAGGAGGAGACTAGTGACAAATCGAATTTGAAAAACCACTGCCTTAGTAAAGGAACAAGCCTTCCCAAGCCGTCAATACAAAGGCAATACAGCTTGGCAAAACTCGTGAAAACATTCTCTTTAACCACACTCTCAATGGGTCCATATGAATATGACTTGCCCTCTAGTCGAGCTCATGACGGCGACGATGATGTTGAAGGTGGCAACAACCACCATCACAGCTTATATTCTCCATGATGAGGTGGTTGGAGAGGTTTGTTTAGTTCTATGTTTTGTTGTATACCGTATACTTTAAAAGTACCATGTATTTACTATGAAATAGGATTACACTACATGATAAAGCCAGAAACTTTCCAAAAAATCAAAGAGGAAAGTGGGATGTAGTGTGTGTTTTTGAGCTCTAATGCAACTTTTGAAGTTGATGTTGAAATGTCTTTGTTATGGCGGCGATCGTGCATCTTAGGAAGTTGACGTTCCTGGACTTTGTAACGTTTGGACATTGTTTCTTTTGTGTTACGGGCCTTGCACCTTTTAAGGGTTTACTATTTGACATATGATACTTGAGGTATTTTCAGTAAAAGGTGTTATGAAATCGAAACTGCTATTTATTTTTTTATAAAGAATATAATTTAGCAAGTTAATCCAAGGAAAATCCATTAAGGACTTTTTGAAGTCAATGAATGATTTTAGAAATTAAAAATGGGATATATGGTGTACAATTATTGATTTTAAGTTTTGGAGAGTTTCAATGGTTCTATTGATAGATTCATCTAATCAACTATTTAGTTGTTAAAATAAATATGATAATTAAAATATTAACTATTTTAGGGATTCAATCACGGTTATGTATGACGTGAGTTTTTAGATAGTGATGGAATTGGTCTCGTTAAAATTAATGATATGACTATAAAATTTTTCTATGTTTTGAGACTATAAGGCTATACAAATAGTATATCAATAACCGAAGTTTGATTTAAACCCCAAAACTACTAAACTTTCTAAAAAAGTTTCAATGTACTGCTTTAACAAGTTTCCAATCTCGCTTCTAAGATGTGATACATATATAAAACTTTATATCCTCTTTTCAACATACAATATAACAATGTTATTTTGGTAATTTTTGTTATACAATTTGTATTTTTATAATTTTTTTAAATGGTAGACATGTATTATACTCTTATTTAAATAAGGGTTATTTAAATTTTATCAGGATATTCTAGAATCTATGATGCAATAAATCAGGACAATTTAAATTTTACCAAGAAATTCTAGAATCTTTTAGAACTCTTTTGTTCTGGGGGCCCTCATCAGATTTGGACTTTAGGTTTTCCTTGAAATTGGGCCTTACGATGAGTATGACCCAATTTTGGATGTCCATAACATTCACAAGATTTGGACCTTGGACGTCTCTTGATAGAAATGATGTAAGATCTATGTTACTCTAATTCCAAAAACTAATGTAGATGTGAGATTTAGGGCTAATAATAGTTATAAAATAAGCAAAGTTACAACCGCTTTGCTTGTTTAATTTCAACAATATCAAATTATTAAAAATTAATTGCCAAAAAAAAAAAAACCCTATCTAGAATTTGAATTAAATAAAAAATGCTCATATGGATTTTTTTCTTTTATATCTTTCTTACTCTAAATTTTCAATGCAAATTTTTAAAAGAGAAAAATGAATGATCAAGCTGTTGTATTTCAAAAATGAAGTTATGAGTTTCATGGAGGAAGTGATTATGTTATTTCAAAATACATAAAATCGGATTTTTTATTTTCTAATTTTTTAGATTTTTATAAAACAAAAAATAAAATAACATGAACGGAATTAATATTGGACAGGATGCACAACTATTCGTAAAATTTTCACATTTATTAGAATGACATCCAATATAACTCACGAAAATTCAATCATTAAATTTACCATGACGTAAAAGTATCAATAACAACATACAAAACCGAATAAAGAAAGGGAAAAGAACGAAAAGTGCGTGGCAGTCTTCTTTTACTATTTTACCTTTAACTAAAATAACAAAAAATACAGAAATTTGAAAACAATATAAAAAATAAAGTAAAAAAAGGTTACGGTGCGATGCACGATTTTGAAGATAAAAAGTCAAATGTATATAAATTAAGCATAGTTAATGACACGAATAATATTTGAACTTTAATAAAATATGTAATTAGGTAGCTGAAATTTAAAATTAATTAATTAAGAACTTTTCTTCCACACCAGCAGTATCTTTATCATTTTTTTATACTAAATTAATTAATTCCAAAGGTTTTTTCAGCCACCAAAATTATTCAAATTCAAAGTTCATATATTAAATTGGTCAATTTGAAAATTAAAATATATAATTGCATATTTTCCTAAAATATAAGTACTATTTATGATATTATCCCAAACAATCTGGATTTTTTTTTTGCTTCTTAAACCAAGCTATTAAATAACGATTTAATTCAGTTCGGATTGCGGATAAAATGAAGATTCTAATAAAAAAAAGTTTACTTCTAATATGTTACATTTGTGTATATAATTCATATGTCGAAATCACACTACAAAGTTCATATTATAAATCTTAATAAAATACTTTATAAATTTATCACATCCATAATCCCTTATAAAATCATTTAGTCACTAACACAGTACACTTATAAATTAATATATAGTAAAATATAATCTATAGTCCTCTACAAAATAATTCAGTCAACTATCTACTAATAAATTTGACCAAAAAAATCATTTATAAATAAAAAGTTATTTTATGAATAAAACTGATCTACTAACAAAATATACAATAACAAAATATACAATAAAAAAATTAATGCATAAATCTATAGTCCTCTAAAAAAAAATCCAGTTAACCATCTATTAATAAATTTGACCCAAAAAAAAACATCTACCAATAAAAAGTCATTTTATGAATAAAAGTGATATACTAACAAAATATATAATAAAAAATTAATACATAATAAGGTATATAACAAAATAGTAAAATTCATACTCCATAGAGTTCAAACAATTAATAAAAAATAACATTAAGTTACTAATGAACGAATATATTTTGAACCCAAAAAATAATTTAAAAAGGAACAAGTTATTACTAACCAATATTCATCATATAATAAGTATTATAATAAAATCATGATAATATATATCACATTTAATCGATCATCACAAAAAAATTTATAATTACAAATAAAATATTTTTATATTTATCTAAAGCGGTTTGATTTAATTTTATAGATTGATTTAGTTTATCCTTTCAAATTAACTATAGATTTACGGATTGGTTTGGATTAAAAATCTTTTAAATCAAATTATTTAAAAAAAAAATCATATTTTCAGCTTGGTTTGGTTGAGTTATTAACGCCACCCATTTATGAGGGTGTAAATATTTTGGAGAAACTGGAAAATTAACTCGATAATGAAAAGCTCAGTAAAAAATTATATAATTGTATCCTTTGTTCCGCGTCCTTCGTTAGGAACTCGGGTGAATATCTTCGTACGAAGGTCCTAAGAATGAAATTAATTTTGGGCCTTTGCACATACAACTAAACGAAGGATCTTCGTATAAAAGTCCTTTATCTTAGACTATACATAAGTCAAACTATTTATAAATTGTTCAGATTCAATAAGACAAAATGATTCACTCGAATTCCAACTGATAATAGTTAATTTAGTTGAGCTTAAATTTCATAATATTTATCTTGTGTAGCAAGTAATCTTAATCAAGCTAAAGCTGAATTTCAATTGAGTTAAGATGTTAATATCGTTATAATTGTAATAAAAAATATTTTTAGAAAGATTAAATTTAAACAAGCTTAATTAAATTATACTTGAGCCTTTCTAGTGCCAGATTTACTTGAGTTTAAGGTCGAAGTTCTAAACTTATATCAAGTTTAAATCAAGTCTGATCTATAAAATTTTAAATCAAGTTTAAAGCCGAGCTCAACACTTGTCATCTTGATTTGAGGTTTATCTTCACCTTTAAAGCCTAGTCCATAATGAAGATGTAGACATGATTTGATGGGATTTTATATGTTAATCGTTTTCAAGGATTCTAACATGTGTACGAGAAATTGAATCGTATGAAATTATGTAGGATAATTCACACATCAATTAGTTGATGATTTTCTATATCATTTTCTGTTCATTATTTATTATATTTTTAGGAATTTAATATTTGTTATTTTGGTTCTATGATGACTAGGAATTGTATTTTATATTTTGTTTTTCTTTTTATATTCACCTATAGTTTATAGGATACATTTCCTTTTACTTATTTTCTTTTATGTTAAGAGTTGCTTAAGTATCTTATGAATCTATTACCAGATCTATTATATGTTTAGGTATATGATGATTGGATTAATATATTAGATTTGAGTTTTTTGAACTTTTTATGGGTTGTTAAATTTAGTCAAAAGAGTTTTTCTCTAATTAATAGATGTTGAGGGGATAGAAGCACACGGAGTCTTTATATTTTTAATTTTCGATAATTTAGTATCTAAACTTTCATTCTTAGTAATTTAGTACCTATCTTTTTAGTTTAATTTCAATTTAATGTCTCCATTGATGAAAAGTTAACATCTATTATATATATATATATATATATATATATTATTTCAGTATCTATATTTTTGTTTTGATTGCATTTTAGTATACATATATACTTTAGTTTTAATACATTTCATAGTTTATTTAATTAATTTATTAAAAAATTAATATTTAACTTTTCTTAATTGATTAAATGTTAAAAAAAGTTATTATATACATTTTTCCGTGCTCTATAATATAGAGTTAATTTCCGCTTTCTCAAAAGTACATAAGAGACGGGTGGTTGGGACGAGATTTTTCTCTCCCTCGTTCTTAAAATTTTAATCTCCCAAACATTACATCTAGCAGGGAATATGCTATAGTTAATCGCATGTATGGCCACATCTAGCAAAGGGAACAAAAGATAGGTAAGTTTACCTATCTTAGGTAAATTATCCGATGAGAGTCTATCATATGAAAAGATGCACCACAACGAGAGTTCATCCGAGATCAATTGACCAAAGACTTATCTATCTTTCCTAGCAAAGCAAGGACTTGTTTTATTCTAAAATGTGTTTTTTGACAGCTGCTTTGAAATTATATAAACCATTCCCAAATTTTTTATTATACTTTGATTCACTCTTCAAACATTGAAACAAATTTTTATCAACAAGTACATATAATTGACTCTCATAAAAATACAAATTTGGGAACACATCAACTCTTACAACTCAAATTTTTGTGTTTCCACTATGTCCTTATAGGTGAGCCCAGTAATATATTTGTGTGATGCATATTGCATCATAATATGTGGTACTTATTGAGACTGATAAATGTGTCTCAATATATTACTTCACACGATATCAAAACGTGTCCCATCATTTATTGTAAATGTATTTTTTTTAAAAAAATTTTATATCATTATTAAGATATAGATTATCCTTCTATTATATTTTTTCGAAGCACATAAATCTACTTCATAAGATGCTTTTTCTAATATATTAAAATTTTGTCTTAAAAAATTAAAAGTAGCACTATTATGACATTCTATTACATCCTAATAATAGGATGATAATTCATGTACAAATATCTTATAAGACATTTTTGTGTCTCAACAAATCCTTTTTTCAAGTTGAAATAGGCCATCCTACTTTAATAAAGAAAAGAATCTCAAATCTCTTGTAATAATCATAAGATATAACCAACAAGACTTCATTGAGACTTTATTCACAAACCAATGATAGTCATTGACTCATTGACTAGTGGTTGGCAACATGCGTATTCCTTTAGATGGTCATATCTTCTTAAGTATCTTCCAACCCAATTCAATTTCACTCATCATCTTACTTCAAGACTGACGCAACGCGAAAGCATGAAAACAGAAATCAATCTCACCAGATGATTTCTAAAATCACACAATTGCAAAAATTGCAATTTCCCAAGAGAAAACTCTCTCAATTGTATTTCAAAATGTATCAAATATCAGTTGTAATTACAAAAGATAAACCTAATGGCCTAATTATATTATTACATGAGGAATTCTAAAAGACAAAATCCTGAAAAGGCAAATAATAAATACAAATAAATTGAGTAACATAAGTTTACTAGTAATAAAAGCTGGCGACTTATAATTAATATTGGTGGTTTCAAAACTCAGAAGTTGAAATCGTCACAATAAAGGCTAGCTCTAACGTCCGTGGAGTTTCTTCCAAAGCCGACGACGTATCCACTTAGGCGGGTGGCTTAGGGGGGTGATGTAGTTGCTTGCCATCCCCATCATTCTCTCCCACCTGTGGAAAACTCGTCCTCGAGTTTATGGTTGAATCTGGATATAGTTTTTTTTTTCAACCATCGGATGATGAAGATAAACTTTGAATTATGAATACATATCCTCTAGGATCAAATATGAACCTGCAAAAATGAATTTAAACAAGTATAAAGTAAAACATCCTAATTTTCTTAGGATTTAGTATTGCATCTGTCCTCAAGCTCTTTACACCATCTCCATGTGGCCTATACCTATCATTAAAACTGCAATCAATCAAATCTCGTTGAATGTCGTGACAAATATTTAATTCTTCCAATGCTTCTTCATTGTCATCTGAATCTACTATGTTAATTATTTCACCTTGCTTTGACCCTTTAAACTTAAAACTATGAGTGTCTTCAGATAGACACATAGGCGTAACATTAACTTCATGTATCGATTCTTGCACTTGTAATTGATTATCTACTACTTCTATACAAAATTCTACATCACTTACTGCACCATTCCCTTCTATCTCCAAGAATTCTCTCTTGCTAACCACCTGTGCTATAACTTTAACATCACAATCTTTATTTATTGCTATTGAAACTCCCTTTTCTTCATTCATATGTACAGTGATATTTTCTTGAGTAATCTTAGAAGTTTCATGATGTTCTGCTGATTTTTCAATGTCATCTTCTATCTCCTTCGAATCATTGCTATGCGCTGACTTCATAAACTCTACAGGATATTCATGTGTCACTTTCTTTTCCTGATGACATCTTTGTTCCTGTCGAAACATGATTTCCTCATAATTAAGAGGAAGAAATTCATCCTCCAAAAATAGCTTCATCCTAAACCACGTTCTAACATATGTTTTTCCTTTGCGAGTTAACTTTTTTATAACCTCTCCCACCAAGTAGAAGCATAACTTTTTAGTCGGCACGATACCAACTTCGCCTTCTTTTCCTCAGGAATCTCTATATATTCAAAGATCCACTCAATCGTAGAAATCCAATTAATAAAATTCTAAATCCCTATATTTATGCTAAAATACAGAATATTTATCTTTTGGTGGAAATTATCACCATCTCTTTGGTTGTATCTATAATAGCCCCTTCGGTATCCGCCACCAGCACCACCGTCTCTCCGTCGCGGTTGTCTTTCTTCACACAACTCAACTTCATCCTTAGTATCATATTCGTAATAATCATCAAAATTACGACATTTACCTCTATATTGACACCTATGATTTATAACAATAGGCTTGATAACAGGATCACTGCACGCATACTCTGTCCTTGGTCATCTCCATAACCATTCTTGTTCCTGTTGGTATCGAATCGATCAATCAGGTCATCCATGCACTGCTCAATACACTAGAATCTCTTACTCATGTTTTCCAACACCGCCCTAGGAACCATCTATTCAGTTCCTTGCACTCCTGCATCGTGATCACTGTTAAGAACACGACCACTGTCAATACTGTTGTTGGTTGCCATCTCCACAGAACTAACTTGACTCTAATACCAATCTAACACAGTGTAAAAGTGTAAAAACAAAAATCAATCTCACCGGAAGATTTCTAAAACCACACAACATTAAAACTTGCAATTTCCAAAGAGAAAACTCTCTCAATTGTATTTCAAAAAGTGTCAAATATCAGTTGTGATTATAAAAGACAAGCCTAATAGTCTATTTATATTATTACATGAGAAATTCTAAAAGATAAAATCCTAAAAAGACAAATAATAAATACAAATAAATCAAGTAATATAAGTTAATTGGTAGTAAAAGCTAGCGGCTTATAATTAATGTCAGTAGTTTCAAAACACAAAAGTTGAAACCATGAGCAATAAAGACCGCTCCAATACCAGTGGAGTTTCTTTCAAAGCCGGTGATGTATCCACTTAGGCTGGCGGCTTAGGTAAGTAGTGTAGTTGATTGTCATCTGCATTAAAGACAAATTGCACAAGAAGAAACCTATAAAGACATGACTTTATATATATATATATATATATATATGTGATACATGTATATATACAATATAGCATAAGTTATCATAAAACTTTTAGTTAACTTATGAAATTTGTTCAGTAAGCAATGTCCACTTCACTAACATGTCCTCTACTTTTATTGATGGATCCATTGATATAATTCTTCCAATTGCAACATTTTTCTCCATATTAGATACTTTTTTTAGAAATATGAAATCTCTAACCATAAGTTGAAATGAAGCATTTCAACTAATTAACCATTTCAACTAATTAACCATTTAATCTATCCTTGAGTTAGTCATAAATCTATTATTTTCAAAAGATGTATTTCCATAAGCTTTAACTCTTTAAATCTTCATTAGCTTAGTGACATCAATACTAGTCTTCTAAGTGAAATATATAAGATTCAAATTCCTCTCCTTCTTGTAATAGTAAAAAAAAAAAAACTTTAAAATAAGGTAAAAAAATCCTTTATATTTACTCTATATGCGTTTAATCCTCTATCTATGGAATATTGTTTCACAACCTAAAATTTTATTAAAGAAAATGCTTTCGGAGAGCTAAATAACCTTTCTATCCTTGATTCTATAACTTGTTTTAAAATTTTAGTATTTTTATATCATTTTATTCAAGAATAAAAATAGTAATAATGAAGGTCCATATGCTCTTTTTCTTGTTAATTTAGTCTATATATAACATTAAGAGAATTATAAATGCACATGAAGTAAATATAATATCATATTTAGTATACAAGAATGTAAGGAAATAGTATAAAAAATCTCTAATTACATTTCTATATTATATTTGATTGTATCATATCATATTAGGATTGAAATTAAATAAGTATATATCTTTAATTGGTGATGCAATAAATATAGATAATTGTAGCTTACTTAAATCCGGTAGAGGCTGGATCAATATATTTTAGAATGGGACTATTATGATGAAAGTGAGGCCTACAAATGTAAGACTCGGATAGTGGTATGTCGAGCATGGGTTCGGCGTGACTACTCCAATACATAAGTTAGTAAACATGATAGGAGACCTATGTATCAAATATGTAAGATAGAATGAGTGCGACATTATCTTTTTCATGGAGGGTAGACAAATACTTATAGGTGATCCATCGAGCAAGTATGGGGTTATGGACAAGTGGGCGAGTGGGCGATTGACAGTAGTTATGGAGGACATGGGGTAGGCCTCCTATTCCACTACTGTGCCTAATCTGATCGAGTGATTTATCTCTAGTGGCGTATTAGGCGAAGATGACTAAGTGAGGGACATGGTCGTTTGGATGAGGCCTTGTGTTGTGAGGTATGTTATCAGGGTCTCGGCATAGCAGAGCAACCCAGCCCATTCTTGAGTGGGGTTCAGCTCGAGTGGTCAATGTTCTTGTCTAAACATCAACAATAATATATATACGAGATAGTTTTAAAAAGGTCACTAGAGTACCTATTGATCAACAAGAATGAAATGTTATCTCGATTTCGCCTAAAAGACAATTTTGACTTCAACTATTCGTGATTCAAAATCTGTAAAAATTTAACATGGAATTAGGTAAGTATTCCTTAATTAAAACACTAAGTTACTCATGGTATAATCATTGTGCATGGCAAAGTTATCAAGAGAAAAAAAAAGGTAAAAAGGGAAAAACACACAGACACACTCATTGCGAGATTGAAAGGGAATCACCGAAAAATAAACGTTATTGAAAAGGTAACAAGTCTTGTGTTCTTTGGCTTATCATGTATATCATGCAGCTAATGGCATCAAATCGATCCTTTTAATATGAAAATAATCGAATGATTAATATTTGACGTACTTTATCAGGCTTTCCCAATTGACTATTTCCACGCAAACATATAAATTATCCTCTAAACCATAAAATATACTACTTTAGATCTTTTCAATCAATCACCAATTTTAATCCATTTTCTCTCTCATATTTCATATTGTAGTGCTTTGGCATCATATACCAAATTGTCATTTTCAATTTAGGGATAACTTAGACATATTTCTAGAAGTATTAATTATATGCGCATAAATCGGTTTCAATACGTTCATTTTATCTTCTTATAATTCATTTGAAATAGACACATAACCTTCGTTCTTTCACTAATATCATTGTCTTGAAACTATGGGTAAAAGGAGCTTGAAGCTTTGCTACGGACTTCCTTATTGGAAAAAACCAAAACCCTTCCCTACGAAAGTATGAAGCCAAAAAGCAAGAAAATGAAATCACAAACAAGAAACAAACAAGTTGTCTAGTGGTTAGAGCAAGAAATCGTAATCCGAAAACAAGAGCTGCCAAGTAGGTAGGCCATGCCATTTCTTTTTAACTTCTATATCTACTTCTTCCCATTTTTTATGTGGACTTCTAATTTCTCTATGGAATAATCCAACTAATCATTTATCTGATGAGATATCTAAAAAAGTTTATATGACATATAAAAATTTCAATATAGTCAAATCATGCACCAACATTCCATCCAATAATCATAAAAAATCCTATTATTATATGGAAATTCTTGTATAGATCAATTTATTTCAAATATTTAAACAACTCTAATGATTTAAAATTTAGAAACATATAGTTTATAGAGATTTTCCTGCAAGGGTTACTACAATTATGCACTCTATTCAAGTTAAGGGGATAGTATGCATATTGAGTTGTATATGCTTTAAAAGATAGTTCTATTAAGAGTCATCTATTAATTAAATTATTTAAATATATACAATGAACTGTCTGGCAAACTATTGGTCTACTTAATTTGAAAAAGAAATAAGTTGATTATATATTAAATTTACATTTACAAATGTATACCAATGATGCACGTGTTAAAATTCAATTGTATGATAAAAATACGAGACATACAAAATTGCATAGAATGTTTGACAAAAGAAATATAAATAGATGGATGCAGTGAAGATGATGTTAAGGAGAGCAAGAATCCATCAACAAGGAGTATAGATCTTGTGAAGGAATATACTATTGGATTTTACCCTTTATATAATTCAAACCTTAAAGTAATAGACTAAAGGTTTTCATTCATATAAATACTTCGTAGCATCCACATGCTTTTCATGTGGAAATATTCTAACTTCACACTTATATCCGAACATATTGCAAATTAATAACTACATAGTTTTGTAAATGTATAAATAGATGCTTAATATAATTTTGTAAGAATATATTTTGGAGCACAGAAAAAGAGAAACTCTTTCAGTAATAAAAGATTATATCATTCCTAACTCAATCGTTTTAACTCATCACAAAATATTATATATATATGTGTGTGTGTGATTGGAAGATACACATCTAACCAACAATTTGTTTGGTAAGAAATATATCAAATACAGATGATTAATAAATAATAAACAGAAGATAAATAAATTATTTTACTCATGAAAATATCAAATGGATAAACCAAATAATTATACTAAGCAGGCAATGCAAATTATTTTACAATTTGCATCAATGAAATATGTAGGCACTATGAGATAATCGATTGAAATTAAGGTGGCATAGAAGGGTGACATGATAAATTCATATGAAAGGACACAAAATAAATATGACTAGAGAATCAAACCTAATTTATTATAAATATGGAACTTATTATAATAATTAATTTTTTTTTCATGTTAAAAATTATCACAAACCCTATAGACCTCCTATGAAACCGTCCGTATAATCTAGAGATATTTTAGTTCACCATCCTAATCAAGCTCCACATCTTCGATATATTGAAAAGGGAACAAGTTATTAAGTCTTGTGTTCTTGGTCTTATCATGTATATCATGTTGCCAACGACAATTATTTGAATTAAATAATGCTTTTGCGTCCCTTATCTGGCTTTCCTATTTCCACGCGAACATGCAAATTTTGAACAACCCTTTACTACTTTTAGCTCTTTTCAATAAATCACCTTCTCGTCTTTCAGTTCTTTTTATATATTTAATGTAGCGTTTTGGAGTTGGGGAAAAAAAAAAAAAAAAACCAGTGTCTTGGATTGCACGAATTTGTCATTTTCGATTTGGAGATACTTTAAACAGGATGGGAATATAATGTCCTATAAAACTTTCATTCTTATCCTGGCCATTAATGTTTACCATGTGTTATAAAATAAAAATATTATTAGTTTTTTTTTTTTTAGAATTTTATTGCTTTATAATAAGTAACAAATATTGATTTGTGGGAATAAAATGATGCGGACGACACAGATGACACATATGTGAATAAGAGGAAGTTGTCCAAAAAGAAGAGGAAGAGACACCGCCGGCCTTGGAAGATGTGCCACCGACGTTGGATCCGACCTACATTTATTGGCATATTGCTGACACTGACAGTTTTGTTTTTTTATTTTTCAAACCATCACTATTTATTAACGGCTAACAACTTTTATTATTAGTCAACTTCTGTTACACACTTTATTTTTATTTATTATTTACTTTTTAGAACTTTGTCTTTTAGAATTTCTTAGGTAATAGTATAGATAAGCCTTTAAGCTTGTCTTTGTAAAAAAGAATATTTGATATACTTTTTAAATCCTATTGAGAGAGTTTCTCTATGAAGTTGCAATTGTTTAGTAATTGTATGATTAAGTTCACGTTTTGAGATTTCACTCGTTGAATGTTCTTTGTTTATCCACGCTAACTTGCTACGTTAGATTGGTATAAGAGCGGGAAAGATTCTTGCAGAGATGTCAGGAGACGATAGTTCAAGAGGCGGTCATGTTCCAAATGTTGTGAGGGATATGGAAGCCCTACGAGCCGAATTGCAGGATCAAAGGGCGGTGTTGGAAAACATGGATCAGATATTCCAGCGTATTGAACAGTGCTTTAATGACATGATCGATCGATCCAATGCCAGCAGGAATAGGAATGGTTGTAGGAGATGACCAAGGGCAGAGTATGCGTGCGGCCATCCTGTTGTCAGAAATTATAGAGATAAGTATCATAATTTTGATGATTATTACGAATATGATTCTGAGGAGGAAGTTGAGTTGTATGAACAGAGACAATCGCGGAGGAGAGGTAGTGATGGTGGTAGCAGATATTGAAAAGGCTATTATAGGTATGATCAAAGAGACTGTGACAATTTTCGCCAAAATATAGATATTCCATATTTTAGTGGAGAATTAGAGATTAATAATTTTATTAATTGAATTGACAAGATTGAGTGGATTTTAATTTTTATAGAAATTCTTGAAGAGAAAAGGATAAAATTAGTAGCTTGTAGATTGAAGGGCTATGCATCTGCATGGTAGGAGAGATTGCAGAAGAGGAGAAGCCATGAAAGGAAAGCATCGATGAGGACATGGTTTAGGATGAGGCAATTATTGGAAGATCAATTTCATCCTCTTAGTTATGAAGAAATTCTAGTTCAAAAGGACCACAAATTTCATCAAGAGAAGAAATTGATGCATGAATATAACGAAGAGTTTATGATGTTGGCACAGAATAGCGATTTAAAGGAGGCAAAAGATGAAATTGAAAAGTCAATAGAACAACAAGAGACTTCTAAGGTTACTCAAGAACAGATCATTGTAGATATTCTATTATGAGCTCGATGGAGAGGAAGAATATAATGAGGATGCTAAGAAGGAATCTAGAGTTATACATGCACCCATAGTGAAGTAGATTAAGACAGTATAGGGAGAGAGCAATGGTGATATGGCAAGAGTAGTGAAGGAGATATTGGTGGAGTTTAAGGATGTGTTTCCTAAAGACTTGTCAGAGGGATTACCACCTATGAGGGAAATCCAACATCAGATTGATTTAGTGTCAGGGGCGAGTTTACCCAACTTACCACACTATAGGATGGGTCTAATGAGACTGAGGTTTCATAGGAGAAGGAGTAAGAGTTCTTGCAGAAGTTTCCTTTCAAATTGAAACATAAATTTGGAGTGTGGAACAGAGTTGCTAATACATTGAGTAAAAGAGCTGAGGTATTCCCTTTCTATCCAAAAGATACATCTTTATGTTTAGAAGAGAACTTGGGGTTGAGTTCTTCTTAGGTGAGAGAGAATGATGTAGGCGACACAGATGACACATATGTGAACAAGAGGAAGTTGTCCAAAAGAAGAGAAAGAGACGCCATCGGCCTTGGAAGATGCGGTGCCGACCTACATTTATTACTAACACTTATAGTTTTGTCTTTTGATTTTTCAAACCGTCAGTATTTATTAATGGCTACCAGCTTTTATTACCAATTAACTTCTATTACATAATTTATTTTTATTTATTATTTATTTTTTAGGATTTTATCTTTTAGAATTCCTCAAAGGCTTGTTTTTGTAAAAAAGAAGATTTGGTATACTTTTTAAATCCTATCGAGAGAGTTTTCTCTGTGAAATTGCAATTATTTAGCAATTGTGTGATTAAGTTCACGTTTTGAAATTCACTCATTGAGTGCTCTCTATTTATCTATGCTAACTGGCTGCGTCATAAAAACTGAACATATTATTGGCTACAACAAACTTTGTCCCTTTAAACCTATCTTTATAAATATTAATTAGATCCACATAAATCGGTTTAGATATATCTATTTATCTTCTCAAAGTTATTAAAAATAGACACTAAACTTATGCTGTATCACTAATATCTCGTGACTATGGATAAAATAAGTTAAGGCCTTAATCATGGACTTTATTCATTAAAAAAAAAAAAAAAAAATTCTTTCCGAAGTATATATTCCATATGTGCCATATATATAGTATAACACATATATACACAAAATAATTATACAAGAGTCACAACCTGCTATAATAAAATTATAGAAATACAAATTATATAAAAATAATTATTAAAATATTAATATAAAATCGCGTATAGTACATGTGGTTTATGTATTTGCACATAAATCGCATATCCTATACGTGCATGATGTACTTCTACTTAAATCATATGTATAAAATGTGATTTATGTACTTACATGTTATACATGAGATTTTTTATTGGAGTACATTACTAAATTGCATATTGTCTAATATCTATAAGATTTAACTATTAAAATAAAATCATATAAAGTAGATGCAATTTTCAGCTAATAATTGTATAATAAAAATTATATAATTTATATTTAGATAATTATTTTATAGTATTGGTAGACATTTGTTTCATCCTGCACATGCATGCGCGCACACGCATATGGATGTAGACATAGGCATGGTTTCGGAACCAAAACAAACTAGGACTAGAAGTGCTAGCTCCGAGTCTTGAAAATGAGGAACCGACGGTTCTCAGTTCAACTTTTGGAGTCGTGAAACCACTTTTTTTTTCAAGTAAAAAAAATATAAATGAATTTTATTTTTTAATAAAATAATTTTTAAACTCAAAATAATTAATTATTGGGTCTAAAAGTATTAAATTATTGAATCACAATATTTAAAAATTTATTTAGAATGTGCATTTATTTATATACAAATACAATCAATATCAATTGTAGTTAGTAATATGAGATCACAAAATATTCTAGAAAATAAAAATTAAATTACAATACAAAAATAGTTTCACGTTATTAAGGAAATGAATTTTGCTTTTAGGAGAAATTTATACAAACTAAAGTATATAGGATTTTAAGTCATGTTTTTTTGTATTATTGATAATAACATATTAAATATTGTAAATAGGTAATAAATTTTGATATTCATATGAAATAGTATATATTAATAATTACATTTAATATATTTTTTAAATTTATCTCTCTTTTTTTTTTTTTATTAATACAACTAGTTGGAGCCACTGGTTTGATCCTGTTCTAAACTGTAGGCCGTCTAGAGACTAAAAAACTGACGATTTATTAGCCGATTCTAGAATCGGCTAACCGATATAGTTTTTAATTTGGAGCCAAACCGTGCCTATGTCTACATGGATATGTGATTGTGCTTTTCTGTTGTGTCACATCTATATAATCGGATGAACTTGAGAGAGATTAGTGGTTTAGACAGTCAAACTGGTGAAAGGTCTTAATGCATATGTTAATTTAATTTTTCATACTTAATGTGACCGTTCTAGAAATTTACTTAGCCAAATAATAATACTACTACGCCGGCAATAGTAATTTTTTTTTCCATTAGTACCAAAAAAAAAAAATGTATGCGCTACATATATGGTTTATTCTCATAATTCGTTTTGCATATGTATCTTATGTGTATGGTATGTTTATAATTAAAAATATTTATGTTTTATTTGAATATATTTTTGATAAAATAATTTATTAAAAATATGTATAAAATAGATTTCAAACCAACATCAAATCAACAAATCAAACACGTTTATACACTGAGTTGAGCCAATGTTTATCCAACTCAGGTTCAAGTTTTGATATAAACATAAAAAAGGATATAAAAAGTTCTAACTGGTTAGGGTTTAAACATGTATAAATAGGTTATGTATGTCAATGGCATTATAATGACAAAAAAAAAAAAAAAAAAAGATTGTGTAGAGGATGAGTTTATTGAGTTCAAGCTTACCTAGTAATTTGCTGTCCTTGTGCTTATAAATTTAAAATTGATGGATCTTGGTTTAAATTATCGGAATTAACTAAACTCAGATTCAATATTATCTTAATGGATTTGATTCATTTTTATTTTTATGTAGAATTTTTAAAAATAATTAAATCTAAATAAGTTTAATCGGGACATCTTCAGTCGTTGTCATTAAATCAGTATAGGGCTATAAATAATTATCTCAAGTCAACGAGGAACTTACGATAAACAGCCCATGCCAATTTTGTCCACATCTGTGCACGCAAGTTGGTTTTTAAAATACAAGAATATCCCAGATTTTCCATTTAATGTGTATCGATATAAATTTGACCAAAGTACGCGGAATGCGATGTGGATTGCTGAATAAAAAAAAAATAAAAAAAAAATTGATGCGATGCACAAAGACGAAGGGGCAATAAAATATATGAAGTATATAATAACATAAATCAATTATACCAGAGATGGCACATACGTGGTATGTATATATTTATTGAATTTTTTTTCTTATACTGAATGGTTACATATTTTTATAAAAATAAAATGGTTAATTATTATAATAGCTTTTTAAACGATAGTTGTTTTATACTAGCTGTGAGATGGTAATTTTTTTTTAAAATTTAATCATGCTCATAAAAAGGATTTCTTTCTCTAATATTAATTTTCAATTTTGCAAATCAAACATGGTATTAAATATTTTTTACAACAAAATGCCAAAATTAACATAATATCGGATGCCAAGAACCTACTCTATTGGATCTTCAACATTAATATTGGGTCCTCGATTGCATCTTAAAAAAAAAAAAAAAATAGATAAAAGACTTCGCGATAAAATAAAGAAATCCTTAAGGAAAAAAAAAAGTCCTTAAAGGATTGACGTGTCACTTAAATAACCGTATATAATCTTAGGAGAAAACCCAACTCTACGTTAGGGTTAGAAAAAGTCCATGTCATCATTTTGGTAGTTTTATATTCGTAATTAAAGAAATATTTAATGGCCACTTGCTACAGCTACAACCTTAACCATCCATATCTACCTTTGCATGGCCACACATATACTTAAACTTAGCTTTTCTTCCTTTTTCTCTGTCGGATAGCAATCAGTAACTCTCAAAAACTTCTCTTCTTCTTTCCAAAACGAAATCTCTCATTTGAGAATGACAATAAGTTTCCTATTCGGAATACTTGGTAAGACCCAACAATCTTAATCTTCTTCTTTAATTTACATACTGTTATTATTCATTCGAAGTATATCATGACACGGCAGCATATATAGGAGATCATCTTTGTATCTTTCACTGATATGTCATCAAACTTACGATTTTATTATTCACTGATATGTATAGAATCGGGCGTATTCTATAAAATCGTATGGAACTTGTAAAATCTTAATACATGTACAATCATATATTCTTAAATTCGCAATTTTATTTTACACCGAAATGGTTTTGCATCTATTTTTATTTGAAAAAAGTTTATAAAATCATAAACCCATATAGTTAACTTGCGATTTTAACAATCATGATTACACCGGCATCGTTTTATTTGATCTGTTTCAGGTAACATCACAACAGGATTGGTCTATCTAGCTCCGGTGTAAGTATATTCAACTCTATACGAGCATGGATATATCTCTAAATTTCATGATTTTTATGATATGATATAATAGACAATTATGAAAAATAATTGGGAAAACTTATTGTTATATGTAGCAAAACATTTTGGCATATAATACAGCGGAGATCAACTGAGGAATTTGAGAGCATTCCATACATTTTCAAGCTACTGAATGCTTATTTTTGGACTTACTATGGTATTGTTAAACCCAACAGTGTGGTGGTCGCCACCGTTAACGGTTTCGGAGTGGTTCTGGAGATAATCTTTGTCATCATCTTCCTTATTTATGCTCCTCCAAGGATGAAAGTAAGTAGTATTATGTAATTTATCATATATACGTTTTTGATGTATGAAGGATGTTGGGAAAACTCACACGAAAAAGCAATGGGGTTTAGTTTCAAGTTCAATTGGGGACGCTTGGTGTGACGAAAAAATAAACGTTATTAAAATGTAATTAAGCGTGGATAGAATAGACATATTTTCCATCTAAATAAAATTTGCAGTCCTAAGCTTGCTGTTCATTTTGTGTGTTCATAAATGAACATAAATAAACATTCGGCACGTGTTATAAAACATTTTTTTAGATATTTTTTTTATTTTTTAAATTTATTTAACATGTGTTATATATAGCTGATGTGAACATTAAATGTCAAAAATAATTGATAATATATTGTGTATTAAATCGGCGATATTTATAATTTATTCGCACCATTTTTTTAATATTATCAAAATTTTTATTCTCTATTTTAATTTAAGGCTGTCTTTGATATGTAGCTTTTCTTTTTATATATTTTTAGGACAATAAAACCGTTTTTATGTATTCGTATTTGATTTGCATATTATCTATGTGATTTACACATAAGTAATTGAGTCGTTTTTTTTTTTTTCTTTTTCTGACTTGCTCTTTGACAAACACCAGACACCAAACAGACATCATAGATGCTAAATAAACAAGAAACTAACCATTAATTTTCATGAAACATTAATGTATGAAGATTTGGTAGTGATCATCAGCTAGATCTATACAATGTTTGGCAAAATTCATTAAAATGAAAAGTAAAGGTTTTTTTTTTTTTTTTTTTTTTTTTAAAGAAGATTTTTAGTTTACTTTTCGCTTGTATTTGATCCATAAGAACGAAGTAGGAGGAAATTCAAAGCAAACATTTCTATTTTGCTATTATGATTGAGATGGGAAAAAAAAAGGGGAAATAATCATAAATAAAATCTGCATGGGATTAAAATATTATTTTTCTAACCTTACGTTAAGATTTTTATAATTCTATACCGATTTCAATCAGTTTACACTCGTCTTTGGTTTTGAGGTGACATGGTTTCTTTCTATTTAAACTTCACTCTTATCGTTTTTCGATAACCTTCTATTTCTATTTTAACTATTCCAGCGTAATATTTTTATGGTGAATTATAATTGGCAACTAACATAATAGCTCTTAGTTTAATTAATTAGAAGACTTTTGTGGGTATTACAAGTCACATGTAATATTTATGTATTGTGTAATTACCATTGGTATTCTAACACGTATCCATATGATGGTAGTTATTTGAAAATGTGTCTACTATTTCATCCATGTGTTAAAATTTAAATTGTAGTTACCCACTAGTTATATATACACATAGATTTTTTTCTAATTAATGCAAATGTCAAACGTCAAAATAGAAGTTGGGTTTTCTTTTCACTGCTTGCCATTATAAGAATATTTATATCAATCATTTCTTTTAAAGGTAATAGTGTTAATAATTATAATTTAATTATATTAAAAAAAAAAAACAGGTAAGGACAGCTATCTTGGCAATAACATGCGATGTGGTATTTCCTGCTGGAGCGATTCTAGTATCACAATTGACATTGGATCGTAAGATGCAAATCTTCGTAGCTGGGTTGCTCAGTGCTGTTTTCAGCATGGTTGCATATGGATCTCCACTTTCTGCCATGGTAGGTATCTAAATAAAAATTAATAATAAAAGAAAGACAGTAATTATATGCATCTAGGCCTCCATATGTAATGTGAGAAAACATTTCTTATTAACCGGCCTACTTCTTAGGACTTTCCACTCTGTCATTTACACCTTTTTCTTCTTCTTTTTTTTCCTTCTTTTTTCCAACAAAAGAGAAGATCCGAACTTGTTTCATTTCAATTAGAAGACTAGTGATGATATAATTAGGCTATAGGACTATTGATCTCTAACCTGTTTATCAGTTGCCTAATATTTGCATTGGTGGTCGTCTAAATAACTAATTAGAAAGGATTTCATTAAAACGTGTTGATCCCTTGATTTAATAAGATCGTATATTATTTGGTAGACAGTGTTACTTAATTCATGACTTCTAGTTCTAGTTTTATGAAATCTGCTAAACATGCTATGGCATCTTACTAATCTGGAATTCTTCGGGAACATGGACTTTATAAACCATAAATTTTGTAAACAGTCTTACTTAAATTCATGACTTCTGCAAAGACACCGACATGAAATTTAATAATGATGGTACAAAATTATGACAAAGATTGGGTAACATTATTTGTGCCTAGAAAACTGTGGTGACCACCAAGAGTGTGGAGTACATGCCATTCCTTCTCTCCTTCATCCTCTTCATTAATGGAGGTGTGTGGACAGTCTACGCTGTGCTTACCAAAGATATCTTCATTGGGGTAAGTAATCTTTTTATTTAAAGTAATTAACTATACACACATATATATGCATGCCCCCCACTTTTGCTGCACATGTTTTAGTATGAAGTTTGTGGAATTCATCATATTTTGTTAGGATGGGCTTGTTACTTTTCTAGTTAAGGTTAAATTTTTACATTTCTTAAATATTATTTCAGTAATCTAAAAAAGTTTATAAATATTGATTTTTAGTTATAAATGAAGGAGATTCAACGGTTAAAACTTCGGCCAAAGTCCCCTTAGCTTTACTTTACCACAAAACGTCTAAAATTCTTTAATTAAACTCTATTAATTATTCATGAAATTAAAACCGTCAACATTATGAGTTGGATTAGAAAGTAGAAACCTACCGAAGAGAAGGGAAACAAACATTTCCTTACTTTAGGTCCTCCGAAAAGACCCCCTCTAGTAGGGGCAGTGCCACTTAAAGAGAAGAAGAAGAAGAAGATGTCAATCAAATAATTGAAAAAAAAAAAAGTGTGGATTTATACTATACCCTTTTTCAATATTTTTTTAAAATCTTTTACAGACATTTTCAACAATGATACCTGAAAATTTTGGATATTTTATATAATATTGTTGCTCTATCAAGATCTAGGTTATGTGGGGTTAGGGGAGATTCAAATTCAAGCTCTAGTCTAGTCCTGTACTCGGTTTGCTAAGATGTCTTGCTGGACTCAGATTATGGCTCTAGAATACTTATAAAACCGGAACGCTTGAAAATTCGAATTCTATTTCTTTATCAATGAAAATTATTTGATGTTTTGATTTTTTACGTGTCCTATGTTGGGATAATTTCTAATAAGATATACCGTCAAAAGTAGTATAAAAATAACTTTATTTTGAAAGCTTTGGTTGGCTGTGGATTCGAATAGGCTTATATCTCTGGATAATTGACTCATCACCTAAGATGCATTAATGTAGGGATTCTATATCAGAATTCTTCAAGCATTTATTACTTTTTATATATTTTTTTATTAGTTTTTAGAAAAACGCTAAATTATCATGATCTTAAGATTTTTTCCCCTTTTTTACAGTTTTATTTGTAAAAATTAAACGTACTAGATAACGTATTTGATCGAAATTTTATTTTTCCGTCCTATTACATCATCTCCCATTATTTATATTTGTGCTTTTGGCTAATGGGGTTTGCCACAACATCTTTCTAAGAACCACTAGGATAATAAATTTGATAAGCAAGAATTCCATTGAATATGATATTTAATAATTTAAACCATAGATATAAAATCCATAAAATTCTCTATAGGTGTGGTTTTTTTCTACGTTACATTTCAAGTATATAAAACCTCATAAAATGTCCAAATTCCCTTACTAATGTCTGTGTCATCCCTGTATTTTTTAGAAATTATTTATATGTAAGTGATCTGAGACACTTGGTCCTCTTGAAGTTATTAGTTAGACAAGTAAATCAAGAAATTTATTTTTTGGTAGGTGCCAAATGGGACAGGACTAGGTCTGGGGACAGCTCAGCTTGTTCTATATGCTATATATTACAAACCAAAGTCTGCTAAGGAATCAACTAATCTTGGAGATGAAGAGAATGGGTGGCAGCAGCATGATCATGACCAACCTCTCCTTTCATCCTCCACTTCAGGACAACAGAAGAGTGACTTGTAGATGGCAGAATTTCTGCCTGATGACTAGATGATGGGTTGGATGAAATTTTCAACAAAAAAAAAAAAAAAATGAAAGATGAAAAAAAAAATTACATCAAGATGTGTGAAAAAAAAAATTCAGAATGTGATGTCTATACATTTAAATGTTAAAAATTTATAATTTCAGGCATCAATGCAATTTTTATTTTTTTTACTAGATGTAGAAACATCAATAATGGGTACAAAAATGTTATTTTCATTCTTTTAGGTAAATATAAAATTTGGCATTTGAATTTTGCACAATAATTCAATTTAATACTTGAAGTTTGAAGTAGTCGATTTAATATATAATTAAATTTTTTTTATAAATATTGTTTCTATCTTCTTAACATTATTTACTTTATTTTTAGATGTGAAGAAGACAACCTATTATTAAAGTTTTACTATTACTTTTAACACTGTTTAGTAATTAGTATTGATAGATTGCCTTTTTCACGTTAGCAAATAGTGCAAACAATAAATTGATGGTAAAAATAGCCATGTAAAGCTTTATCATGTATTAAATTGATAATTCTAAAATTCAAGTATTAAATTGTATTTTAGTATAAAGTTCAAGTACCAAATTTAACATTTTCTTTTCTTTAATAATTTATTTTAAATATAGATGACGTGCAACTTGAAAATATAGTACAACAATGTACTAAAAATAGAAAAACGTATTTTACCAGCAAGTTCATATAGGGTCAGTTTTAAATAAATCCAAGTTATTTTACACACTTGGGTTTCCAGTTGTTTTTGGCTTGAAAGATCAATTCTTAATAAATTTCATGAAGTCACGAAGTTGCCGAATGAGATTGTACCTCATATATGTTCACAAATTCACAATACAATTTTTTTTTTTTTTATTATCAGAATCCATGATCTTATGAAATTTATAAACTGGTTAATTAGTACAATATGTGAATAAGTTCAATGACGGGAATTAAAGTTAAACTAGAATATTAGAAGGCAAATTGACACAAGAAAATATTGGGCTTAATGCAGCACTAATTTACGCTTCACTTTTGGACCACCGATTTGGTCATTGGGATTTGGTCCATATGTTATGTCGAGATAACTTAACTAAAAAAGGACTAAAGGTTTGGTTCATATCTTAAGATAACTTATTAGGTTAATGAGTTTGAAATAAATATCATTAGACTCATTTAAATGCCCCCAACTCATGCGATAGATAATGCTATAGATCTATTAGGATAACCATAGGATGGGTGTATTTTTGTTTTTTCAATATATGAATTAGTAACGAGTCTAAAAAAGCAATTTTTTATTGTAGGAATTTTACTCTTAAAGATAAAACAGTTATTTTTAAGGTCAAGACTCAATACTTCCTTATCTATCACACGTGTTCTAGAATTTAGATTGCCTGTTTTCTTCCTGCCAATCACCAAAAATCATTCATTCATGAATCAAATTCGCACCACTTTTTTGATATCAAACCTTTAGCTGAATCTCCTTAAAATGCCAGTAGTTTATTTTTAGCTTGGGTACAGTTTGACAGTTTGTCTTCATTTCCTTCCAAGTGACACGAGAATATTGTTACATCGAGGAAAGATATCAAATCAATGATCGAATGATCGTTGATGAAAACGAGGGATTCATGTCACAAGCTCAAGTAAATTGCTATATCTATCTGATATCTAGTGACTAAAGTCAATATTGCTTTTAATTTTTTTTAATCGTAGTAATTTAAAAAAAAAAAAAAAAAGCTTATTAGTTTTCTCTTAACTAAACTTTAAAAATCTTTAGACTGAGACTTTACAATCAATATATACGGGAGTCTGACTGGAAAGAAATCTAAATGTGGAGTGTTGTTGCTGCCTGTTCACATATTGAAGTGGCATCCATCTCTATAATAGCAATTTTCCCTCCCCATTGTCCTAGAAAATTTCAGTTTTGGTTGTAACCCTTTCATTAATTATACGATTTCTAGTCATCATATTAGTAAATTAAGGGACCTTTTACAATTATGTTGATGGACCATCTAATAAATCATCTAACAATTAAAATAGATATAGTAATAAAAATATTAACTTTTTTCACTTTTATGATCATGGTTGAATATAGATCGGAACCGTTCAATATTGAACCAATCTCATTAAAATTAATGATCGAACAATGAATTTAAATTTTCTGCAAGTTAAAAGGATGTTTGATTATGTTTAAATGTCACTGTGAGATTATTTGTGTCTAAGCCATAGGTCCATGGATTCAAAAACCATAAAAAAATTGTCTGATTGCCAAAATAAGGTAATGGGATTAGCTACGAGAAAAGAAAACCAAGTATAAGTAAAAGAAAATTTAAAGGCTGAAGGATGGATTTACATTAGGGGTTTTTCTTTTTATATAAATTTTAAAGATTTGAAAGAAAAAAAAGAACAAATTAAAATGGATTTTGATAAAGTGCTTGCAGTAGATATTTCCCCGAAGCACGTCGGGATAGGTCAGACTCATCCATTTTATATTAATTTTCCAATTTTTTTTATTTAATTATTTAAATAGCAAACCCTTATGAGCCTGCTGGGTCCGCGGGCCAAATTAGTGGACCTAGCTTGAACTCGTGGATCAGGCAAGTTTGCTTCGCTGATAAGACCCATCCCGTCGAGTTGATCTATGCAAGTCAAAGCCATGGCTAGGCCGTTTAGATCAGTTCAGACCAAACCTCGAAGAGATGTCTACCTTTTAGTATAGTTACTTATTGCAAACTTACTGTATAGGATCAAGTGGGGGAAAAAAAAAAAGAAGAAATCAATTGCACGCCACGTACACAATTCTATTTAAACACGTAGCACATAAATATTAATAATATTTTACTACACATAATAGTCAAATAGATAATTTGTTTTATATTTTATTTTTTATGTACATATAATATAACACCCATTCTATTCATGGTTTGTTATTGCTGCTCTTATCCCCTTCATGAATTATTAAGCAGCTGCGTCTCATCATAGGGTACTATAGGAAAGAACGAACAACGACGTCCGTAAACATACAATTTTTTTTCTCTCAATGTTATTTGGTATCCAATGCAGGGGATAGCTAGCAGAAACTTTGCATTTTCCCATTCTAAAATCGCCCTGAATTAATGAGACGCAATGAAGGCTTTCATTTTTATTGACGGCTTATTACGACCAATATCTCCTTAAGAAGTAATTATCGTAACAACAAATCAAAAGCTCCTGAGAATCAACAATAGTGAAGCATGTGATCCATGCCAGTAATACAAAACGTGTCATGTGAAATGGTACCCATAAGATTCCACATTCTTGCTTCATATGGTCTAGTTTTATCTTGAAGATAAACTACATCCATTCTCGTCTAAACTTTCGCAATCATACCATCACTCTAATATTTATGTTTATATTTCTTTGGGTTTACTTTAATCGGACATCTAATCCAATTTTTGGCTCAAGAGCAAAGCTACTTGTAAAATATGCAAATTCAGCTCAACTCAAGCCCAATTTGTAAACGAGCCATGGAAAATAAAGACTTGATAAAAACCATACTAGAGCTCAAACTTGAACTTGATCTCCAACAATTCTTTTGAATGCAACTCTACTCAATTAAAACCCTAAATATAAGTGCACAAATTAAAATTCCAAAGGGTGATTGTGGTCAATAACCGAAATATAACACCCGGGGTAAGAGTCAAATCGATAATTTTCTTCCATCTTTCCCTCCCAAAGGCCCGGCATCATACATTTCTCCAAAATAGAGTACCTCGGATACTAGAAGAAAAACACACACACTTGAAAAAATTAACTAGATGCCTAAATTGTGGAAAAAATCGAAAGTTCGATAGAAAATAGAAGATGTAGTCTTACCTTAATATACATCTCAATTGATAATCATAATTCCTAAAGCAATGATAACAGACAAGTAAAAATATGTCGTGTAAGGGTTTTAAAGAAATACCTATAATCATACTGCAAAACATTTGACCATCAAAAACATATTTTTTGCTCTAATCTAAGGCGAAAGAATACACAACAATCACTAGTCATTGCATTAAAAAACCATGTCACATGGTGTATAATATAAGGCTCTTTTCTTTTCTAATAATTGAGCTATAAAGAGCAAACCACTACAGCAAAGATATACCAAGAATTGAAGAACAAGAACACAAGAAGCTGCTATTACATATTTACATATTACATATAAAACACACTTCTTGAAGAATCTAAAAGACAGGCTTGAGAGCCTATTTAAGCGAGTCAAACTTATGTACGAATTAAGTTTTGATCTCAATGAAACATTAATTAAAAGAATAATAATTAGATTATGTTAATTAGACTAAGCTCGAACTTATGGGTTAGAACCATCAGTTGAATTGTGCCTCCAAATTCTAAAAGTGACCATGTTTGAGCTTTATATTCTCCAAACAAGCTTGAGTTCAATACCATAGCATCCTGACTCCACCTGTTTAGGACTCTAGTTTCAGTTTCAAAAACACAGCTGGTGGCAAAACATGCCAGCCTAAGGCAGGTTCATTTTGCCAGAGTATGACATGAGACAATTAAATAAAAAGAGTCAAAAAGAAAGTCAAAACTATGCAATCAAATGGAATTTTACCAGTGATAGTAAGGAATTTCATAGTTGCAATAAAGGAATCCAAACAGAATGTGCAGTAAGCATGTGAAACCTTTCATCTTGGAAATGTTCTCTTAAAATGAATTCCTTGCTTAAGAATCAAACAATGAAGACTCTCGCTACTATTAAAAAATATCTAAGCCAATTCAAGAGATGATGATACCGCACCTCAATGACACTTGGATCATACGATTAACTGCTTGCAATATCATAAAAAAGTTCACTATAAAGAGGTAATACATCCTCTGTCAGATCAATATAGATGATGCAACTCTGCCAAAGACAGGATATGCAGATCCTTGCATCATCAAATCATGCTAAGGAGAACACACACATATACTCACCCTTGACCTGATACCATCATAATCAATCAAAACTAGCATTCAGAAACTTCAGCAGTTCACTTCTTTTATTTTCTTCCAGCTTGTCCTCCTTTGTCTTCTCGAGTTTCAAGAGTATCTATAGAATGTGGCAGAAGTCAAGGGATCATATTGTGAATACTTCATGCATGCAACATGCAGGGGTCTAAGAGAATCACACCTATGCAGGCTACTCGAGTTCTTAATATTCACATAGTTAGAACTAATTGCAATTGAATAATATTCAAATGCAAACAACTTGAGCAGTTTATTAAGTCAAATTTAAACTGATACTTGGCTAGTGAGTTTGCAGGCTACATTGAACTAAGTGTAAATCGAGTCTGAATCAAGTTTGGGCATCATTGTTATATTAGCCATAAGAACAATGCTTCTTTCCCAAAAGCAAAATGAGCATAAATGAACTTAATCAAGTGCAGCTCAAGCTTGTGAAGTGTCACTTTGAGTTGAGCCTGAGCACCAAAAATCTAAAATCTTGACAGAGTTCAAGCTCATTGCCATGCCCTCTCACATCAGATTCGCTTACACATGTAACTTACATGATAATGACAGAATGGCCTACCTTTTTACCAGATACAGCACTGCGGCGAACATCATCCTGGCCACGCCCTAAAAACTGTTGAATTATATCCATGTAAATTGATTAAGTCGATATTTAAGGAAGAACACAACATGAATATTTACATGGAAAAATAATGAATACCTTGGAAAGCTGTACAGGGCCGCTACTTGTTTCATCCTGCTGGTTCTATATGTGGCTCATATTGCCAGGACAAATCAAACAAGAAAACATTCAGGCAAGCCAATCCAGTGTCCCGTCATCATGCCACAGATCCCAGCTCCAATTTCAAAGAGCCAATACAAGGCAGAATCTATCATCAGTACCTTGTATATAAACATGAACCTATGCTAAAACTACATTCATTTGCAAAAGAAGCATGCAAAACCAAACAAAAGACGTCAAACAATTTAACATATATTGACCTTAACTTCATGCTCCCTCTAAGTTTTACATCCAGACACAGCAAAGACAGCAAGATTCATGATTATCCAGAACTTACACATATCTTTGCAGTCAAAATTACATAGATTTATGCAAAGTTAAACAGTGTCTAAAAATTGATGGGAAATTGAGCAAAATGAGGCATCAAGCGTAGTTTTTATAGAATATCATCTTACTTCCTTGGCTTTATGCTTGTCATGTTTATGGCGACTACTCTTACTTCTTTCCTTGTCTTTGTGCTGGTCAAAGGAAAGCAGTAAAATGAGATAGTGTATATCATTTGCAACAATGCAGAGCTCAGACAAGTACAGAGAGCTGAGCACATACCTTCTTCAGCTTGCCACTCTTTCTATGCTTCTTTGAATGATGAGAAGCTTCATATCCACTTTCAGAACTGTCACTTCATGCAAAAAAAGAAGGATTAATAATAACTTTTAGAAACCATTTTTTGTTATTTAAAAAAAAAAAAAAAACAGAGAGAAAAACGAGAGTGAGAGAGAGAGCAAATGTTGAAGCTCATGGAAAATTTTAGAGCATAAACTGGGAAGATCCCCTGAACAGAAAAATCTCCAATCTAATATAAGTTGTTGGATTGAATTTTAAGAAATTTGTAGATAAAGAAAGGATCAAAGAAATTCAATTAAATGCTATAGTGGAAGCGAAACCTTTCAAAACAGTATAAGCCTTTCCTAACCAGTTTCAATGTAATTCATTCAAATAAAAAGAAATGACTTAAAAATTCATTGATACGCAAGTAACAATATGCAGCAACTCGTTAAATGAAATGACCAAATTCAGAACCAATTGGCAAATGGTGACAAGGGATTTAAACTTGAAATGCTTGCATGGACAGGGCTAGAGGCACATCACATCCATAAAAAAACCTGATTATTTGGATCTCTCATTAAATTGATCAATCCCAAATCCCACGTAAGCAACAGATACAATTGATGCCATCAACAAATTTTTTGGTCCATACAAGTCATCTTTCCATCAAAATCTAAACCACACATAAAACTGCAGCTCCACCCAAACATGGATCTCAAATGAAGGACCAAACAAAGAGAAACTTGTTTCTTAGATTTAGCTTGCAATACCTCCACAAGTTAATAATGCATGAACACATACAAAGTAATTTAATCAATTTTCTCTCCCAGATGGAAAGGTCATTGAAAAACAACAGAGAAGAAGCCAAAATAATGCAACTGCATGCCAGTCCCTCTTCAGCCTCAACAAATGAATTCATAAACCCTTCCAAAATGCACAGTTGGCAAGTTCAAGCATTATATACTCATTAAGGGATAGTTACATCATGACCCGATTAACTACTACAGATGTGCAATTACCCGAGCACCCTCAAAACCAGAAACTTGTCAAAAAGTGAATTTACCACTCAAAAGTCAAAACCACCTTAAAAATATACATTTTAAACAAGGGTTTGAACATAGAGGCCATATTGGACGTTATGGACTTTTGGGAAACTGCACAAGAGGACATCCACTCTTAAAGTCTCTTACAGTGAACAATCAGCACAACTCACAAAGTAGAGAGGCTTACTTCAAAGGACATGGAAAAAAATGGAGCTGGAAATTCTTGACACAACTCAACGTAACTAGCTTAACCAGAAGCCCTTTAACGGACGCCTCAGTCACTAGTTAAGATAGCCTAAAGAGAGAATTTTCACCTATATAAAGTCACTTCAAGAAAAGGCAGGTAAACGAAAATGTGAAAATTTTTTCCTCACATATCGACATAGTAAAGCTAAAGAAGCGCTTAGTTAGCAGGTGCCTCAGCCAGTGGGTATGACTGCCCTGGCAAGAAAAACTTCATCTTGCTAAGCTTAATTACACACTTCATGAAAACGCAAGAATGTAAAATTACGAAAAAGTTTCTCCTCTAACTCAACACTAACAGGCTCGTACCTAAATTAAATGCACAAAAATTAAATAAAACAATATATGATAACCTACGACATATGAAGTTACTGAATGAAACCACTGCCAACTTAAAAAATCTTTCTCCTCTTAACTCAACATGACTAATCTACTCGGTGTCCATTAACCCCTGCCTCGGCCACCGGTTAACATGCCTTTAATAGAGAAATTTTCATTTCTCTAAGGTTGATTACACGCTTTTCACGAGTATATATACATAAAAAGAACAGCTTTACTTTCGTTCAATCGATCTTACATGTTTTCCATTTCACACCGATTCGAATTTGATATGAAACGAAACCCTAATACAACAATCCACATATCCAATTGAATAATCAAAACCAATTCATCGAAAACAAACATATAACAAATTAAATTGAATGACAACATATATGCAACAATAAAAGGTAAGAGATTCTGAAGGTACCTGGAATATCCGGAGGAGGAGGAGTAGGAATCAGAGGAAGAGTGGCGGCGGTGGTGATGACGGTGACGGCGGCGGCGTTTTTTGTCGGAGCTGCTGGGTTTCTTTCGTACCTTGAGGGAGTCTCTGTCTCTGTCTTTGTCTTTGTCTCTGTCCTTGTCCTTGCGAGAGCGGCGGTTGCGGCGGCGGTGAGACGGTGAAGAGTCTGAATCGGAGGAAAAAGAGGAGGAGGGGGAAGAGGACGCGGAGGAAGCTGAGGCTACCATTGTAGAGAGAGAGAGAGAGAAAGAAGGGCACGAAGAGTTTTGATTTTATGACTCGGAGAAAAACCACTAAGTGGCATCCTAAATTAAATTTATATTTGTCAATTTAACCATAAACAAAAAAAGTTATTTGCAAAAATAATAATTTTATTATTATAATACTATTACAAAATCGCATATTTCACATTAGAATTCTTTTTTCCTTTTTAATCTATGTAGCATGTTTAATGTGCAATGCTACTTTTTAAAACATATGTGGCATATTGATAAATGATTTTGATGTTTTACATAAATTATATGTTCAAATGCGGTTTTTTAATATATGGTTTTGTAGTGCTATTTAGGTAATTAAATTATGTGATTTGTATTTGTTGTTAGCTTGAAATTGGTATAAGGCTTGCCAAGTGTTTGAGTTGTGCTTGTAAACTGGCTTGCAAAACATAATACATCATGTGGTCGGTAAAACATAATATTATCGTGTGGTGTACAAGAGATTTGTCCGGTATAATTACTTTGATACTTAACTTAGAATGCATCCCAAATGTCAAAAAGATAATTAGAGGGTATAGAAGTTACTGGTGTGATGTACTTGATTATTGAAGTATGTAGATAAGGTATTTATAGGAGACTAACTCTTAGTTGTTGTAGATGTTGTGAAGGATATGCAGTGGTAAGGAGTTGGAAGCGGTTATCGAGAACGTGGGAGCTAAGCCACAAATTCATGTTTTATTATTTCCTCTAATGAAGGTAGTGGTAATTACAAGGAGTGTGCTGATCGCTTAGCTTGGGAGACTGGTTTGTTGAGTTAGGAGGGATTGCACTATCGAGAGTTCAAGATGAGTTAGATTATGTTAGACTTAAGCCTAATAGGTAAGTCTAAGCCTTAAATGGATCAAATTGGGCCTAGGAAACTCGTGTTCCATAATTGATCATTAACACTTGTGTCCCCAATACCCTCATTATTTACTAGTTAAGAAGGGAAGTGAGTCGAATTGGTGGACTGTCCAGGTGGAGTCCAAGTCATTTACAATGACTCCCATTACAAGCATCTAATTTAACTACATTGAATTGCTAAGTATCATTAGAGGTCAATTAAAATGTTGGTGATCATTAATTATGATCATAGATAACCACAACTTGGTTGGTAGGGTAAATTTAGACCGGCCAAGGTTTTGTCTTCATGAGTTGATTGGTTTTTACGTATTTTCCAGAGCAAAAGCAAGTAGATTTATGGGTCTACGAGTGGACTTCATTAATCATCATAGGACTGAGTTAAAACAATCACATGTGATTGGTTAGGGTCATATAAATTAATTTGCACAATATACTAGCATGCTATAGAAGTCATGCCCTTTCAAATTTAGGCATGAATAAATACACTAGTCCATGTGTTGTGAATTCGTTAGAGTGCTCATGATGTTACATTCGCACTCATGTTAGGGGCATGACGTGAGACTACATTGACTTTCAATCGTCAGATCAAGATAGGATTGGGTCTAACATCCCTCATTAGTTATCGATTTTGTTTTTTTTTTTGTAACAGTTGTATCAATATAGAAATATGCTTTCATTTAAACCACTTTCTTGGTGTTGATTCATCAACATTCACATTTATTCTTTCTACTATAATCATTAACATAAAATTTTTCAAACTTTCACACATAATGATTTTCATAACTTTCCATGAAATGGCAGATGCAAATAGTAGTAATTCATCCCATACTCATTCGGATCCCACCAATGGGGTTACATCTAAAAGGGTTGCTCCCCAAACATCGATGACAGTGTTAACCTATCACGCCCCGAGGGTATTCTAATAATGATAATCAAAAACCATTCAATCACCATTATTAGTTTACCTTCTAGGTATGACATGATTTTCAAAAACAGGATCTTTTAGTTGCTTGGATGGAATAAACAAACATATATAAGATGTAAATTAGTAAACAACTATTACAAACTACTATATTACAGATCATATGCTTCAGAATTCCTTACAATCTTAACTGATGATTCTAATGCACATTACATCACCATAAGGCTACTACAGATATAAATATTCTAATTCTATACTAAACTTTAAACTTCTGGCTTCTATTCTCTTCCGGGACCATGCTCCTGCTAGTAATGAGCCACGATCGCAGAGTGAACCTGAAAGGACTGTGGGAGTGTGAGCTAAAACACGAGCTCAGTGAATAACCAGAACTTATTACACATAGCATACAAGTTATTTAACAATCATATGAAATGCAGCAATCACACAAATGAATATTACAAGCTTAGATAACCCGGAATCCAAACAGGGTGAAGATTTACGCCTTCCCATCGGGGTTGAAGGATCACAATCTATGGTCCACCTACCCAGGAGAGACTTAAGCTTTCAGGAAATAACAATTTCAAATTTAGTTATCTCTTTATACTTATCATGTTTCATTATTTATTTCCTGTTTAGCTTTAGAAACTCCACTAAGTGTTAGTTATTCTCACGTAATACCATAAGCGGCGTCCTTCGTTTACCATGTAGTTCCTATGGTATTAACAGAACAAAAGTAATCTTGCAATTAACTACTCGCCCTCTGGCCTAGATAATTCAAGCCTTACCAGAGATCCGAGAACTGTACCACTTACTCAATGCTTTTTATGCATAGTATGTAATGCATGATTTATTTACATTATGGTACCAGTAGTTTTTAGTCAATTTGAGGGTGATCAAGCAATACAGACATTCAATTAGATACTACATACATTATCAAGATACACGCAATTGTGTTATCACTTATTTTAGAGTGACATGGCAATCAATGGAATACAATACACAACTTTCCTATTTCAAACAGATCACCAGTTTTCATTATCTTTTCATTTATGGTTCACTACTAGTACAAACACAATCAATGTAATAAGACTGAGTCACTCACCTGCCCATCCTATTTAATCGTAGTAATCTTCAGGTAGGTCCTCCCCAATACCCGAGTCACCTATTGAAATAAATCATATAATTATTAAAATTCCAAACTATACAAATTAGTTTTTATGACTATTTAAGTGTCCTATTGGTCGGTTGGGTCTCTGTTTTATTCTTAGCTAATTCTTTCGAAATAGCTCTAAGTTCTAGATTCTTGTACTCTCAGTTTTCTTTTAAATTACTTAATAAATTTTTCTTATAGAGTATATATATTCCTATACTCATAAATTTGGATTATTTAAATTTCCATTGTTATCTATTTATATACAAATATGCTAGTATATACTTAGTATTTACTAACTCATAGTTTATACATATATTTATTTTACTAAGAAAACATATCTACTAATAAAAGAATTTATTAACTTTATTATAACTATTTTCGAAATTATTTTTCTAAAGAATATTTCTTTTTAGATGAATAATATTTAAACACCCTCTATTTAATAAAGTCATAAAAATAATTTTATTTTTAAATTTAAATAAATAAATAAATTTTGGATTTAATATTATTATATTATAATATTACTATTACTATTTCAGAAAATAATTAAATGCAGGAAAAATAGTAAACATTCTAAAGTTATTTAAATAATTAATTATTATATAATTATGTATACTTAATTTCGTTTTTCTTTTCTTCTAGCCGAGGGGTGCACGGGGTTGAGTACGCCCGTACAAAGTGCTTGCTAAGGGGTATACGGGTTTAAGCACGCCCGTACAACGAGCTGGCTAAGGGGTATACGGGTTATGTACGCCCGTACACGTTGCTAACCGAGGGGTCTACGGGTCATGTACGCCCGTACACGAAGCCTGGGCTCATCGGGGAAGCACTGTTCATCGTCTTCTCCGATGAGTCATGGCCATTTCCGACGAATCCCGACATTAAAACGTCGAGATTTTGGATCTAAAAGACTCCTAAGGACCTAATAAACCTAAATATCCAAGAATCATAACCTAAAAACAACATGCTATTCATGATTTCGAATCATCCAACTCGGCTAGGGTTTGGGAAAAATACCTTCGTTGTGGCTTCTCAGTGAAATCCGAAGCTTCCAATGGCCTTGGTTAGTTTCCTAAGATGTCTAAGAGTCAGTATAAATCCTTAAAATTGAAAGAATACTCGCGGAATAAGATTGAATCACCTCAAACTTGTTCTTGAGCGTTTTTTCCTAGATTTTGTTCGAATTCTAGAACTAGGTTGATTCGAGCGTTTAAAACTTGTTTTTTGGGTTTGTTCTACTCCTAATAAGATGTAGTTGAGTTCTGGAAAGTTTGGAAGAGTTTGGATTTCATTTGCTTAGCCGTCCGAGTTCGTTTGCATATATATATATATAATGTAGTGCGAATTTTCCGGCCATGTTTCTTCCTCAAATCCGAAGCAATTTGCTCTTGTTTGTTGTTCATTTCTTCCCTTGTCTGATTGTCATTAATACAAGGGTAATCTGTCATGATTCCATTGGCTTTGGAGAAGATTTGGATTGACTTTGGGTAAATTATTGAAGAAACTTCGGTTCACAATCCTCAAGAGAATCACAGCCCTTCGCTCCAAGTAGAAGCCGTCTCCAGCAAGCTGAGATTATATATATATATTATATAATAGTTAAATTTTGTTTAGTTAAGTTTTCGGGTAGTTTAATACACTATTAGGTATATTTTAGCTTATATATGTAAATATATATACAAAGTCTTAATGAATCCTACAAGATGTTTAGTTTAACAAAAAGTACAAATTTAAACTTTAATAATACGTATCTAATTGTTTAAGAAAAATTTATCCCACGCGATTTGAGTTTTAAAAGCTTTTCGGGTCAATTTTCGTTTTAGGCTCTAAGGGCTTTAGAAAACCCTAATTTGGTCATTGGTATGATTCAATTCTATATTTGAGGTCTAGATCTCAAGTTATACATCAGTTTATGTTTTTATTGGGTATTTATAATCCTAACCGTTTATCTTAAGAACACAATTTCCTAACTAAAACCCTATTGTCATTTATGTAATATTACTACTAATATATAGGCTATACTAGTTATATATTTAGATTTGGATACTCACTATGAAATCTTATCAAAGTAGTTTATTACTGACTAAAACTCTCAAATTTTAGGGTTCCAATCAAATATAGGTTCATTACTATACCTTGTTTTAATTCCCGCTCTATTGAATACTAAGGTAATCACTTAATACATATTTAGGTTTTCCTATATCTGTCTGTTTGACAAGGATTCGGGTTTAGGATTGAAGTTTCCTTTGATCACAACCTGAATTATTAACTCGAATACGAAATCTTGTTTTTGGAAACAATTGGGTCAAAGAAGTCCTTTTATAAAGTCTATGAGTTCCAAACCGATCAAATTTAGAGTATCTATCTAAACTAGGTTTCTAATTAACTCCTAAGGTTACTAGTCAACTCATAATTTCTAATCTAGGGTCGTATCATATGATGGAAGTTTCGGGGTTTACATTTTCTCCCCCCTTAAAATAAGCTTTGTCCTCAAAGCTTGAGAGCGTACCTGGATATTCGAACAGCTGTGGATAATTCTTTTTGATTTCCTCTTCTAACTCCCAAGTTACTTCTTCAGTCCGAGGATCCCATAGCACTTTGACGTAGTGGATCTCTTTATTTCTGAGGACTTGTACCTTCTTGTCTAGGATTCGGATAGGGTTTTTCATAGTCAATTTCTTTCAGATCAATTGGTTCCAGCTCAACAATCTTATCTGGATTTGGTACATACTTCTTAGTACCGATACATGAAAAACATTGTGTATACCAGATAGTTTGGGTGGCAATGCAAGGCGATATGCCAGATTTCCCACTCGTTCCAGTATTTCAAATGGTCCTACATATCTAGGACTTAGCTTTCCTTTTACTTGTCTGCTGCGAAGACTTTTTATTGGACTTACTTTCAGGTAAACATGTTCTCCCTCCTTAAATTCTAGTTCCCGTCTTTTCAAATCTGCCCAGCTTTTCTGTCTATCCTGGGCTTCTTTCATCCTTCTTTTTATCACTGAAACCTTGTTGATTGTTTCTTGAATCAGTTCGGGTCCAACTAGTACTCTTTCCAGATTATCCCAGAATAATGGAGATCGACACTTTCGACCATATAAAGCTTCATAGGGTGGCATCCCTATACTCGAATGGTAGCTATTATTATGCAAATTCCACCAGTGGTAGGTGTTGATCCCAGTTTCCTTTAAATTCCAAGATACATGATCTCAACATGTCTTCCATTGTCTGAATTGTTCTTTCTGTCTGTCCATCGGTCTGGGGATGATAGGCCGTACTAAACCTCAACTGAGTTCCCAATGCTTTTTGTAATCCTTGCCAGAATCTAGAAACAAACCGTGGATCTCGATCTGATACTATATTAACTGGCACTCCATGTAGTCTCACAATTTCCTTTAAATACAACCGGGCCAACTTTTCCAAGGGATAGGTCATATTGATTGGTAAGAAATGGGCTGATTTAGTGAGTCTATCCACAATCACCCAAATAGCATCATAACCTGCACTTGTCTTGGGTAACGAACTTACAAAATCCATAGATATTTGATCCCATTTCCATTCTGGAATAGACAATGGTTTCAACAATCCCCTGGTTTTTGATGTTCTGCTTTTACTCTCTGACATATCTCACATCTGGCCACAAATTGAGCAATATCGTTTTTCATCCCGTTCCACCAATATGCACTCCTCAGCTCTTGGTAGGTCTTGGTTTCGCCTGGGTGGACGGTATATCCAGAATAGTGTGCTTCATTCATTATCTCTTTCCTCAAACTTTCATCATGTGGTACACACAATCTTTTATTCATCCTTAATACTCCATTTTCATCTATTTGAAAATCCTTATATTTCCCTTGTGATACTCTTTTGATGATTGCCTGGAGTTCTTCATCCTTTCCTTGAGCTTTTATTCGTTGTAATAAAGTGGGTTCCAAGGTTAAGCTGCCAGTTCTGCGTCCAGACCTTGTATTGAAAATTCCAGTTTTAAATTTTCAAATTCTATGAGTTCTTTCTGTTCTGTCAACATTGAGGCTACTTCTCCATAATTTTTACGGCTTAAGCATCGCTACTGCATTCCCTTGCCAGGATGGTAATTGATGGTTAAATCATAGTCTTTGATTAACTCCAACCATCTACGTTGCCTCATGTTCAATTCCTTCTGGTGAATATGTATTCAGGCTCTGATGATCTGTGTATATTTCACACTTCTGCCCATACAAATAATGACGCCAAATTTTAAGTGCAAAGACGATAGCAGCTAATTCTAGATCATGAGTAGGATAATTCATCTCATGGGGTTTTAACTGTCTAGAAGCATACGCTATCACTTTTCCATTCTGCATTAATACACATCCCAAACCATTCTTGGATGCATCACTATAAATAGTGTAAGGATCCTGGTCATTGGGCAGAACTAGTATTGGTGCAGAAACCAGTCTCTTTTTCAATTCCTGGAAACTCCATTCACGTTTCTCATTCCATACAAACTTTTCATTCTTTTTGGTCAATTGCGTCAGTGGTCGTGCAATTCTTGAGAAATCTTGTACGAATTTCCGATAATATCCTGCCAATCCTAAGAAGCTTCTTATCTCGGTAACAGTTCCAGGTCTTTTCCATTCCACAATAGCCTTAATCTTAGCAGGATCAACGGAAATCCCATCTCCTGACACAATATGTCCTAGAAAGGATATACTTTTGAGCCAAAACTCACATTTGGACAACTTGGCATAAAGCTGATTGCTTTGTAGTATCTGCAATACGGTTCTTAAATGTTCATCATGTTGTTCCTCTGTAACCGAGTATATCAATATGTCATCTATGAAGACAATCACACAAACATCCAATAAAGGTTTGAAAACGCGATTCATCAAGTCCATGAAAACAGCAGGTGCATTCGTCAATCCAAATGGCATAACTAGGAATTCATAATGACCGTCCAGAATGCCGTTTTTGGTATATCTTCTGCCTTGATTCGGATTTGATGATAACCAGATTTCAAATCAATTCGAGAAAACACCTTTGCTCCCTTTAATTGATCGAAAAGATCGTCAATTCGGGGCAAAGGGTATCTGTTCTTAATAGTTACTCGGTTTAATTCTCTAATCAATACAGAGTCTCATTGAACCGTCTTTCTTCTTGACAAACAATACTGGTGCTCCCCATGGTGACACACTTGGTCTGATAAATCCTTTATCCATCAATTCTTGTAATTGCACCTTTAGTTCCTTCAATTCTACTGGTGCCATGCGATATGGAGCTTTTGATACCGGTTCTGTTCCAGGTATCAAATCAATTGAAAACTCCACTTCTCTATGTGGGGGTAATCCTGGTAATTCATCAGGAAATACTTCTGGATAGTCGCATACTGTTCTGATAGTATGAACATCTATCTTCTTGGATTCATCCTCAATCGTTCCATGATTATCCCCGCTTGATTCCATATCTATTTCATTTTCACCCTCTATGGTCATCATTCGCCCTTCGACTTTCTTGAGGACTTCCCCTTTAAACTCTTTTCTTTCTCCTTGGTCATTCATAAAAGATATTGTCTTAAGACGACAATCGACTTTTGCCTTTACAGCAGTCAACCATGTCATACCTAAGATAACATCATATTTTTGGATGTCCACCAAGATTAAGTTAGCAAAGGATTTCTGTCCCCCAATTTCTAATGGATATCCCTTCATTATTTCACGAGCCATCACTAAATCTTGTGGGTGTAGTAACTCCTAGTTCCTTAGTCATGGTCTCGATGGATATTCCAATCTTCTTGCTAATCCAGTGTTGATAAAAGAATGTGTTGCTCCCGTATCAAATAAAACATAAGCAGGTTGACCATTCAATTGGATTGTTCCTAATTATTAAACATAGGTTATTATTCTCTACAGGAATGTTTGTTTATCCAAGTAGGGTTATACCGACTAAACTACTTAAATAAACAAATTAATTATCAGATTAAGTACCTGCAATGAGACTGTAATCGTCTGGATCAGCTTCATCCCACACATTTTCTCCATCCTCCTCTTCTATTTCTCCTTCCTCAATTGGGGTCCCCTGCATAGCATATACCCTTGCTGCTGTCATGGCTTTGCTAGTACTAGCATTTCCATTTTTGGGTCCAGTTGTATTGGCAATGCCTTTAGGATTGGAAGATCCAGCAACTGCGTTCACTCGTTGTGGACAATGAGTTGATATATGTCCAATCTTCTTACAAATGAAACAAGTTGCACTACTTTTCTTTGGGCATGCGAAGACCATATGTCCACTTTCACCACAGTAATAACATTTTTGTTGTAGATGTGGACAGTTCCTCGGGTAATGAGCTCCCTTGCATTTCCAGCACGAAACATTTTCAACATTCCTATTTTTCACATTTCCCATAGGTTTAAAGAATCTCTTTTTCTTAGGAACAAAGCTTGTCCCTGTCTCCTCAAATGTTCTTTTACCAAATGTCAATCCTCGTTTTCTATATCTTTCAACTTCATACTTTTTGGCACGTTCAATGGTTCTGGCTTTTTCAACCATGGCCGCAAAATTGGAAATTTCAAACTCGGCTAGTCTCCTTTGAAAATTGGGTTCTAATCCTGCCATAAAGGTTTGCCTCTTTAATTCATCGCTGTCTCTGTAGGCATCTGGTGCAAATTGAAGTAACCGGTTGAATTCGTGCTCATACTCATCAATTGTCTTACTGCCTTGTGTTAGATTCATCAGGTCAGTACTGTACTTTGCTTTTAAACTGCTGGGAAAGTATTCCTTTAGAAATTCCTGTTTGAACGTTTCCCAACTGATGGGTTGAGGCAATGTCCTTTGTTTAGAGTTCCACCACAATCTCGCTCTCAACCGAAGCAAATAAGTTCCATATGGTACTCTTAAAGCTTCCGGTACCTGGAAGACATCGAGAGATCGTTCAATTTGAGCTAGCCAGTCTTCAGCTTCTTCTGGCTTCCCAGGTAATCCTTCAAAGTACCGATTGCATTTGATAAATTCAGGCAATATATTTCTTTGAGGACGCAATGGTGGTGGCGGTGGTAATTCTGGTTCATATTATTGGTCCTTGTACCTCAGCCGCCGATTCATTTGGGTTTACCGGTCCATTTTCTTGAAATTGAGCAGGTGTAGTATATCTTTCATTCCTCCCAGTGTTCACAGGGGGAGCTTCTGGTACTCCAGTTGGAGGTACCGCATGTGTAGCTCGCATATTTTGCAAGGCTTGCAAGATTAACTCATTTTGTTGTTGCAGGTTTTTCAACACATCCTCTAATTGATTTTGAGGTGGTGGGGGAGCATTTGTTGAGGGATTTTCAAATATCCTTGTATTTCTACCCCTGCCTCTTCCTCTTGGCATTCTAGTGTCATAAAACATAGTACTTAAATTAATTTCAAAACTCAAACTCAAAGAAAGATTACAAGTAATCACACATATTTCACATTCATATTTCATAATCAAAACACACATAATATTATATAGTTAGTGCTTTATGTACAACCAAAATTTGCACTAACACTAGTTCTAGTTCTCTTTATCTACTACAGGGATTATGTGCTTCATACTACATACCCCATATAACAGTAAGTTTATCAAAACAGTACATCAGTTATATTATCTATCAAAGCATATATCAAGGCTAATCTATGGGCTAGGGTACAGAGGTCCCTTGCCCTTGTCCCGAGGGCCCAACTGTGGATAGTGATCCTCCTCCTCTGAACTACTATCATCACTCTCAATTCCCTTTACCCCTGGTGGTGCTAAAGTCAGATTGGTATCCATCATCCGGATACCTTTAGGAGCAGGTTTCTCCATAGTGCCAGAAGGTGTCACATCTTCCTCAATCCCCCCCATGAGCAGTACCAGTCCAATGAGCATAATTGTAGTTGGAGACAAATTTTTCTGCTTCCTTCCTTCTCTTTTTACCTTCTTTTTCATCTATCATAGCTGTAGTCACACTTTGCATAACCACTGTGGTCTGCATAGCTGCTTGTCTTCTTTTGTTAGCTGATCTCCTAATGGACTCTTCTCTTCTGGTATGATAGGGGGCCTGTTTGTCAAAACACTTCTGGGGAAATGGCTTCTGATCACATGGTCAGCATCCACTCATCATCAGGAGCATATCCTCCCGAACTAAGGCATGATCATACCTGATATCATGTGCATATCCAATCACCTCCAATAGGAATCCAGATCCTAAAGTCTGGAAGATCAGGCCTCACTGATCGGGCTGACACAATGAAGGCTATATTATCAATCTCTATGCCTCCACCCTTCTGGATGATCAATCTCTCAAACCTGTAGATGGTTTCTACTGCTGTGCCATTATTTGGAAAAGCTCTTTCTCACTAAAACAACCAGGTCTTCAACAGGGTTGTAAACCTTTTTCCAGTACTGAATTTCATCCAAGGTCTTTGTAATGCCAGACAATGCCAAATCTTCTACTAAGACTCGGAGTCGGCGCCTATAATCAGTAAGGTTTCCTCCTCCATCATGCTAAAATTTGCCATTTAATATGACAAACTGCGGGATTGGTCTGCACAATAAAATTTGTATGATTAGTAATCACACAGATTTTATTCCTAATTGTGCATCTAATTCTACTAATAACTATCCACTAACTCAATGGTTCTATTTGGATCTAAATTGGTATTTTAACTGCACATTTACTAATTCACTTTCTTATATATTGTTTTTCCTATACCAGCAACCATGCTCTGATACCAACTTAAATCTGTCACGCCCCGAGGGTATTCTAATAATGATAATAAAAAACCATTCAATCACCATTATTAGTTTACCTTCTAGGTATGACATGATTTTCAAAAACAGGATCTTTTAGTTGCTTGGATGGAATAAACAAACATATATAAGATGTAAATTAGTAAACAACTATTACAAACTACTATATTACAGATCATATGCTTCAGAATTCCTTACAACCTTAACTGATGATTCTAATGCACATTACATGCACCATAAGGCTACTACAGATATAGATATTCTAATTCTATACTAAACTTTAAACTTCTGGCTTCTATTCTCTTACCGGGACCATGCTCCTGCTAGTAATGAGCCACGGTCGCAGAGTGAACCTGAAAGGACTGTGGGAGTGTGAGCTAAAACACGAGCTCAGTGAATAACCAGAACTTATTACACATAGCATACAAGTTATTTAACAATCATATGAAATGCAGCAATCACACAAATGAACATTACAAGCTTGGATAACCCGGAATCCAAACAGGATGAAGATTTACGCCCTCCCATCGGGGTTGAAGGATCACAATCTATGGTCCACCTACCCAGGAGAGACTTAAGCTTTCAGGAAATAACAATCTCAAATTTAGTTATCTCTTTATACTTATCATGTTTCATTATTTATTTCCTGTTTAGCTTTAGAAACTCCACTAAGTGTTAGTTATTCTCACGTAATACCATAAGCGGCGTCCTTCGTTTACCATGTAGTTCCTATGGTATTAACAGAACAAAAGTAATCTTGCAATTAACTACTAGCCCTCTGGCCTAGATAATTCAAGCCTTACCAGAGATCCGAGAACTAACACGTAGTAGGCTACCACTTACTCAATGCTTTTTATGCATAGTATGTAATGCATGATTTATTTACATTATGGTACCAGTAGTTTTTAGTCAATTTGAGGGTGATCAAGCAATACAGACATTCAATTAGATACTACATACATTATCAAGATACACGCAATTGTGTTATCACTTATTTTAGAGTGACATGGCAATCAATGGAATACAATACACAACTTTCCTATTTCAAACAGATCACCAGTTTTCATTATCTTTTCATTTATGGTTCACTACTAGTACAAACACAATCAATGTAATAAGACTGAGTCACTCACCTGCCCATCCTATTTAATCGTAGTAATCTTCAGGTAGGTCCTCCCAATACCCGAGTCACCTATTGAAATAAATCATATAATTATTAAAATTCCAAACTATACAAATTAGTTTTTATGACTATTTAAGTGTCCTATTGGTCGGTTGGGTCTCTGTTTTATTCTTAGCTAATTCTTTCGAAATAGCTCTAAGTTCTAGATTCTTGTACTCTCAGTTTTCTTTTAAATTACTTAATAAATTTTTCTTATAGAGTATATATATTCCTATACTCATAAATTTGGATTATTTAAATTTCCATTGTTATCTATTTATATACAAATATGCTAGTATATACTTAGTATTTACTAACTCATAGTTTATACATATATTTATTTTACTAAGAAAACATATCTACTAAAAAGAATTTATTAACTTTATTATAACTATTTTCGAAATTATTTTTCTAAAGAAATTTCTTTTTAGATGAATAATATTTAAACACCTCTATTTAATAAAGTCATAAAAATAATTTTATTTTTAAATTTAAAATAAATAAATATTTTGGATTTAATATTATTATATTATAATATTACTATTACTATTTCAGAAAATAATTAAATGCAGGAAAAATAGTAAACATTCTAAAGTTATTTAAATAATTAATTATTATATAATTATGTATACTTAATTTCGTTTTTCTTTTCTTCTAGCCGAGGGGTGCACGGGGTTGAGTACGTCCGTACAAAGTGCTTGTTAAGGGGTATACGGGTTTAAGCACGCCCGTACAATGAGTTGGCTAAGGGGTATACGGGTTATGTACGCCCGTACACGTTGCTAACCGAGGGGTCTACGGGTCATGTACGCCCGTACACGAAGCCTGGGCTCATCGGGAAGCACTGTTCATCGTCTTCTCCGATGAGTCATGGCCATTTCCAACGAATCCCGACGTTAAAACGTCGAGATTTTGGATCTAAAAGACTCCTAAGGACCTAATAAACCTAAATATCCAAGAATCATAACCTAAAAACAACATGCTATTCATGATTTCGAATCATCCAACTCGGCTAGGGTTTGGGAAAAATACCTTTGTTGTGGCTTCTCAGTGAAATCCGAAGCTTCCAATGGCCTTGGTTAGTTTCCTAAGATGTCTAAGAGTCAGTATAAATCCTTAAAATTGAAAGAATACTCGCGGAATAAGATTGAATCACCTCAAACTTGTTCTTGAGCGTTTTTTCCCAGATTTTGTTCGAATTCTAGAACTAGGTTGATTCGAGCGTTTAAAACTTGTTTTTTGGGTTTGTTCTACTCCTAATAAGATGTAGTTGATTTCTGGAAAGTTTGGAAGAGTTTGGATTTCATTTGCTTAGCCGTCCGAGTTCGTTTGCATATATTATATATATATAATGTAGTGCGAATTTTCTGGCCGCGTTTCTTCCTCAAATCCGAAGCAATTTGCTCTTGCTTGTTGTTCATTTCTTCCCTTGTCTGATTGTCATTAATACAAGGGTAATCTGTCATGATTCCATTGGCTTTGGAGAAGATTTGGATTGACTTTGGGTAAATTATTGAAGAAACTTCGGTTCACAATCCTCAAGAGAATCACAGCCCTTCGCTCCAAGTAGAAGCCGTCTCTAGCAAGCTGAGATTATATATAATATATATATATTATATAATAGTTAAATTTTGTTTAGTTAAGTTTTCGGGTAGTTTAATACACTACTAAGGTATATTTTAGCTTATATATGTAAATATATATATACAAAAGTCTTAAATGAATCCTACAAGATGTTTAGTTTAACAAAAAGTACAACTTTAAACTTTAATAATACGTATCTAATTGTTTAAGAAAAATTTATCCCACGCGATTTGAGTTTTAAAAGCTTTTCGGGTCAATTTTCGTTTTAGGCTCTAAGGGCTTTAGAAAACCCTAATTTGGTCATTGGTATGATTCAATTCTATATTTGAGGTCTAAATCTCAAGTTATATATCGGTTTATGTTTTTATTGGATATTTATAATCCTAACAGTTTATCTTAAGAACACAATTTTCCAACTACAACTCTATTGAATCATTTATGTAATAAAGCAACTAATATATAGGCTATACTAGTTATGTATTTTAGATTTGGATACTCACTATGAAATCTTATCAAAGTAGTTTATTACTGACTAAAACTCTCAAATTTTAGGGTTCCAATGCAAGTGTAGGTTCATTACTATACCTTGGTTTAATTCCAAAGCTCTATTGAATACTAAAGTAATCACTTAATACCCATACTTAGGTTTTCCTATAGAATCTGTCTGTTTGACAAGGATTCGGGTTTTGGATGTGAAGTTTCCCTTGATCACAACCTGAATTATTAACTCGAAATACGAAATCTTGTTTTTGGAAACAATTGGGTCCAAAGAAGTCCTTTTATAAAGTCTATGAGTTCCAAACCGATCAAATTTAGAGTATCTATCTAAACTAAGGTTTCTAATTAACTCCTAAGGTTACTGGTCAACTCACAATTTCTAGTCTAGGGTCGTATCATATGATGGAAGTTTTCGGGGTTTACATTTTCTCCCCCCCTTAAAATAAGCTTTGTCCTCAAAGCTTGAGAGCGTACCTGGATATTCGAACAGCTGTGGATAATTCTTTTTGGTTTCCTCTTCTAACTCCCAAGTTACTTCTTCAGTCCGAGGATCCCATAGCACTTTGACGTAGTGGATCTCTTTATTTCTTAGGACTTGTACCTTCTTGTCTAGGATCCGTGATAGGGTATTTTTTCATAGGTCAGATTTTCTTCAGATCAATCGGTTCCAACTCAACGACCTTATATCTGGATTTGGTACATACTTTCTTAGTACTGATACATGAAAAACATTGTGTATACCAGATAGTTTGGGTGGCAATGCAAGGCGATATGCCAGATTTCCCACTCGCTCCAGTATTTCAAATGGTCCTACATATCTAGGACTTAGCTTTCCTTTTACTTGTCTGCTGCGAAGACTTTTTATTGGACTTACTTTCAGGTAAACATGTTCTCCCTCCTTAAATTCTAGTTCCCGTCTTTTAAAATCTGCCCAGCATTTTTGTCTATCCTGGGCTTCTTTCATCCTTCTTTTTATCACTGAAACCTTGTTGATTGTTTCTTGAATCAGTTCGGGTCCAACTAGTACTCTTTCCAGATTATCCCAAAATAATGGAGATCGACACTTTCGACCATATAAAGCTTATAAGGTGGCATCTCTATACTCGAATAATATAATCATCCCATTTAAACCACTTTCTTGGTGGCGATTCATCAACATTCACATTTATTCTTTCTACTATAATCATTAACATAAAATTTTTCAAACTTTCACACATAATGATTTTCATAACTTTCCATGCAATGGCAGATGCAAACAGTAGTAGTTCATCCCATACTCATTCGGATCCCACCAATGGTGTTACATCTAAAAGGGTTGCTTCCCAAACACTGATGACAGTGTTAACCCTGATAGTATAGGCAAAGGCTGCGAAGATGGCACAAAAGTATGGAGTTCCCATTGACAATTATTTCCTCTGTCTCCAGGATGTCAAAGGTGTTTATACGAGCCTATGACCATCAAAGGTGAATTGCGAGATATATATCCGGTTAGGTTGTGCCGAGTCAAATTTGCTTGGGGGACTTAGGGAAATTTTCATGCCTCCTTTCTTAGTGGTAGTGGTTTAAGTCGTAATTATATTAGAATTGAAGTTGTTGAAGAAGAACCAACAATGATCAAATGACATTATTTCAGGAAGATGTCAAATGATTGTTTCATTACAGTTGTTTGGACTTGGCTTTACTCTCTTTGATTTTTTGCAAGAATATTTGGAGTACTTATATTGGAGTCCTAATTGTTTGATGCCAAAATTTTAGAGGTTGCGACTTATCTTTGAGGCATTATGCTAGAGCCTCTATCACTTACCTACTTTCAATTAATGAGGCATTTTTTGTAATATGAGGTTGCAAAATGATTCTTGAGTCAACCTCCACTAGAAAGAAGTTAACATTTTTAGCAATCTAGAGTCTTTTGTGAAGGACTAGAAGGAGGAATATATTATGATCGAACTTAATCGAGATGTAGGGTTTTTCACTTGCAAGGTCGCATTACTAAAGCTATCTCCAATGAATGGGTTAGGTCCTCAACATTTTTTAAGAAAAAAGACTTACACTTTTTAAAAAGGAAAATTGTTTTATAAACTACTATCTATAATAAATAGTGCTTTATTTGCTTAATATACTATGTTTTGTATAAAGTTAATTTGAAACCACATTTTATACTTATCTTTATGAAATACAACCGAATACATGATAACATATTAATGTCAAAATAAAAAAGAAATATTGTTTTTATAAAAACTTTTAATTGAAGAGAGATTTTTCTTAAAATAAATGGAGCCCTAAGGTCCAAAAGCACTCCATACTTGGGATTTTCTTTAGTCTTTAAGCTATATAAGAGGCCCGGTATTTGTCGTATATGCATTCTAGGATTAGTAACGATTAGATTAATAATAATTCGACTTATAATTGAATGTACTTATATGAAAAAAAGTATATGATTTGTAAAACCTTTGAAACCAGTATATACCCATATTTTCAAATTTTGACATTTTTAAACCTACGTTACGCTTTTAATACTGTGGACCATTGGAATCTATCCCATACTTTTTTTAAAAAACTTACTCTTATAATAATGCGTACCACATTTTCAAAACCTAAACCTTGGATCCATATATTAAGAAGTTGAACTCATAGGTGCATTACATGGGTTATTAAAACCGAACTCATAGGTGGATTAATGGATCTACACATATAAAACCTGGACTCATGAGATTAAACGATGATTTAAACTTTCAAAAATTGGCTTTTAATATTTTATTCCAAATGCTATGTGAATTTTGTTGTTGCTTTGCTTATATAGCAATTGCATTAGAATTCTAATTCGGCGTGTGGATGGGTATTGATTGTGTTTTCACACACTAGTTATTTGCTCGTACACATTTATAATATTGATTTTTTTTAATGTCAATCGTGAAGAAAAAGGGAGTTATTTAAAATTTTCAAATACCATTTATTTTATTCTAATAAGAAATGAAAGGACAAGATAAAGAACATTTAAATTAGGGTTGTTGTGGAAGACATATGGTAATTTCATTTGTTTCATTATATATATATTTATATAGGGAAAATGATATTGGAAGTGTCTCTACTTTGCAATATGGACAAAGTGGTGTTCAAACATTGTATTTTTGGTGTCTTTAGATATAATAATACGAACAAAAAGCTAAAAACAAAGATACCAAAAATAGAAAATTTGAAAGTTTACACACTAATTTTCTCATATATTTGTATTTTGATCTTTATACCTTTCATATATGGTACATGTATCAGTTAAATGTTAAGAATACACATATTCAATAAATGTGGAACAAAAGAAAAAATAATCTAAAAACATTATGATTAGAGAATGAAAGATAAAAAAGTTTTGCCAATCATTTCTTTTCTTTTACATGTGGATTTCAAGTGATTCAAAGAAAGAATATAATATATGCAAGGATGCAATAAAAGAGGAAAATTTGAAAATGCATGTATATTTTATTATTAGCATTTGAATAGTTACACACAAAAATGCTTCATACAAAACCAATCCAACTAAATAAACCAAAAAAGAAAACCTCAAAATCTTTCCCTAGAAAAAGAAGAAGAAGGAAAGACTTACAAGACAAGTATGGTCAATAAAAGTTATTAAAAAAAAAGAAAAGAAAAAAATCATATTAAATCATCTACAAACACACCAAATCTAGATAGGATTCTCCCATCATGAGTTTGATCCAAACTTAATTTGAAAACCCTTATCATTAGTCATCAGGTCCATAAATACACATTAACAATTTTTCAAACAAGTTACAAATTAAGGTTTGTTGTTACTTATCATCATCCTTGTCATCCTTGTCCTTCTTAATTTTCATTAAATCCGTCTCATAGGGCACACCCTTCCCTTTAATCCACAATTCACCACCGTAGAGGCTGTTCACGGTGTACCTAGACTTGACATGATCGGCGTCGATTTTCTTAATCCCCTTCCACTTCACACGGTGGTCCTTGTCGGCTCCGGGGCCGCGGTTGTTAACCTCGGCGTAGAAGCAAGTATCTAGGGCAAATGTCCCTCCCAAGGCAACCATCCTTCAGGGTCGATGATACTATCAATGTAGGATTGAACAATGATTGTCCTAGAGTACTCCTTCCATGGTCGTCCTAGGAATGACCTAACTAGGGTTTTGTTTTGCATTGACATGAGTGATTTATCGCCCGAGATGGTGCAATTTTGGAGGACGATGGCCGATGGCTGGCGGCGATCTTTCCTTCCTTGGGCGGTCACGATGCACATTTGGTTGTCAAGGGGTCGGCGGACGAGCAAATTGCAGTTTTGGAACACCGCCGCGGCGTTGCCAAAGATGAAGTCGATGGTGCCTGTAATGGTGCAATCACGGTAGAATTGGCGCTTGGTGTGGACATAGAGGGTATCTTGGTAACCGTCAATATGGCAGTTGTAGAACACCGAGAAGTCGGCTCCGACACGGAGCGCCACTGCCTGGTGCTTTGCGGCACCGGCGTTGTTTTCAAATCCGATGTCCTTGGCCATGAAGTGGTCTCCAAGAGCAGCTGCGAGTTCATTCAAACGTTACATTAAAAATAATTCTTCAATGATTAAATGTTAATAACTAACAATTAGATAATAATTCCAAACAAATCAATGACTAATTACAAATTATCTTATGCTAGGTTCAAGATAGATTGAACCCACCGTGGATGTTTTTGCATGAATACTTCAAGATGATACGCACCAAGTATAATATACATATGTTTCAAATAACTATATTCTTAGAACATGAATTGGAGTTATTACCTATTCAATCTTTGTTCATAATGAAGAAAGGAAAAATGCCATGTTGTCGGATACAATTCCAAGTTCATTTGTGCAGTAATTCTATCATTTTACAAGGTTTTTCCTAATTTAAAAAGATGTCAAATGGTATAAACTTTTGATAAAATGCAAGCTTAAACGTACGAAATCATAAGTTTGCAATTTTACCGATTCGATATATTATGATACTAAATGAAACCGTGAGTTTGAGAACCTTTACGCAGCAGTAGATAGATGAACCTACCAACTGTAGCAGTCTTGAAAGTTTGGACGCCATCAACATAGTTAAGGTTGTAGACTATCCTAGTCTTGGTAGGTCCATCACCAACGACCAATAAATTGGTAATGTCCTTATCGAACACCACAAGTTCATTGTAAATCCCTTCCTTAATATACAACACGATCGTCTTCTTGCTTTTAGCTGGAAGTTTTTTCACTGCTTCGTTGATGGTCTTGAATTGTCCACTTCCATCCTTTGCTACGACGAAATCAGGCTTGAGAGAAGACGTCTTTTTGGAAAGAAGCTTCCTCTTGTGAGGTTCTGGCACCCACTTGGTTGCCCCGCTGGAGATGGGGGCGGTGCCATCTGACAGAAGGCGGCGTTTGGGAATTAGATCGCCTACGACCGATGAGATTCCGGAAACCTAATAAAGTACAACACAAAAAAAAAAAATATTATGTCAATTTATAGTCGCAATTAATCTTTTTATAACATTATTATATTCATTAATATTAAAAAATTAAAAGGATTTATCATCCAAAATTAATCTAATAAACATTACATACCATAGCGAGGCCATTGCTTGTCAAATGAACGGACGACTTCAGAATCTGTTGCATGTTCTTGCCAGCATTACTTGTAATATTCTCAAATTGATCTAAACATGTTTCTTGATAGGTACCAGCCGCGGTAAGCCATATCTGCATGATCAATCAAATAGATATGCCTCATTAGTTTAAAGGGGGAAAAATCAAGAAATTCATGTGATATGTATTTATATTAGGAATTGGAGTAAGATTGACTGCATCAGAACAAGATGTGCCATCAACCTTGCTCTTTTTCGCTTGTACCTGGTAATAATATGAAATAAATGAGATTTGTGTAGGAGCAAACACGAACCTTCAAGTCTTCAAGCAATGCATTGAGCTTGGCCAAATCCAATTGGTCCATCCTTTTGAATGAAGCTTCAAGTTCACCAATGGCATCATTCATCAAACCCTTACAATTGCTGAGAGCTCGTGCGGCCATCGGGTCCTTTTCGAGTTCTTGCAAGGTGGTCGAACGCTTGGCAGCTTCAGAAAGGTGCTTAATGGCTGCTTTGAAACCTTGTTGAATGATGGCATTAGGATCTGTGGTGTTAACATTTTTCAAAGCCTGAACACATTCCTTACTGTAATCGGTCGACTGGCAAAGTGCATCAACAGCTTTTTGTGTTGATGCAACATGTGATCTTTTTAAATCCTTTGCTTCCTCTTTTTGTGTCGCTATGACCCCGAAAGTCACAGCAACACCAACCGCTATCAAAACAATAGACGAGACACTAATAATCGCGATTCTAGTTTTACTACCCATACCCTAGTTCAAAAAATTCTAAAAAACTTTGCAAAAAGAACTATGAGTATTACTTCTTATGTAATCGAAAATTTAGTATTGAGAAAAATATCTGTAAGGGGGGAATCGAGTACAACGATCTTGATGTCAAGTTATGATAGAATTATTTTGGGAAGCATTGGCATTTTATACGAGATTAAAGATGAGCTGTATTACTAAGTTGGCATTGGTTGATGATTTATGTGTTGTGAAAAGGGGGGCATACGATGAAGACAAGCTAGAAGGCGTGTTTAATTTAGTTACTTTACTATGTTTAGGACACGGTATGGATGTCTAGAAATAAAATTAATTAGGTATAGTAGCATTGTTTGTTACAGTTATAAGATTGTTTGGTCATGTTATCCCAGAATAGGATATGAGTATTATCTGCATATATATAACTGTAATATTATCACACTTTATTAGCATATTCCTTTTTTCTATTATAAAAAGAAAACATTGCTGTGTCTGTACTAAGTTAATTAAATATTCTTGTACTATAACTAGATTTGGATACTTTAAATTTAGTGTATCTTACTGGCCCAAAAAGAAAAAAGTGTATCTTAAAGTAAATTTGATATATATACATATATATACCTGGATTGATATATATGAACAAAAATATAATAAAAAAATGACTAAAAACTGAATAAAAATTCATGCAATTAACTGTAAAATATTGAATATCGAGTACTAATTAAATAAAGTCTTGGAAACCATAATGTCTTTGTAAATTAGCTACTAAGTTTATTTTTTATTTTTACACTATTAATGAATTGGCTATATATTGCACAATTACATGGAAGGTTATTTTATACAAATGTATGATAGGAGAGATCTTGGTAAATGGTAGAAAGATATAATACTACTCTCGCAATATGCAAATTTAAAGCAATATTGGGTATGGAACTTTGTATTTTAAAATGATGTCATCATCTTGTGTAATACTTTCCGTCAATCGTTTTATAACTTAGTACTATCATTACTAGTCTCTTAAAAAGGAGTAATACATATATATATATATATATATATTCACAAAATTTGGGGACTCCCAGACAGTCTGTGCTATCAGCTCTAACTATGATTTTAGAGCCTTTTATATATCAGCTCTAACTGTGTTATAGTATATAAGTAAATATATTTATTAACCATCAAACTTAATTAATCAACTTATTTATTTGTAGTGTCATAAATTTGTTGATTTTCTTTAAATTAATGATATCGTGTATTTTCTTTTTCTTTTATCGATTTATTACAAAAAGATGGAGTTAAATAAAAATTATTAATAGATGCAGGTCCGCATCGCATATATAGAAGTTGAATACAACAATATAATGAAACTAAAAACATGACGCAACTATTAGATCAAACTATATACATAAACAATAATTAAGAAGATAAAAAGTAAAAAAATATAAAAAAGGCTCATGACTCTCTCTCTCTCTAGGTACACAAAAAAGGCTCCCACTAAACTTAGCATTTGGGAGTGGCCACACAGCCACCTTGGCAATCTCTCCTCTCCAATCCTTTATCCTTTATTTGCCATCTTAAAACTTTAAATCCATCTTTATTGATTCCAATATCCACGACTTTCGATCTTTTGAATAAAAATTTTAAATATGTCTTTTCTCTATCATTTCCACCATCACCAATTCATCACAATCCATCGTTGTATGTATACTTCAACAGATTTGGTGAATATGAGGAGACTTCACAATTCAAATTTTGCACTATCAATGACTTTTGAATAAGTGGTTTAAACTACTTCACCTTTTATCATTTTCGCTTTTCTTTTTGTTGTCATCCCCTACGTGGAATTATGTCATCTCGATCATGTGATTTTTTCTACTTTCTAGTATGGTAGGTCTTGTTTATATGGGTATATTATCTCTTAGGTGGGACAATTTAACTTTTGAAGAGATATGTCGATTTATCTTATTAAGTTTTGATACCCTCAACTCTTTGTCTATGGACCCTTCATGTATGGATCATTTTGTATCTATGAATTTGATTGATATATTATTTTTATATTGAATGAAATTCATCTTACTAGCCAAAAAATAAACATAACTATGACAATCACATTTAATTTTTTCCTACATATAATTGAACATTCAAAGTTTATCATTTTGATTTTAAAAGCTATGGATAATATTATAAGTAGGAAATTATTTATATAAAATATTATCCAATTTGTAAAATATCATTCAATTATTTTTTATATTACTAATTAAATAAAATGTCATTTGATTGTAAAAAATCAATTTTTGGAAATTAGCTTTTTTTTTTTTTTTTATAATTCTAAATATTGTTCCCTTCATTAGGGCAACATAAAATTCGTGTAATTTTCCTTTTAAAAAATTATAACAAATCAAAAGTTTTTATCAACTGCCAACTTCTGCCTATAGTAATATGGTTTCCAATGAATCTATTATTAACGCATTCAATTCGCGCATCTTCTACGAATTAAATGAGACCTTCGACATTTGTTTTAATTTGCAAATGATTAAATTACTAAACTATGGGAATTAAAAGTTCAATACTTTGGAAAGCTGGTTTAAGTGCAAGATGGCTCATTTTATTGAAATAATACTATGGACTTTCTTTTCAAGCATTTGTTTGATAGTTAATTTTCCTAAATCTAATAATCACCCTTACAAAACACAGTTCTCTAAAAAAGAAAAAGAACAATATATTGTCTAATTAAATTTATTCATAGAGAGAGAAGAGGGGGGCGGGGAGGCGGCGTGGTTGTGAAGAGGATTTACTATATCGGGGTGAAGAGGATTTACGATATCGACTTTTGGGATCCATCCCAACAAACAAAACCTTATTTGGCTTTCAATTTTATTTATTTCATCTTCTTTTTGTCATTTGACAAATTATTTTTATTATTTTTAAACATATAATTATCAAGAAATAGATACAAATGAAAAATAGACATTTTTACTCATAAGCAAACTAAACATATCAGATACAAATAAAATACAAATAAAAACATACATTTTTACTCATAAATAGACTAAACTTATCAGATGTGGATAAAATACTGACGTAAATCAGATACAAACAAAAATTACAATTTGATAGACATTAATCATCTTATGTATTTGTCGTGGTACAATGCTACTAAAATACCCCAAGCCCTCGTCTAGTTAAATTAGAAATGATTTAATTGAATAACATAATAGATAGTTAATTATGGTATTGAATTTGAGCTTAGTTAGAAATTTATCTTAGATAGTTAAATGGTTCAAGTAAAACAAACAATGAATTATATATAGATAATTTGACATAATTAAATTAATAAATAGATTTGAATTGAAATTGAGATTTTAAATGTTTTTTCAAATCATCTATTTATCCTCAATAACTTTTCTTTTTAAATCAAACTAATCAATTTTTACCCAATCCTTCATTTAGACTCCCTTTACTTCAAATTCAAATTCCTCAAATCTTAAAATGAAAATTTTAAATGTTTTGCAAACTCCTAAACCCTTGATTTTAGTTAACTTTCATTTTCTTAAATCCTTATAATTTTTAAAATCAACTGCTTATTTAAAAATACTAGTTTTTAAATTCAAACTCAAATCAGATACTGGTTTCTTGTAAACTAAACTTCTAGATTATGTTTCTAAATCAAATTATTAATTTCTATAACATGGATTCTTAAATTATTTTCTAATTAGTTTTGATTCTTAAAATAATTATCATAAATGTTTAAACTTAATACCTTTATTCTAAAATATCTTAAAATTTTGCTTTTTCCTTTCCTTTAATTCCTTGTGCTACCCGCCCCTTTCTTTTTCCTTCTTTTTCTTTCTTCTTTCTTCCTCTTCTTTCTATGTTTCTTCTTTTCTTCTTCTCTTTTTCTTTTCTTTCTCAAAACCCAAACCTAAATATCAAATTCAACAAGATTATAAGGGAAATAAAAGATAGAAAACAAGATAGAGGATGGAGATCATGTAAGAAACAACTTCAAGAACTTAGAAGGAGTAGTGGTAGAAAAGATCAGGATGTTTGGATTGTCTAAAAAGATGAGTTTTGTTATTTACTTTGCTTTAATTACTGTTTATGCATGAAAATGTTGAATTTGAACTAGATAGATGTAGATCTTGTAATAGAATAATTGATAAGTTAGTAATATATGAACATATATGCTAAAATATGGATCTGTATATGCATGTGTAGATCATATATTTGATGAAATGATTTGTGGAAATGTGATATTGAAATATATATATATATATGTATATATATATATAGAGAGAGAAGTGTTTACAGGTTAAAGATTATATATGGGTGTACTAATAACAAGTTGTTTTTGTTGATGTATGTTGAAAACAAGTATTAAAAATTAGAGTAAAAAACAAAAGAAAAACGTAACAAGGTCCCCATGTGCATTACGACCATATCACGACCTGTGACACAAGTGGGCTTGATGAAGACCGTGATATCCTTTCATTGTGGATTTTCAAAGATAATGGCCTACATCATGGCGGTTACGAGGGGTGTGATCTCTTTTGATCATAATTTTTCCCCTTGTCATGGGCGTAATGAAACTCATGATGAGGATCATGGCCCCCATCATAAGTGTGATCTATCTCTTAGAGCTATTCTTATATAAAAAAGAAAAAAAAGAAAGATAAAATAAAATAGATGATTAATAGTTAAAATATTATGTTAGTTAATTTATACAATTAAGCATGAGTTAAGTGAATGTATAGATTTAATACATGATTGGATAAAATATAGAAGCTAGATATAAAATAAACTTAGTTAATAATTCTAAGTTCAACATGGTTTAATGAACTATAATGAGCTAAAATGAATTATATGAGTAAGTTCAATCATATTGGCTAAGTTAAGTTAATATATGCCTAATAACTTGTAATTGGCTAAGATTAGATTTATATAGATTTAACTTATAGATTTCTTAGATTAATATGTTAGATTAAACCTTAAATAATAAGGAGTATAGAATTTCCAATATATGTTAGATCAAAGCAAGGTTAATTAAAATAATTTGATAGACAATAGAGAACTATCCGTATCTTAGAGGGGGAACCTTCGCAGCCATGGCGAGGTTCCTATTTCATGTCTGATCAAATAAAAATATGAAATGAATGTTTAATATGAAAATATATATAATTTAATATAATTGAATTGCTTATATAATTTAATCTTCTGAACAGATGTTTGGAATTAGTTTCTGTTTCTCCTAGATTATCTTCTAGTCTTCGTCCAGTCTAGATAAGATATGCAATAACTTGCTTGTTGTATGTTAGGATAGATATCTTAAATGAATTAAAACTTAAACTTGACTTAATAAATAAGTGTTATTTATGCATGTGCTGTTGAATTTGGATTGGGGAGCGGCAATCTTGTGCAAAGTGGGCACGGTAGTTTAAGCACATAGGTTACCCCTATCATGATGTAATGACATTTATAAGTAACTCAGTGGGTAGCTGATGGGGTAAACAATACGTTTTAGCGTAACGTCTATCTTGATCGGTGAGAAGTAATATAGTAGGATTCATGTTTATGGGAATGATTAAGCCCTATTATATTATAGACTGTGATATGTAGAGTGTGTGTAATAGTTGTAAATCCTAGATGAGGCTATTTTCTTGTAAATTTATGTAGGAGATATAGGTATTCGGATTGCCTATATCAACTATTGAGCAGCTATTGTTACTCATGACTCCCAGTTTCCCAAGATTGTTTTGAAGTGTGAGTGCTCCACTATTGATTTGTTTACCTTAAATTGGAGATAATAAGTTGTCATTGCTACTTTAAATTTAGTTAAGCTCCTGTGTCACTTTGTGTATGGTTATGTTACTATATATTAGACTTCAACTCATTATTATTGTTGTTTTTTTTTTCCATGTGTTGCTTGGATGATTGGTGATTGATGATGATTGTCTCGGATTATGGGAGTTTTGGGAAGAGGAGTGAATTGAAGTAGAACCATAGATCTTATTTTGTTTGTTTTTGTATAAAGTATTAGGTTTATATTTTGTAGTTTGTCATATTCTTTTGAAGGCTTGGTGGAGCTTGAGTTTTGTAATTTAAGTTTTTAAAGTTTGTTTTACCATCATGAAAAGTATATGAGATACTGTACAGGTTTTGTTCTGATAGCAGATCTTTTAATGGGAGTATAATACGAAATGATTTTTATAAAGTTTTTTTTTTCTTGTTATAAGTCCAGTTGTCTCTAAAATCTAATTAAATGATTTCATAACTTAAAAATTTGGCTAGCAAATGTTCAACATAAGTGACTACTTTTTGGATAACCTACGTGGTTGGAGACTAGCAATGCTTGATTATCAAGTTAGGCATGTCGAGTCTTTACAGTTGCTGTTACTTATATATTTTTCTTTAAATTAATAACATTGTGTATTTCTATCTTCTATCTACTTACTACATAAAATAGACCGATAACCATTGATAGGTAATATTCTTTTTGCTTCTTTATTATAAAACTTGTCTAAATACTTTTCATGTAGTAACTTGTTCTTGATCCCTTTTAGCACAAGAGGGCTAGTAAAAGTTGCACTTAATGAATTATGGAACCTTAAGATTATTCTCTGGGGTGAATAGATTTATATAGAAACCGAACTAGACCAAAAAGTACAAAAATCAAGGTGAACCGGTCTAAAAACAAACTGGTGCGCAGACCTGCTTTGTTTTTCCAGCGCTGTTTTCTTTGAAAAATGTGTGTGATATGAACTTTATTAAATTTAATAATGATCAAATGACTTGATTAATGTATAATTAGTTATAATTAGTAAATTTTGTCATATTTTGATTCATTAGACTTTTTATTAAATTATAATTGGACATATTTATATGTATATATAGGTCTATGGGCTAAATTAGGTTAATTAGGTATAAATGACTTTCAATTATAAATTGGGTAATTGAATATAATATGAGCCTAAGTCAATACAACTAAATTATTACGGACTTTAGTAGCTAAATTGAGCTTAGATAATAGTTTATGGCCCAAATCAAATTATATGGGCTTATTTTGACTAAGTATACCAAACCGAGTTATAATAGGTTTTAAGTAACTGATTGGGCTTAAAATAGGTAATTGGCAATCAAATGGATTTGATAAATATCATGGACCATAAAATTGAATTAATAAATATTCTTAGATTAAATGGGCAAAAATGACCTAAATGTACTTCATTAGTAAAAATATAGTCAATATGACATAAGTGACCTAAAGCAGGCCAAGATAGTAAAAATAGGTCTAACTTAACCTCAATAACCTAAGATGACTTAGAAACGAATTTATGTCCAACTTGGCTAATATTAATAATTTTGGGCTTTAATAATTGGTTATTGGTCTAAATACTAAAATAGGATCCAATTTGATTAAATACCTACAAATGGACTTAATTAGATAAAAATGGTTTAGGAACACAACCTTAGGACCAATAATATAATTTCTAGCCAACTAGGTCTATTTACACTAAATAGACTCAAATTAAATCCTAACAATTCTTCCATTAATTGATTGATCAATATGATTTGAATCCTTAGTTTGCATACTCAATACTTATACAAATTAACTTTTCTTGGCAGATATTCAATCAACCTATTGTTTTACTTGTGATCCTCTATCGTCTACTATTTTGATATCAGGTATGCAGTGACTTGCGTGTTGCTTGCTAGAATAGGCATCTTAAAAGGAAGTAACATTTAAAGATGACCTAATTAATTATTCAAGTGTGCTTCCTCATTTAATCCGATTCGAAGAGTGAACCTTGCTTGGTAGTGCCAGTATGATAGTTAGACGCTTAGGCCATCGTTGATAGTTGATAGGGCAAACGATATTAGGATAACATTCATTTAGGTTCGATGAGAAGTAATATAAATCGCCTACCATGATAAAACCACCTCGAACATCCCCATTCTAGTCTCTGACAAGGCTTCCAGCTGTGAATTTCAAACCTGGACGTAAAAAAGTAGCATTACAATTTAGCTTGATACATTCCTTAGGAGGCAAAACTCACTCATTAGTTTCTTCAAGACCATCAGCTCTCCCCCTTCTCTTAAAAAGGCACTAAAATTCATTGGCAACAGCTCTTGCTTTAACAAACCAATTTAGATTGCTTTTTCCCTCAAAAACGCGTTTATTTCTTTCGCACCTGAGATGCCACATTGACAAATTGGCACAAGATCTGTTGAGGATAAGATCTCATTGATTTAAGCTTTTTATGCCATCTTAGCTTCTTTTTAAGCCAAGTTTCCATTTCCAAATCATCATCCTTAACATAATCATCCAACAATAAGGCATCCCAAGCTCTTTTGATTTCCGAACACTCGAAAAACAGATTTTTTTGTTCTATAAAATGGTCTACCCGATTTTTGGTTGAATTCTGCACCAACTAGGTTTGAACTTTTGTTTCAGAAGCCTCCTAGTGAAGGAGTTTTCTCTTTTCAATACTCTTCTTATAGTGGTTCCTTTTTTTCAGGTTGTCTAGACAGACATGATGATGTTTGCTTTGCGGATGTGTGGGATGCAGGCTAATAGTAGCGGCTCCTGCTCTTAAGTTTTGTCTCTGGACTCTATTTTGTTTTTTGTTTTCATTAAGGAAATCTCTTTCTCACCCAATATATATATATATATATATATATATATATAAACTATTACTAACTTGTAATCTGATCATTTATATATATGATTACTTTATAGTTAAAAAAAATTATAGTGCATTTTAGAAATTTCACTCTTTCCAGTATATGAAACATTGTACTAATTTCTTATTTTTATTTAATATTTCAGTTCATATTTATTACATTAATATAATTAAAAAATTAGAATAGTGAAAATTCAATGATGTTTTTAGAGTTTAATTAAACTTAATTACGGATTTAAAAATCCTAAGTCATGTTGGAGTAAATTAATGCACTTCTTTTTACTCAGATGCTCAATTGAATACTTTACCTATTACTAAATAGTACTTATAATAGTTGTGTTTTCATATTTTTAAATTGTGAAAAATTTAGAGTGATTTTTCTAATTTTTTTTTTAGTATCATGTAGAATTTTATCACCAATTTGGCAATTAGCAAGAATTGAGTTCACGTAAAACCTAGGGGATAACAAATACTACATCAATTCACCTATATGCTTTCTTCTTCTCTAATGTCTATGAATTCTAGTGCATGAATAATCTGATTTTGGATATGCCTCGTTGTTGAGTATCCATTTGAATGCTCTATCTAATGTATATGGAAAATATTTAGTTGTAGGATTGGCTTGATCTGGATTTAGTTATAGTATCAACAAGTTCTTGAGGTGCAAACATTTGTATCTCCTTGTCTTGTTGTAGGTTGTAGACAATTCTAATTAAGTCCCGGTGAGTAAATGCCTAACATATAGCTGTTTTAATTTATAAAATAGATTAATTTGTATTCACCTAAAAATTCAAAACAAAATATTACACAATGAAAATTATGTATAATCATGTAATTTCATGTATTAAATTATTTATGTGTTCGACTTATGTAAATGTAATTATCCAGTAGTTTAAGTAACCATTTTGATCTATGTCATACCCAATAATCAGTGTGACATGGATATAAATGGGGTTATCATCATGTTTTGTAGATCCCATGTAAATATCTTGAAAATATAAATAAACAAACATATAAGATTTTATTGGAACATTCGATTTCTTATTGGAGTAGTTAAAAATGAACACAAACCTTTCTAATGTGCACAAAATAATAATTTATTTCCAATAAAGTGATGATAGGATGGTGTGCTAACAGTCTAATAATTCCCTCCTCGTCAGATACATGAAAAATCTATGATTCTTGTAATTCCCCGAATTTTATGTAATTGTAATTAGTAATAATTATTAAAATTAATGACAAGATCCTAAGAAAGTAATAGAACATGTCTAAAAAACCACCCTAAATTTTTTCTTTTCTTTTTTCTAAAAGTAAAAATTCATTATTACTCAAATAAGTAACAAAAAATGAATCAAATATATATAACAAGTTATTATAAAAATTTACAACAATAACAATAGTAGTAATAGTAAAATCATAATGTAATAATCAATATTATCTTGATATACAGAAGTATCTAATAAATAAGATTATTTTTGTGTCATATGATGCAAAATAGTTGAATAATACTCAATATTAAAAATTTTTATGTTCATATGATAAATTATTTACGATGAGATAATAACAAGTTATATAAGCTCATAATTATTAAATTACTATTGCTATATTTTAAGTTATTATATTATAATTACATTACTATAAGCCCCTGCAATTTTTATTGCCACTACGAATTTGACCTAATCCAAAATTTAGTTGGTGCTTCTAAACTGGAACCATTGGACTCTAATTCAATTTATTTACCTAATGATTCCCTGAATCATGTTAAGCATCGAATTAAACATTTAGAAACAATTCTTGTGCCATAGACAACAACTGTAAATTTAGTAACTGATGACTTGAGTAAAACTTAAAGCCTTCAATTAATATCTAATTTGAATAATCTAATCCATTTCTTCATTTCTCTTCCCAATTCTATTTTCTAATTTCCTACATGAAAATGGTATATCAAGTCTTCCACTCCAATAAACTCATATAGTGGAACTCAATTATTTCCCTTCATCTTATATCCACAAGTGTTAAACCTTTATATGATTTAGCAAGTTGGGATTGTGGACAAAGATCATCTATAGCTAACAACCAACACATATAGGGCTATCTCAAGAACTTTAGGACTGCTTGAAGAGCCATATGATTGTGGTTGAAGGCTGCCGTAGACGTCTCTGTTAGAGCCAACGTTGGGGCCTAAAGGAGCGCTCAATAGAGCCAATGAAGAGCACCCCCCTGATCGCCTATAGGCCATTCTTTTTTGCCCTTTACGTTCATGTGCCTTCTTTTGTCAGGCTATCCAAACTTGTCGCAGAGAAAAGTCTATGCTTCCTGACAGGTGTTCAATTAAGGAGTTAGGCGAGTGTAAAGACCCGACATGCTCAATTCTCAAATTAAGTACACCAAGTCTCTAACCACGTATAACTTTTACGAATTATATGTAAGGTTGTCTTCAAAGAAGGTGTTTACATAGAACATTCCTATTTAATTTTAGGTTATGAAATCATTTAGTTAGATTTTGACAACAACTGGATTTAACAGCGTAAAAACAAACTTTAATAAAAATATTTCTACATAAACGTATTTCAAACTTCCATTATTACAAGTAGAAAAACTTTCATTTAAACAAATCCTTGCAAAAGCTTATTTGCAAAACATGGGCACTAACAAGCTCTTAAATGAAAATATAAATTTGTAAATAAATCCAGTCTCTATAAAACAAACAAAAGAAGAAACAAAACAACTAAACTACTCAACGCTTCTAACTCACATAACTCATCCACAATCCTTCCTGAGCCAACAAAAGCACCTAAAAACCCGAGACAACATCATCTATAGCAACAACATCAACATATCATCGTCTCATCACCAACATCAACAAGAACTCATCATCATCAACTTCATCAACATCATCTTTATCAACAACAAAACCTATAAAAAGAATAACAACAACAAGAATGACTAAAGCCCAGTACACGGTAACACAATCACATACGAAGTGGCACGCGAGCTTAACTAAATGCAATGCGTTAATCCATAAGTTATCATCTTTCATTAAAATAAACAAATCAACAATGGAGCACTCACACTTTGAAACAAGCCAATGGGAATCTGGGGGTCCTGAGTAACAGTAGCTGCTCAGGAGGTTGATATAAGCAGTCCGAATACCTATATCCCTTATATCTATTCTATAAAAATAATTTCATCTAGAGTTATAGCCGTTACTCAACTTTACTTAACTTAGTTCACAACATGAATCTAGTTCACCCGTTCCCATAAACGTTGAATTAAAAACCATGGTATTTCCCCAAGTTTAAGCAAACGTTATACAGACACTACACTCTCCATCAATCACCTGCTTAACCATAAAAGAATCACCATTGCATCATAGCGTACCATTGCATCATGGTAAATTCATTGCATCATGACTAAGGTTAAAGCGCCTAAGTACTGTGTTATTGCATCATGACAAGATTGCCGCTCCTCGAACCAGATTCAATGGCGTAATAGACAACCAACACTCATCAATTATTAAGCCGAGTTTAAGTTCTTAATTCATTTTACATAATTTTGGGGAACAAAGCAACCTACACCGGCCAATTTACAAAGTAAGTTGCCAGCTTACATTTATAAGGTGTTCAACATCAGTTTAAATTCATTAACTCTGCCAGCTTACAAAACAAAGAAGCAACATCAGCAATTGAAGAAAGAAACACCACAAGCGTTCAACAAAGAAACTTCATCAGCTTTGAGAAATTCAACATACACCGGCAAAATGGGATGTCTACGCTGTCAACCTTGAGGAGGTGTTGGTTGTGAATAGAACCAAAGTTTTTAACACCAGATGTAGCACTGCTAGTGTACAAAGCAATTTAAGCTAGCTTTGAATTTTTTGAATGAATGTCAGCTCCTGAAGATCCTAAGCAGTTGGTGTTGAAGATGGCGTACACTTGAAGATTGCTCTCGGACAACAAAATGTCATTCTAATGCTGGCAAGATCCAAACATACGCCACTAGTGTTAGACCGGCTTTTCAAAGGAATAGATTCAAATTCTTTAACACCGCTATGAACACTGCCAGTGCTTAAGCTCATGTATATCCTATGCTGCCATGTATGTTGCCGGTGTAGAAGTTCAAAAGGCCGGTGTACATTGTAATCGAAGGAATTCTTGTGCTCTTGTTTATATATTCTCTTGTTGGATGAATTTGGGAAATTAGAAACCTTAGTAGCATAGAAATCTCTCTTCTTTTTCATAGCTTCTAGATAGATTAGGGTTTAGAGCACTAAAGCAGTTAACTTGTGTTTTGTTTTTCGAATTCCACACCGAATTCAAGTGGAAGACATCATTTGTGTTTGGAATTCAAGAACAGGATTTCTTGAACATGTGATTTTGTTCTTTTTCTATATCAATTTATTGGATGGTGTTTGAAACTTATTTTATTTTGGTCTTAAATTTGTTTTGAGTTGTAGATCTGATTTATATGATTGATTATTTCTACTGTTGATTGAATTTTTGTTCATATTCAAGTTGTTGGTGCTATTTCACCGTTCATGCAATTTTGGCTTAGATATAGAATTCATGATAGATTAGGATTGAAATTGAAAATTCATTTCTAATCGATTTTGTCAATAGCTAATCAGGATTATATTTCACATAGACATATGGTTTGTAATTCAATTAAGGTTTGGTAATTTACAAAAATTAGTCGATTGATCAATTTCCTAGGAATAGAGAACATTAATTAGTTAATTTAGAATAATTACTTACCTTGAAAAAAGGAGTTGTTATCGGGTGCTTGAACTATTTTGAAATAGTGAACCTATTGACAATTTAGATTTGCAATTGTACTTCTGATCAGTAGCATACATTCGATTATTGTTAAGATCTATTGGCTCTTAACCTAAATCATTTATAGGTGTTGGAAATCCAAAATTTTTCAGTAGTGTAGTTTTATAAAAAAAAAATCCAAAAAAGAGAAACAATTTTGATCTGCCTAGCTATAATTTAGAACTGATATAGCCTCACTCCCTTTAGACTCAACTCGGTATTCACCGCTATATTATTACTGCACATGCAACCGATACACTTCTGGTTAAAAATTATGCTTTTAAAAGAATTTAAAAGAGACTAAAAGGAGTTTTAAAAAGCACATATAGAAAAAACGTGATTAGTTTTTGGTGTTGTTGCCGAGAGTGAACAATGCCATTTTCAATTTTTGGGACTTTTTTAGATTGAGATTTTATTGAATTTTTTTTTTTGCAAAATATAAAAAATATATTGTTGATTTCTTCCTTATCTGTAAATACTGGTCTTTGATTTTTTTTTTTTTTTACATTTTATTTGCTTTTCTTTTTCTCTTTTCAGGTGTGTGAAGTATTTGTTGATAAAAGATGGATAATGATAAAGCACCAGTTTTATGGTGTCATCCTATTTTTTAATGGGTGTCTCCCTTCAACCATTTAATGGGTTGGATTCATACCCAACCGTTATCATACTATTAAAATACCTAATGTTGCTACTTACTATATTTATTTTAATGGATGAATGATTGATTAGACGGTTCCATCAACGGGATCGTAAAAATTCTCCATAATATGTTTATCGTTCTAATTTATTTAGTTTGTTAAGGTTCTGTTCCAGATTAATGCGAATGGTCAATGTGCTTTCAAGAGTGGCAAATTGACATTCATTTAATAGCAAATAGAAAACATATGGCTGAAGTACTTTGTATAAATATGAAAATATATATATATATATATATCTGCTAGATTTAGGGAGAAAAAAGTTTTTTATGACATCCAATGGGATATAATGCAAAAACATAAAAAAAGGTTAAAAAATAAAGTATCTGCTATATATTTCCTAATTAATTATTTATCTAAAGTACTTCCAAAAATATCAACGCCATTAGTAATATTAGACTATAGCTTCATAAATGATTACACTCCTTTAAAAAACATGCATATAGCATTAAAAAAAAAACTCAAAGATCACATCTTTGTTTGGATTATCAGATTTTTATCTGTATCGTACTATATCATATCTGCATCTATAACTTATTTGTATCATACTTGTATCATATTAGTTTCGTATCCGCTTGGTCAGTATATGAGTAAAATTATCAGCTTTTCATTGGTGTTTGTTTTTTTTATAAATATTTGTTTGAAAATGACAAAAATATAATGTCAAAATAATCAGAATATAATAAAACAAATAGACCCCTAATATACATGAAATTCAGTTAGAAGAGTAGCATCCTTTCGCTTGTCGTCCTTTTCTTTGAAAGAGAACAACGAAAGATTATTCAATGCCTTAACTTTCATGAAGGAGAAATATAGACATGAGTATGTAACAAAATAAAAAAATACTTGACATATAAATAACTATACAATTCACTTATGCCATATCATTCACATCATGTACTTACTTTGAGGAAACCAAATTGCACAAATATGAATTGATCATAAAACATGCTTTTTATGATAATAAGGAAATGGAACAATGAATATAAGATATATATGTGTGTGAGAAAAAAAATTAATTTAATCATTAATCACCTTACAATTCACTTGTGTCGGATTACTCATAAGATGTATTTTTATTGAAGAAACAAAATTACACATATAAAAATTAGTCATAAAACATGCTACTGACCTATTGTAATGATGGGAGAATAGAAAGTAGTAAAACATCATTTATTTGAAACTAAGTGAAAAGGGAGCTTGGTTTCCAATAATGGGAAAGCAATGTAGGTAATAATGTTAGTTGAAGAAACCAAGAACTTGGTGTTTAGAGTTTAGAGCAATATCGCTTGATCATATTGGTCCACCTGATTTGGCCATGTTCAATTGGAATTGGTCATGACTGTGGGTCGGTTCATGCATTTATCCCAGATTGGTATTTGTCTAGATTAACCGAACCTTGAAAAAAATTACTAGAATTATATATATTCATATTATTTTTTAAATTTATAATATACAATCATTATATTATGCTTTCTTCTCTTTTTAAGATATATACCTTATATGAATTGAATAACTAATTGATGCATTTGATCTAATATATGAATTTAATTAAGTGATATCATTCATATATATATATGTGTGTGTGTTTTATAATTAAAATATATCTTATATATATTTTTACTTTTTATTAGCATCGATTCAACTCTTCGTTGAACCTAGTTCAATCAATCCATCCCTGGCCCCTAGCATAAGGGCCATATTCCCAGTCCGATTTTGAATTAGTTTAGAGTAGTGGAGGATTACTGAATACTCAATCAATTTTTAAAAAATGGGAACATGTTAGGGAGGTGATTGCATGGGCTTGGGCCCAAACCTCCATATATAAATAATACCCATTGAAAAAAAAGCAGAAAACAGTAGTTTACGTGGGAGGCAGGACCGAAAGAAAATAGGGTTTCAAGTTGAAAATGTCTGATTCGCCAAAAGCAAAAAAACCGAAGGTGATGGTTGCTGATGAACACAAGGATGAGGAAAAATACGATCACGGCTTATCAGATGATGGCGATGATCGGGAGATGAATGAAAGTGAGTTAGAGGAATACTATGTTAAAAATAAAATAACTAAATAATTTGCAATTTTAAAAATTATCCAATGGCGGTGAAATATCGGGAAGCCATGTCGGTGAAAACTTTGTTATTCCGTGAGGAAGCCAACCGAACACAGTTCATGGACAATCAAAATTTTTCTTTGACCAGTCAAATATGTTTCTTGCTTTTTCTAGTGTATTCCTCACCGCCTGAAGCTTAATGTTTCACAGCTGGAGATTATCATTTGTACCGCCATTGAGCTTATTATTGCCGACATGTTTCGGCTATAAAAAGACTTGCTAGTCCTTTATTTTGTAACCTCTCATACATATATATGTTTCAATGAAATGCAATGATCTTATGATGTTTTGATTATATTACTTCAAAATCTATTTTATATTTTTGCACCCAACATATTTTTGGTATCAGAGCCAGACCCCTTTTTCATACATATACCCAAACATTTAAACACCATACACACAAACCTTTACAATGGCATCAACAAGTAGTAATGCCACATTTAATTTTTCCCAACAAGGTATTCCTATGTTTGTTGGAGAAAAATATGATATATGGAGCACGATGATGAAGACATTATTTATCTCACAAGATTTGTGGGAAATTGTTGAGGAAGGTTATGAAACCGCTATTGCTAGTCCAGAGGTAAAAGCAACCTGGACAGTACCTCAACGAAAAGAGCATAAAGAAAATGCTATGAAAGATGCCAAAGCATTGTATTTCATACAACAAGGGGTTAGTCCATCAATATTACCACGAATTATGGGTGCAACCACATCACATGATGCCTGGGAGATTTTAAAGAAGCTGCAAAAGAGGAAATTTGGAGAAAGGCCATGGATGATGAGATTGCAACAATTGAAAAGAATCATACTTGGGAGCTTGTTGATCTTCCTAAAGATAAGGAAGTTATTGGATTAAAATGGGTCTACAAGACCAAATATAGAGAAGATGGTTCAATTCAAAAGCATAAAGCTCGTCTTGTTGCAAAAGGATATTCACAGCAACCAGGAATTGATTTTAATGAAACATTTGCTCCAGTTGCTCGTATGGAGACTATAAGAATTGTTCTTGCATTAGCAGCTCAGTTGGAATTGCCAATATATCAATTGGATGTTAAATCAGCATTCTTAAATGGAGAATTGCAAGAGGAGGCATATGTAGAACAGCCTGAAGGATATATTATCAAAGGCAAAGAAGATAAAGTCTATCGCCTACACAAGGCGTTACATGGATTGAAGCAGGCACCACGTGCATGGAATAGCAAAATTGATAGCTATTTCCAGAAAAATGGTTTTCAAAGGAGTCAAAGTGAACCTTCACTTTATATCAAAAAAGAAGGTACAAATGATTTCCTTATTGTGTGTTTATATGTGGATGACTTGATCTATACAGGTACAAGTCAATCCATTTTAGATGAATTTAAGATGACAATGATGAAAGAATATGAGATGACTGATCTGGGTCTTATGAAATATTTTCTTGGAATTCAAGTTCATCAATCTAAAGGAGAAATATTTATTTCTCAAGAAAAATATTTGGATGATTTATTGAAAAAATATCAAATGAACAACTGCAAGCCAATTGCCACACCACTTGCAACAAATGAGAAATTGCAAATGGAAGATGGAGCACTAAAAGTTGATGCAAAGATGTATAGAAGTTTGGTCGGGTCATTGATTTACTTGACAAATACAAGGCCAGATATTGTTTACCCAGTTAGTTTGATTTCCAGATTTATGCAAAGTCCAAGCAAGCTGCATTATGCAGCAGCTAAAAGGATATTGCGATATTTGCAAGGAACAAAAAATTATGGTATTCATTATATGAAAGAAAAAGAATTCAAGCTTATTGGATATACAGATAGTGACTGGGCAGGATCAATTGATGATCGAAAAAGTACATCAGGATATGTATTTTGTGTATATCTAATTATAGAAATGGAAATAGTCAATGATAACTCTTTATCATTCATAGAATAGTAATATATTTGTTTATTGAGTTATACTTAAATAGTACATGTTATCTCATAATTGTCACTCTGGTCCCTGCATTTAGAAATATATTTGTTTATCCAAGCATTGATTAGCTAGTTGGTGTGTGCGAAAGCTTTGATATTCATGGTGGTGAGCTTCACAGAGAAGATGGGCGTGAGTATGTTGATTGGTAGCTTTTCAAGGTAAGCTTACATTGATAGTTTAACAATATTATTATATTCTTAGTGTTGTATATGCAAGAATACAAAAGGATTGAAGCTTTATGGATTCTAGCAAACGATGACATAAAGCCAAAAGCCTTGTCTTCATCTATCATGGTTATGTCATTACCATGAGCAGTTATGTTTCTCTTTCTCCATATTTAATTTTGCTTAATTATAGTTTGAATACATATAATAACAACCCCAATGAATCTTCATCTGCTATCCATGAGCAGTTATATTTCTCTTTCTCTATATTTAATTTTCATTAATTATAATTTGAATACATATAACAACCCAGATGAATCTTCACCTGCTATCCAATATGTAGATATCAAAAGTTATGATATGAGAAATTGAGACTATGCATTGGCTTATCTTACCTTAGACAAATAATCATGAATACATAAATTTATGGAACATCTTATATTGGGTGAAAGTAAATAAAAGTTAAACACAAAATAGATAAATTTAGTTGTGGAAGATCCCAAAATTTGCCAGCTTTTTATAACCTTGCCATTTAGCATATTGTTTAATATTTTTGTTTTGGGCTGCTTGATATTATATATGTATTAATAATGGGTGGAGGGACCTTTGTTGAAAGTTATCAATTCATTTGATTCTTTTGGAATTAATTCTGTATCCATAATTTTTGATCTCTTCTTGATTGTTTAATGTGATCGATATTAATGTTCCATTACAACAGGTGCTGAGCTCTAAAAAGGATCTTTGAGTCCAGAAGAGCATTCCTTGTGCAGTAGGATAGGTATAACCTCCTCCTTCCTAATCTACCCAATAGCCAAAAATCTTTGCCATGCTTAAGATATTAACCTTTATGTTATTAAAAATTCTAAATCTACAATTGTGAGAAGCTTGAGAATGTTCTAGATATTAGATTTGCTTCTTTTGATGGTTCATCTTAGTGACATATGAGCTTGAAACATAGGCATGGGCATGTCGTCTTTCTTTTCAGTAATTATGTTACTGCCCTTATGTTCAAGGATTATGATTACTCACTGTTGTGCTAACTATTAGACTTTACCATTTATATGAGATGGGATGTGAGAGGTCAAGATATTAGTGGACAATTGCATGTAGTAACTAATTTTCACATTGGAATTGAACAATTAATGGAAATGCATTCCACTTTCTTAAAGATAATGATTTTTTCATCTAAGAACCCATACTATTTATGCCTCTTGTCGTGCTATGTTCATTTGGGGCGTATTATTAAATTACTAGTAACCGAGTTTCCAATGATGTTCAATTGAATTGAATTCAATTGTTTGAGGATGTGGGATTAGAATTTGCTTCCTTATTAGAAAATTATGACAGTCATGTGTATATTATGGGTTTATGATAATTTATGTTATAGTTATGTCAGAATGAGGATATTGTTTACCAGAGATCTTTTATTCAATATGTGTTAATATCATGCTTTGTTTTGCTTTATTTGAGTCTTTGTTGGCTTCCTAAGTGTAGCAAAGGGAAACTCCCAATTTGCATTGATGATATGATTCACAATACTTTGATCTCATTCCCAAACTTTTGAAAAAAAAAATAAAAAGATGAATGAAGAATGAGAATAAATGTGTTGTACTATTGTGTGTTTTATTTTAAATGATTTTAAAATTATAAAGTAACTGAAGTTATGTAATAGAAAAGATACATAGGGCCATTAAATGATTTTCAATTGATTACTGAGTTAACATTGATATTAATACTAGCAGAGAAAAGTTAAATTGAATTCTTAAATGTTCATTAATTTATAAACTCCATCTCTTGCTTTCAGTTGGTATTTAAAAAGTTCTATTTTCAATTTATGCTATTAATGTGACCATGAAACTTCTCATGTTTCAATTTATAGGAATTGAGTTTAATTATACAAATTTCAATGTCAAGTGTTCATCTTTGTATTTGCAATTTTCATAATATTTATATTGAGATATATCAGTAAAATTTTGCTTGTTTTGGATTTTTTGCTGTTGCACTTATGTTGATTAATTGAAAGTTAAACTAAAGAGAATTTAACAAGATCAAAGTTATTGCTTTGTGGTCCAAGAAATTTGAGTTATATTGACAATGTTTATATCTTTTGTCTTCTTCATATTCGTTCTGAGCTTTTCATATTCTTTCTAGGATGCAATCTATTAAGTTAATATTCTAGTCCTTGTCATTTCACCTGATACTAACAGTTTTCTAGATTAAATTCCATAAGAACAGATTGGTGTGGTGTTGGTGCCAACAAGGCTTCTCGTGGTGACCTTGTGAATTCTCATTACAAATCCTCTCTTTATGTTGGCATTAAATTATCCAATGTAGTAGGAAAATCTACTCCTAATGAGGTAGAGTGATCTATTTGACTGTCTTTATAATTTATTTTAAAGTAATTATAAATTATAACAATGAGACTATTAACATGAATAATTATTATTTGGTCATTTAAGTAATTAAATATCATTTTCTTGGTCATGGTTAAACTATCTCATTTTCCTATATATAGAAGAATTACACTTTCATCATACAAGTTTGGGTCTTATAATGGACATCAACTCACCATTAGATCTGTTTCCAAAGAAAAGAAAAAAGTCAATCATCTTCATCAAACATTTTTATTAGATAAAACCAAAATCATATGATGAATTTGGCATCATGATAGACAGTAATAAAGTATAAATCAGATTTCTTGTTCCTAGTTTAAGCTTGAGGTAATGTAGGCATATCATTGTGGAGATTAGCAAACCCCTATCTCCAATCAAGTGAGGACCTCCATAATAATAATGGAAATAACAAATTAGCAAGAAAATAGTTTCATTGATTTAAATCAATAATTCATAGAATTTATATGTATTTAATGTTTGTGCAAAAAATTGTAAGCATGAATGCTTGTATTTATTATATTATTTATGTGTTAGTGACAGAATTAGTATCAGAGTAAGTATGACTTAAATTCATCAGCAATAGAGTAAAGGCAATAATTTTCATTTAGCTTCTATTATATTGTGTCAGTTACTGATTGGAATTTATATAAATATCATTAGACTCCTGTATTCATTAGAATTAGAAAAGTAAAAGTCTCATTCCATTCCATTAATTTATCATGGCTTGCTTTGTTTGTGCCGTTACATTTTCTTCCATTGTCTTGATCTCTGCACCATAAGGTGTCCAAATCATGGAGCTTCAATTTGTAATTATTTTTAGGGGTGAGAAGATCATTACAACTTATTGGACTGTATAATTTAAAATGTCAGTAAAGTTAATAACATTGAAATTCTCAAAAAATTTAAATATTTTATAATTGTAAATTGAATGCCTTATGTACAAGTAGAATTATGATCTCTGTTTTTAACAAGGAGGAGAGGAAGGATTCAATCACATGGAGTAGTGAAGAGAACAAGAAGTAGAAGAAATTGATTTGATTCGCAATCTCACTATTGCATCCTAACCCCAAGTGATAGAATTATGAGTTTTATGGGTGATGAAAAACGCGATTGCCCAATTAGGATGTTTATGAGAGTTGGATGACTATTAGGCAAATGAAGTTTTAGTCAGTAGTAATGTTTTCATTCAGGAATTCTATTCAATTCATTCTTTTTCATTTTTTGGTGTTTTTATTGTAAATGCATGGGATACTTCAATTGTACATATGAGTCTTAAATTGCAGAAGAAATTATTTTTGTTTAATTCTACTACACTTAGTTTGTTGATTAAGTAATGGAAGTTTAAGCTGAACTTTTAAGATTCTTGAATTTGTATATCTTTTAGTTTACTGGTTTAGTGGTTGGGTTTCTTTGCCAGCCAAGTAGCCCCCATGTATGATGTTATTATTAAGTCATTATTTTGGAAATATATCCTCGAAGTTTTTCTGTTTTTTTTCTTTTAATTTATGTTTCCCAGGTTATTATTGTGGATAATTATGTTTTTGCCTCGTTAGATTATGATTACTCATGACGAAATGTTTTTAGAGTATTAAGATTTTACTTGCTTTAATTTTAATGTAACTTTTCTTTTATCATTATAGGCATTTTTGAATCAAGAGCTATACGAGGCTAAAGAAATTGAGAAAATTAAACAATCTACGAGTATTTTGTTGGATGTGTTAGTTTAGAGTTTTAGGTTTTTGTAGGCTAGCATTTAGTTAAAATGAGCAAAAATAATGGTTCTTTAATATGATCTTTTTATTTATAAGAGAGTACTTGTGAAGCTAGAATTTGTGTGGATGTATACTACTTATGAGATAATTTGGTTGTATATATTGTGGTAGTTTAATATATTGATTGTTGTTGTCATTATCATCTAAGTTTGTACATTGTTGTTTTTTTTATAAAAAATTAGGATATTAATGCTTATTTTTAGAAGTAATTGTTATTTATTTATTTTATAAATATATAATTCTTGACAAACTTTTTATCAAATGATGTGGATGAATGGCAATTAGATGACAGCTTAGAGGTCATTGATCGTAAGAAAAACATCTTCAAGCTATCTCAAGGAGAATATGTAGCTATCGAAAACCTCGAGATTATCTATTCTCTTGCTAGAGCTATTGATTTAGTAAGTATTTACCACAAGTCTTTACATTCCTTGTTTAAATTAAGAGCTTTTACTTACCAAGGAGGATATTTTTCTTTGGTATCATTATTGTAAATCTGAGTAATAACTACATCCATTTGAGAATATTATGATAAAATAGAGTCTATGCTCATAAAAATTGTCAAAAATTTCTAAAAGACATTTTCCATGGAATGAACTTTAAATCTAGTTGATTATTGCCTCATTGGTAGCACTTAGTTGAGTCGGTTTCCTTGAGGTAACTACTAAGTGCACACTATTATCCTAATCTGAAGCGTTTGTTGAGGTATTGCTCTTGTATAACAATTTGTGCAAGCATTATACCTAAATATTTCTACTTTTTTTTTTTTTTGTAATCTCATGTTAACACTTAACACTAGAGGCATCTTCTTAGAACTGGCCAATGTGTGTTTGTTAGTGCAAAGAGACTTGATGTTGGAGATTCTATTCTTTTTGTATGATAAAACATTCATTTTTATTTACCTTTTTTTATCATATTTCATATAAATAATATCTTAGAAGCAAGTAGGAAGTGCTTATGTTAGCTGTTTAATTTTGCTTAATTAAAAGTGACTAAACCATGAAAGTGTTAACCAAAGGGATTAGTAAACATGGCATTGATTTCCAAATACATTAGACACACAAGGAATAATGTTTACTACATAGAATTTCAAATGCCTTTTGTGTTTGACTTGCCCTAGTTGATATTGTAGTATGAGCACTACTGCACTAGTTCTTCCATTTACTAGTGAATAAAATGGAATGTCACTGTCAATGTAAAAATATTCATAAATCTGTTAATGCTTAAGAAATTTGAAATGCTTCAGAATTTAACTTGTTTACAAAACTAGTAAAGGAAACATAAAACAAAACTTAACAAGAATTTATATTACATAATTTGTGTTAGTTAAGTTATTTTTGTGTGCTTAGGATGGATGCTCTAAGCTTATTGTTGTGGTTTCTACTACCATTGTTTCTTCAACTTATCTTACATCTGATATGTTAATTGGCTATGGGATGTCGTGGGTGTCTTTTTTTATTTTTAATTTTAAATTTCTCCTTTTTCCTAAGTTTTGTCTAGTCTTCAATGTCTTTGGTTGGAATACAAGTATCCATTCGTCAAAAGAATCTAAAAGCTGCATGACAGTATTAGTACACTGTAGAAAACATATTAGTTATTTTTTAATGAATGCATTATCTGTAGATTGTTAATGTAAGCTTGAATCCTTTTTAGCATTCCGACATTCTTAATTTAGGTAGTATAGAGTACTTAATACCAAATAGAGGTGTCCTTGGTGAAATGGTTGAAACTTTAGCAAAGAAGTCTTCATGTGTTAGGAATGTCAATTGAGAAATATAGGAATAGTTATTCCTATATCTAATTTGTTTGCTTTTCTATTGATTACTTAAGGCCTAATTAGAAATAACTCTATGTTGTCTTACATGAGGTCATGCATAAAAGTTTAGCCTATCCATTAAACTCCTGCCTAGATGCAGGAGAATCAAGACACTGCTGATATTATACTTGTTGATTTTAGTGGTTATTGGCACTATGATGTTAGGGCCGGTGTGATTTATAGGTATAGAACTGATGAAGCTAAGCTTCTCAAAGCTTGTGGGGAGTTGCCAGAGAGCATGGAGATTAATGACGTGTTTGGTGCGATTGATGAGGAAGATGATGGTGATTATGATGCTTCTCATGGTTTCATGAATTACTATGCTGTAACATAACATCTCTTGTTTTTTCTTTGAGTTATTTTTGGGTACTTATCAAATAATTGAGTGTGATTTTTAAATTTGGACTTTTTTCTCTCTGTTAAAGCAGTTTACAAGTCCTGCATCATAGGATTTGATTTGATTAATACCAGCTGAGATATTGAGCCTCTATCTTTTACTTTAGGTCTCTTGTATATGTTCATATGTACTCTAAAAAAGGTATCTTTTTATTGTTATGCCTAATTATCAACCCACTCATGGTGCATATCAAGTCTGTTTACCATCTCAGTCAATTCATCCATTGGTGTGTGTGTTTACATATATATATATATATATATGTATAAGAAAGCATTGTATAATGAAAATTTTGATATTATCTCAATAAATTCTAATAAAAAAAGAAAAATTCAAAGAAACAAAGTCTCCTACTCCTAGAAACTTGTTTACTTTTGAAAATAAAGTATGTAATTTTGGTTACTTCACTGAAGATATATAATGTAATTTTTCTTGCATTAAAAAGTTATGTCTATTTAAGTTACTCAATTCCTGCTGTTGTCAATGTTTTATCTAGTGTTGATTGTCATCTAACTTTTCTTATGCAAATGCTAGGGTTTTATTTTCTTATGTCATCAATCCAAATTGCAGATTTTGAGCACCGGAAGTCCCTCTCTTGCTCTAGCTTCAGATGTCCCTATGGTACAAATGGTCCGTTTGAATGTGCTTGAATTGCATCGATTGCCAATGAGGTAACCAATCAATTGCATTGTTGAGAACTATTGTAAGTGAACTTCATATTAATTATCACAAAAAAAGTTTAAAATATATATACATATTAAAGTTCTCACTCTAGTCAATAGCTTAGCCTGTAGCAAAGTGTGCTTACTACCACACCTGTTGGCTAGTGCACTCGGTTACTAAAATGGGGTTGAGAGGTATGCTTCTTCAATTAAGATGTTGTCTATCTCTTTAAACTTAGAGCTAGGCATACTAGATAAGAGTGGGTTTAGATTGTTTATATAAAGGAAAGATCAAAATTATGCTAAGGATAGTACTATTGTCAATGTGCAATGGAGTAATAAATAGGTTTAAATGAAAAAGAAAATTGAAACTAGATAGATCGTTCTTTATCAAAAGCAAAAAATAAGTTCAGTATTTGCAGGAAGAGTTAGCAAGAAACTAATTTTTACTAAGGCAGTTAAAAACAATATTAATGTGGATGACCATGATTATGTATTGCTTCTATTCTTTTTCAAAATCTTACACAATATGCATTATGGAGACAATATGGTGCATTACATTGAAAGAATTCAAGATATGAAGAACATATGCATTATCATTAGTAAGTTGGGTAATAATCAATTAATCATGTTTGATGTGAATAAATTATTACTGCGCCATCTATGAAGGTTTTTTTGTTGATTGAACAAAGACCTATTATATGCTAATCTCATACACAACAGGTGTGAGATAAAAGTTATGGATATATTAAAAAAAAGAACAAAATGAAGCTGGATAGACCATTTTTTTATCAAAAGAAAATAATAAGTTTAGTATTTGTGGGAAGAGTTAACAAGAAACTTTTTTTTTTTTGCCTCCTAACAAGAAACTAATTTTCATTGAAGCATTTATAAAAAATATTGATGTGGATGACCATGATTATGTATTGCTTCTATTCTTTTTCAAAATCTTGCACAATATCTGTTAATGGAGACAATATTATGCATTGCATTGAAAGAATTTAAGCTACAAAGAACATATGCATTATCATTACTAAGTTGGGTAACAATCAATTAGTCATGTTGGATATGGATGAGTTATTACTGCTCCATCTATGAAGGTTTTCTTGTTGAGGGTTCATAATTGAGCAAAGACCTTTCATATATTGATCTCATACACAAAGTACAACAAAATACACAAAGTACAACAAAATATAGTATCTAGATTAGACATATTGGTGTCAAAAACCTTTCATAATCTTTTTTAAATGATTCAGTGTTTTTTTTTTCTTTTTTTGCCCCTCTTCCTTCTCTTTTTGGTTTAACTGGGGTTTGCATTAAATGGACTTGAGCATATAACTAATCTTAAAAGAGAATGCACTGTTAAGTTAGGTAGCACTAAGAGTAAGCTAGGTAGGATTTGAATTAGGATCTCAAGCTCTTGTCAGTTGGCCTACACGAGGCTGACCCTTCAGTTAGAAGTATATATAATTGATATCAGCTAATGGCATAACTTCACCTTAGCTACTTGTTTTGTTGTTACGCACAATCAGTTGAGTCTTGGTTCTCTTCGAACAAGTGCAAATGGAATTCCCTCTTTCATATTATATCTTAATATTTATTTATTTTATTTATTTTCCAATGTTCAATTTAAATTATTAGGTTGGAAATATAATAACAATAATAATTTGTTCCAATTTGATCATTTTTGATATAGAAAAAGGTATTTTATGGTATCGAGTTTATGATATATAAGATAATAGCTCATCATCCCATTAATTATCATTGGTTTCCTATTTTCTTGAATTGAATTTGCTATTCAATGGTGCTTACAACTTGCTTAATTAACTCGACTTGTATAACAACTCGTCTCACATTTTCCCAGTAGTTCAGGTTAGTTATCATGGGTCTTTTCTCATAATCTGATTCATGTTTTTTTAATCGTTCAATAATTATATATATATTTGTGTGACAGCAAATCCAAATGGAGATCCTTCTGCAAACACATGAGATCCTTCGCTAAATCCATCACTTGGTGATGATAGTGACAATAGTGAGGAAGAAAATTAAAGACTCGATCTTTTGTTTTCTGTTTTTTGTTTTTTTGTTTTTTTAGTTGAACCAATTAGCATGAATGGGGTCAAATTGATGTAATTAAGTGTGTACATTGCTCATGTTGACATAATTTGGAGCTTGTGCTTTTGTTTCTTGTAAAGACACTAAACAATATTGTTTATTTTTTTTTTCTTTTTTTTACTGTAAGGATAGTCATGGTGATCTTTATGTAATTTTTGTGTGATTAGATCATGTTATATATCAAGCGCATTGTATGCTCCAAAATGTATTAGGGATTTTAATTCATACATAAATTTCATGTGGAGAAGTAATAGCAGGTATAAATTATATTGTAATTAAACAGGTGTATATTATTAATCGTGCATATGTTACACAATAAACAAGTATATATTGCCAAATTAAACCGAGTTAAACATTTAATCTCTTCTTAATAAGAATAGCCACGTGTAAACGTCGCTAAATTAAAATAACAACCACATTTAGAAATTACTATTTTAATTGAATACCTACATGTAGACGTCGCCAATGTATTAGAATAGCAACGTTTAAATTGTGGTAAATATGAGATTTGTCACGTTTATAAATCGCCATTGTCGTCCAACAAACATATATAAAGCTTATTCAACCTGTGCATGGCTACGGTTAAACATCGTCAATTAAGTAATTTACTTACGTTTACACGTTACTAATAAAAATATTTACCCACGTTTAAACGTCGCTGATCATAAGTTTCCCTCCTTTTATATTTAGCGGGATGGAGATTAGTCATATTTAGCCACACATAAGTGTGACCAAAACATGATAATAGGCCATGTTTAAACGTGGCTTAACAAAGTGTATTTGGCTGCCAAACTAACATTAGCGACGTTTCAATTTTTAACGTTACTTATCAAATCTGCGACGGACCTTTCGCGACGTCTATAGGCCACGTGTAAAAAAACGTGACACAAAATCTTTGGTCACGTTTAATTAATGTTTAGCCACGTTTATTAGACGTAGCTAAATGCTCATTTTGTTGTAGTGTGGGTATCTCTCATCAACCGTTTAATGGGTTGGATTCATACCTAATCGTGATCATACTATTAAAATACCTAATATTGCTACTTACTATATTTATTTTAATGGATGAATGATTGATTAGACAGTTCCATCAATGGGATCGTAAAAATTCTCAATAATATTTATGGTTCTAATTTCTTTAGTTCGTTAAGGTTCTGTTACAGATTAATGCGAGTGGTCAATGTGCTTTCAAGAGTGGCAAAATTCTTATGGCCAAATTGAAGAAAAAGTTGAGAGCCATTTTGTTTTAGGAAAAAATGAAAAACAACGAGGGGTCTTTCAAGGAGAAAAAGTTTGAAGCTGGATTGAAGATTAGTATGTCATGAATAATTATTGGCCAAATTGACATTCTTTTAATAGCAAATAGAAAACATATGGCTGAAGTACTTTTTATATATATGAAAATATATATATATCTACTAGTTTTAGGAAGAAAAAAGTATTTATATGACATCCAATGGGATATGCATATTGGTGATAGGACTTCTATTAAACATACACAACAAATGGCAAAAAAAAAAAAAAAAGTTAAAAAAAAATATTTGCTATATTTCCTAATTAATTATATATCTAAAGTACTTCCAAAAATATCAACACCATTAGTATAGCTTCATAAATGATTACACTCCTTTAAAAAACATGCATATAGAATTAAAAAAAAAAACTAAAAGATCACATCTTTGTTTAGATTATCGGATTTTTATCTGTATCGTATCTATATCAGATTTGCATCTGTAACTTTTTGTATCATATTTGTATTATTAGGTTCGTATCTGTTTGGTCAGTATATGAGTAAAACTATTAGATTTTTATTCGTATCTGTTTTTTGACAAATAGTTGTTTGAAAATGAAAAAATTATAATGTCAAAATAACCAGAATATGATGAAACAAATAGACCCCTAATATACATGAAATTTCAGTTAGAAGAGTAGCATCCTTTTGCTTGTCGTCCTTTTCTTTGAAAGAGAACAATGAGAGATTATTCAATGCCTATCTAAACTTCTAAAATAAAATCAATCAAATTAGGAGGAAAAAAAGGTAATTTTGCCTTATCTTTCATGAAGGAAAAATATATACATGAGTATGTAACAAAATAAAAAAACACTTGACATATAAATAACCATACAATTCACTTATGCCATATCATTCACATCATGTACTTGCTTTAAGGAAACCAAACTGCACAAATATGAATTGATCATAAAACATGCTTTTTATGATAATAAGGAAACAAAACAATGAATATAAGATGTACATGTGTGTGCACGAAAAAAAAAACCTTAATTTAATCATTAATCACCTTACAATTCAATTGTGTCAGATTATTCATAAGATGTATTTTCATTGAAGAAACAAAATTACACATATAAAAATTAGTCATAAAACATGCTGCTGGCCTAATGTAATGATGGGAGAATAGAAAGTAGTAAAACATCATTCATTTGAAACTAAGTGACAAGGGAGCTTGGTTTCAAATAATGGGAAAGCAATGTAGGTAATAATGTTAGTTGAAGAAACTAAGAATTTGGTGTTTAAAGTTTAGAGCAATATCGTTGGATCATATTGGTCCGCCTGATTTGACCATGTTCAATTAGAACTGGTCATGACAGCGAGTTGGTTCATGCATTTATCCCAGATTGGTATCGATCTAGATTGATTGGACCCGAAAAAAAATTACTAGAATTATATATATTCATATTATTTTTTAAATTTATAATATGCAATCGTTTTATTATGCTTTCTTCTCTTTTTAAGGTATATGCCTTATATGAATTTAATAGCTAATTGATGCATTTGATCCAATAAATAAATTTGATTAAGTGATGTCATACATATATGTGTGTGTGTATTTTTTATAATTAAAATATATCTTTTATTAGCATTGATTCATCTCTTTGTTGAACCTAGTTCAACCAATCCATCCCTAGCCTCTAGCATAGGAGCTATACTCCCAGTCCGATTTTGAATTAGTTTAGAGTAGTGGAGGATTATTGAATACTCAATTAATTTTTAAAAAATGGGAACATGTTAGGGGAGTGATTGCATGCGCTTGGGCTTGGGCTTGGGCCCAAACCTCCATATATAAATAATACCCACTGAAAAAAAAAAAAGCAGAAAACAGTAGTTTACGTGGGAGGCAGGACCGAAAGAAAATAGGGTTTCAAGTTGAAAATGTCTGATTCGCCAAAAGCAAAAAAACCGAAGGTGATGGTTGCTGATGAACACAAGGATGAGGAAAAATACGATCACGGCTTATCAGATGATGGCGATGATCGGGAGATGAATGAAAGTGAGTTAGAGGAATACTACGAGATGATCGGGGAGAGTGATGTACGCATATACATATAATTAATATCTAATTTTTTTTCTTTTTTTAAAAAAAAATTAAAGATGGATGGTATAATATATATTTGCAGGGTTTTGACGTTGATGCTGAGAAAATCAGAGGCTTGTTTGCCTTCGGTTTGATTATCCCCATTAAGGATTTAGGTGAAGATCGTATCAAGAAACGTCTTACCCAATTGGTATCTCATGCTCTCAAAAAGCATAACGAGGAAGAGGTAAGGTCATTATCATTATCATATGCCTAACATTTAGATTTCGGGTCTTTAATTTCTTCATTTTAACTGTTACTACTTGGTTAATTATTCGAGAAAGATAGATGTGGGTTGGGTTCAATGATAATTTCTTTTTTCTTATTTAAAAGGGTGAGGAACTGGAACTCGTGAGAATTATCAAAGCAAATGCGTATTCTGCAGCTGGGTATAGGTATTTCATCACATTCGAGGCCAAGGATGTGAATGAGGATGAGCCAAACCCAAACCCAATCCCGAAGGTGTACCAATTATGCATTTGGGATGGCATTAGAGAGGATGACATCGACATCGAGATGTTCAGGCTCAAACCACCTTCACCATCTGCGGCTTCTTCTTCTTCTTCTTAGGACGCAAATTCATGTAACCTATTCTGTTCTTTTTTTTTTTTTTTTTTTTTAATTATCCACACTAGATATACACATCATTCATCAGTTTTTTTATTTTTAATTATTTTATCCTTTATATTCTAGACAAAGTTCTGTGGATATTAGTTAATTGATTGTTGTGGTGAACTGATAAATGGTTACTCGATGATTTTATATGGTGGGACTTGGAGAGTAGTCTTCTGCCTTATCTTACTTTTTTCACAAAAATCATAGATCAGAAAGTTCTCTCTATATTTTTTCAATCTAATGGTTGTGGCTGTTTCTCCTATGAATAGCGATTGCTTTGGATTTGTTTTGGTCAGATCATAAAATTTTTAGTTTGTTTTCCAGCTTTTACCCTCATGGATATTCTGCAATGTCTTGCTACAGAACCTCACAATGCATGTCAACGCCATGTTTTCTTATATTGAAACATAGTAAGAAATAATAGTCTTTCATCACTTGACACAGCATCAAAGGGGAATAATAGCTTCTCTGTTAAACTATAAAAGCGCAAACTCAATTTAGTTGAACCAATTAAAAACGATATGGAGGATTTGAAGATTCTCAATCAAAGTGAAAGTAAAGCATTAGGAGGATTGGTGCTTCGCTGTTAATGATTGGTGACATGACAGCATTGTAGTGTAGTAGATCTCATCTATCTAGTGTGTGGCTTACTTTATGCAATGCCTGACTGATTCTTTTAATTTTTCTACTTGACATTGGCTGTAATAAAAGTTGCTTAATGTTACTAATGATCGTTCTTTGTCAAATCTTGATGATACAAATAAATTAATCATTATTTTATTTTTTTTGTCATTTTGCATTTTAATCTATTTAGCCTTTTGCAGGCTTGCCTCTCTTCCTGCTGAAGAACTCTATCAATTCCAAGCGAGGAAGGGTTTTTATGTCTTTTTGGCACTATGTTTGCAACTATGTTTATTATTAGTAGCATCTCTACTTGCAGAGGAAGAAGAGGTCAGGTTGCATGTGACACACTCTTCTTGACTAGAAGTACTCAAGGTAGGATTATAGATATAGGCTAATCTATACGAATAGCTTGCATTGTAGTATTATTTACTATCATTACATAGGTCTTTTTTATTCAGAAAGTCGAGGCAACCGAGACCTTGATAGAGCTGGAACCCATCTTATTACTGGTGTATATTTAACTATCTTTTCAGATATGCTGATGAGTGTTGAATTTTCTTATTAAGACAATTAAAGTGCTATTACTGGTGGATTTCTTTTGAGTGTAAGTTAAATGGATTTGTTTGATTGTGAAGCCAATAAAGATAGATGAAAGGTTGAATTTTGAGATACATGAAGCATAGGCCTGCTGCTTATTCGCCAGTGGTGGCTTACGAGAGTGTTGAGTGCATGGCTACAAGTAAAGAGATGGTTGGTAAAGAAGTGATTAAAGGAGGTCAAGGGTTATCCTTGAGAAGCATAAGTTGGAAGCTTGTGTATAATTTGGATATTTTAAAATAAGAACTTAATTTAGGAACTTAGGTTAGACCAAAATGATATTTAATTTGAGTTTGGGTTTAAAAACTAATATTTTTATACGAATAGATGAACTCAAATTTTGTGAGGATTAAGGAATTGGAATTTAGGCTAAAGTTTTCCAACAACATGTTTAGGGGTTTAGAAATTTGAAATCTCAAATTTCAACTTAATTATTTACTAATCTAATTATGTCAACTTGTCTATTTATATTCTGTAACTCATTTGCTTTATTTAATCTCTCTAAACTCAATTTTTAACTTAGGTGGAGGTTTGTGGTATTTTAAATATTATCCATGGATATAACTTGATTGAAGCACTCCTTTCATATATATATATATATATATAGATATATTTCTATAAAACCTCACACTTCCAAATTAGCAAACTGTATGACCACAAAGATATCATATAAATCTCCTGTCTTTATTTTACAATCACTTGTAGTCATTATTCCAACATGTCAATGTGCTTATATAATATTGTTATATTTAGTCATATAAATATATTTTCACAGGAAAGTATTACAAAACCTTATGAGGAATGGGCTTTTTAGAACAAATAAACATCTTATATCTGAAGGTACCATAAGTGGGACAATGTGTAAGGTGCTTTTTATCACCTCAAAATAGACAATAGTCATATTTACACGTATGAATATTATGGCAACCCATGCCTAACCCCCTTAATTATATGCTTGCATAATAATTAGACTAATGAAGAGACTCTCCATTAGGTAAGACATCACACAAAAGTTGTAGCAACATGTTAAAAAACTTGTTGCTCCACTTATTGTATACTTTCAAGTGAAGGAGTTTCATTATAAATGAGAATTTAGAAATCTTACACCCTGGATAAAGCTCTTGGTGTGAATCAGCTCTTAACCCATCTAAATAGTCAGGTGGAATGTCGAAGCCATCATTAGGGGTTAAGCCTTCAACTTGGTTGTCAACAAATGCCCTTAAATATTCAAGCATCTCATCAAGCCCACCAATATCATCACCACTGGTCCCATGGTTCTCCTCCATAGTAGGTTTCATTTCACATTCTCTATGACGAATTATACCTCGATATCTAGAAGGAAACTCAATAGTTGGCTCCTCATCATGATAAATCTAACACCGATAATTTATGCCTATCCCATCTACAAGCAAGTGTGCTATAATAACATTCACATTGTGTCAAATTTTATTTAAGCATTTCCTACATGGACAACTTAAACTCACGTGCACACCATACTTCAAGAACAAGTATGCAACAAAAAAATCAACACCTTGTTTTTATTCTTCGCTTTCAATTTCATAATTCATCCAACTCTTGTCTATTTTTTCTGACATAATTAGGAAGAAAATATAAGTGTAATATCTAACTGAACTAGTCAATACATCTCATATGATATAATCACAAAATTAGTCAACACATATCATATCACATCATCATCTTGAGCATCAACAACAACATGTTAATCTCATTGGTCTTAGTGCTATAAGCATCTAAATGTCATTTCCTATGCACCATTTGAAGCACAAGCATTTTGTAATACCATGTTGAAAACTATAAAGAGCCTCATTCGATAAAAATAAAAATCTAATACTGATAATAGGTCATTTGAACCTAAATATGTGTAAAAATACTTGCTTTGCTTGTACATAAAGTGGTATCATGAAAATATTTATTATGAGTGCAACCAAAATTTGTAAAAAGAGAAAACAGAGCGAAATCATAGGAGAAAATACACAACGAAGTAAAAATGTTTAATTTTTTAAAAATTGAAATTGAAACCTAGCTAAAAACATTTCAATGCAAATCTAGTACTTTAAAATGCAACTATTTTTTAGTTTTTTTTTTCTTTCTTTCATTTTTTTTTTTTTTTGCAAATGAATAAAAGTAGATAAAAATTGAATAATCAAATTTAAATTTAATATTAACAGCTATATATATAAAAAATAAAATTGTCATGGCATAAGATGTTTATTAAGAGAAGATTTTCATTCACTTTCATCTATCTCTTATCCTTGTTTATCAATACATACACATATATGGGTTCACATGGACAAAAGAGTGTAAATGATGTCTAAAAAAATGCTTAAATTAATCACATATATTATAGATACACTAAATGGACACTTGGGGGCAACTTTTTAATTTATGTTTGAAGACCTTATTGCAAAAAAAAAAAAAAAAAATAATAATAAATAAAGACAAAAAGAAACACATACATTCATAAAAATTAGCATATTAGATAAAAAAAATATAGGTCATGAAAGGAAAAAATGTGGAAAAGTCATAATAAAACAAATGAAGTGGAGAGAAAGTCATTGAAAGTTCGAAACACCTAAATTGTTTATTTTCAAAGTGCATAAAATTATTGAGATGTCAACTTAAAAAGAAAACTGCCATATATTATGTAATCTTGCTCTAACAATAGAAAAATAAAGAAAAATACCTAAATTAATCAAATACATTATCCATTGATCAAATCCTTACTTGTGTTCGATCTTTTTAAATTCTTTGATAATTTATATTAGACAAAGCATCACATTATAGGTATAAAACAAAAAAAAAAAAAAAAAAAACAAGTATAAAAAATAAATGGATTTAACAAAAGAATATTGATCATACAAGATAAGAAAAAATTCATAATAGACAAATAAAATGCTGAAAAATCCTGAACAAATTAGAACACTTGGATATTTTATATGCAAAACGGATAGAATTCCTAAAAAGTACACATAAAAGCAAACTATTCTATCGCATTCTCCACTTTTATTATACTAATTTGAAAATGGATTCAGGCTAATGTTATGATCTTTGATTGGGCACATTCACTTTTGAAGCAACATGGATTTATAATTGGAATGATGAAATTGATTATCTAAATTCTAAGTATGATGGTGTAGCATTAGAATTATCTTAGGAACAATATTTTTAGATTAAAAACCTTAGAAATAATATAAATACATTAGAGATTTGAGAATAGTAATATACAATAGCAAGATAGTTACTAAATACGATTTCCCAAAATGGAAGAATTCAAAAGCCATAAGCATTAGACCATTTCTTAAGGTCTCCTTCAATTACCATAACTCATTAAAGATATGATTATTACATATAAACAAAGCATTTCTCAAAGAGGAGAGGGAGGAAGATGCTTATGGATAAAGTACAACCAATTGCTAACAAAGCTACTTCCAAATTGGGAGCATTCTTATAACAAAAAAGTGAAATGCCTTGCCCAATTTAATATGTAGAAAACACAATCTTTCCAGCATTTTGTTATGCACGGTAAGAGAAAAAACTATAAAGGCATCTATAGGGAGAATTACAAAGATATAAATTTTTTTTTTTAAAAAAGGAAAACATGTAAAAATGTAGTTTAGAAATGGACAAATGGGAAATGGACAGTTACTAATCAAAACATGGCCTCTTTTTTTAGGAGTGAGAAAAGGAGATATATATAAATGGTCAAAATAGTCCTTTTTTATATCATCTATTTACTCACACTTGCCTTATTATTTAGTGTAGTTAAGTTTGGTCTTTTAAGGGTAATAAAGAATTTTATTTGTGAAGATTAAAAATGCAGGTTTTGGCTTAATATATAAGACATAAAGTTATTATAGATTCTTAAAACTTTAACGTAAATTTTCGAGTCGAATGATCCGGTTTCCACTTAATATATAGTACACAGGAAAACTTTAGATTATCTTTACACAAAACATTACCAACTATAAATGTGTTTGTTTTTTCGAAAAACATTTAACAAACCTCAATTTCATTTTATAACTAATGTAAATTGCAGTTACCATTCATAAGGCCAACTACTATGGCCATACTCTTAGAATTTCGAGAAAAATAATTTCTAATTTTCAATGATGAAATAGACTATTTATTTCATATAAAAGATGGTCAAAAGAATCGAAAATTGTTTTCCTTCAACTACATTTGCAATTATTAAATCCAGTAAACATTTTGTGTTACTACAAACCCAATAGCGGAAATAAAGAGGTACTTGAAACCATGATGCTGAACCACAAATTTATGAAATACATTACCAAATAAAACAATAAGCTCTCGAATACCCTAATTACTAAGCATGTTGAGATACTAATAAATTCTTTATAATGATAAAACACTTAGACGTCAAAACATACTTTCATATAGAGTAGGCATGCAATCACAAAACCACCAAAACACAACACAAACATGTTGTGAAAATAGATAAGAACATAGAGATAAGATATATAGTAGTAGATATATAGATGTAAATTTTAATGGGATTAATAAAAGTTGTGTTATATAAAATTTGAAAATTATTAAGGATATAAAATAGATGAAATAGGATTTGCTAATTTCATATTATAATGGCTATTTTTACTTTCCCAAACTAATAATGTACCTACTACAGAGGAATCAGAGTTTGTTGATTTGCATCTTCCCTAATTCAACTCACTGATTGGGTTTCTTTCTTTTTCTCTCTCTATCTTCCAATATCTCTCCTCTCTTTATATCTTTCATTGCATACCAATTAAATTCATCTATGATGCCACAGAGGAACTCAAAGAACAATAACAACCTAGCATTCTTAGCTTACAACGAGAAACAAAAACATTCTATGAACATTCACGACCGTTCATGAAAAAACTCATGTTTTAGATAGCAATCAATATGATTTAGAGAAGATTTTGTGGAAAAAATAATCTCCTTATCTGTAATACCCATCAAATATAGATGGTGAAACTCTAATTAGAAAAACACCTTTTCGGTGTAATGACTTGGAGTTTGTTAGAACTTCAAAGTTAAGCGTGCTTTGAGTAGAGCAATCCTAGGATGGGTGACCCCTTGTGAAGTACTGGCATCAAAAGGATAAAACTGTGCGGCGTGTGGCCAAAGCGGACAATACCTTGGTGGGTAGAGTTTCGAGTCGTTACACAGTACCTCTGGTGTCCTGGTTGTGCCTGAGGTGCACTGGGAGGGCCAGTATACCTAGCATCACGATCCCTACCTAGGGTGGCCTAAGAGCCTAGGGGCGTCTCCTCCGCTGCGGTGGAGCTTGGGGTGGCAGGTCGTGACAAATGGTATCAGAGCAGTGCTAGACCTGTGTAACGGAACTAACAGGGACGTCAGCTCTATAAGTGAGGGAATATGTAATACTCATCAAATATAGATGGTGGAACTCTAGTTATAGAGGCGTCTTTTCGGCGTAATAACTTAGAGTTTGTGAAAACTTCAAATTTAAGCATGCTCTGAGCAAAGCAATCCTAGGATAAATGACCCCTTGAGAAGTGCTGGCACCAAAAGGACAAAACCATATGGCATGTGGCCAAAGCGGACAATACATCGGTAGGTAGAGTTTTGAGTCGTTACACAGTGCATCTGGTGTCCTGGTTGTGCTTAAGGATGCGCTAGGAGGACCAATGTACTTAGCATCACGATCCCTACCCAAGATGGCCCTAGAGCCTAGGGTGCCCGCTCAGCTGCGGTAGAGCTTGGGGTGGCAAGTCGTGACATTACTTTTAACCCAAAAAACATCGCAGCTATAGGCATGCTATGTTCCTTTTATTTGTCTTTTTTAGAGTTGTCATGAATGAAAAAGAGAGAAAGAGATAGAGATACCAGAATACTTAAATCACATAAAAGAATGCTAGAAGAGCGTTGTTGCTTAGAGAAGACCATGATCGGTGTGTTGCATGCACAATAATGCGAGGAGAGAGCATGTTGCTTGGACAGAAGAAAAGTTACAAACTTTATGTTAGTGAAAAAGCCACAAATGGAGAGACAATAAGAGAGTGAGAAACGTACCATAGTAGCCACCAAAAAACAATGTTGGGATTGAGGGTGGTGCTTCAGAAAAGGAAACATGCATGGTGTTAGTGAAAAAGCAAGAGAAAGAGACATGGAGAGAGGGAGGGGGGGAGGGTGGGAGAGGGAGGCAGAGGTACCTAAGTATTCAGGGTAACAATGCTATGAGTGTAAGAGTTGAGAGGGTTTTGGTGTTTCTTAGAGAGAAGAATATGAATAGTCATTGCATTTGATTTATTTGATATGTTGTGACTGAAAAATGTGGCGGGACTTCAAGTAATGGATTTGTTGGTTTTTTACACGATGAAAACAATAAGTAAAAAAAGAAGAAAAAAAAGGCTGGTGCGACAAGTTTATTTAATTTAATTTTTTTATAAAGTTATTTTTAAAAAAAGCGAAAAAAAGCTGATAGGACCATTTTATTATATTTATAGTATTTACAAATATGATTAGCCAAGTTTACGAATAACAAAAGAGTTATAGGTTAAATCAAAAGTCTACAAAATCTAAAATATTTATAAGCGTCACCAATTTCATATTTAAATCAACGTTTAATAGATATGACTAAATGATAATGAAAGGGCAACGTTTGCAAAATATGCAAATGTGGCCATACATCAAAATTTTTGTAGTGATATTCTTTATATATTAATACTGTTGTTGGACCTATATAAATTATAACTTTTTTTAGATGGATTCTTTGAAGAGTCTACACAAAAGGCTATTCATTGACTCATGAAAATAAATATAACACCATATGATTAGGCAAATGAATCATATTAATCATTATCTCATATTTACATAAGTTTTCTTTATTGTATTTCTTACTATATTATTAATGCATGATACCTTAGGTCAACATTTTAGTAGAAGATTCCCACAAACTTAGTCACTATTTTAGACATAAATATATTATATAATTTCTCTAGTATTATTATTAGACTTTGTAAGTTTCATGCACTTCTCTTCATATCCCCTGCTTTCTTTATTATTCTTTATATGCTATCACACTTCACTCTCTTAGGTCAAGTGTAAATTTACATACAATCTTCTCTTTCAAGTCACTTAAAAAGTGGCCTAGGTGGCTAGGCCCTGGGGTTGCACCGTGGAAAAAATAAAAACCAAATTCAAAATTTTAATAAATCAAAGCTCTTCAACAAGCATTATTATTATTATTATTATTATTATTATTATATCAGGGTCTAAGAATTGAGTTTCCATAAATTGAAATTTATATTGTTTTTAATTTCATAATGAAAACATAATAAGGTTGCAAGTGGTGGAATTTAAAGGTGTGATGTATGGAGATCACAATTCCAAATTCTTGCAGTAAAATCGGTTCCCCCAATCATAAGTTATTCAATCTTTATGGAAGTGGAACCAACAAATGGCATATATTCGATTCCTGAACTTGCACTCACGTACAAAAAATTGTGAGGAAAATGATAATAAGATATATATATATATATATACACGCACACACATATTTTTCACATATTCATAAAAAATTCCCCAAACTTATAAAGGATAAAAGTAATGCAAATAATTCGATATCAAAACAAATTATGAAGTTGCAATAATTGGATCATAGCATAATGACATAAATAATTAGACGTAGCAAAAGAGATCTTGTAAGATAAATGGTGACATCCGTCCACAAAAGATTATGAATTGTTAAAGGACCCAAAACATGACTAACGAGTTCTACAAATGTAAAACTATAATCTACTCAAAGCTTGAAGGTTAAATCTAATTTATGAGAAACATATATATTCACAAACAAATATGAATTATTAAACAACCCAAACCTAGCTAACTAGTCCTAAAAAAGTATAACCGTAATCTACTCAAAGCTTAAGAGTCAAATCAAGTCCATGAGGATCATCTCTAATTTTTATGAAAATCTACTTCCTCTTTTGGCGAATCATTCTCTATCTTTGCAACATTGCTTGTATACAACATTGTAGTCAAATTTAATAAATCATTATAGGCTCGAACATTCTTCTTCATTCTCATTGTAGCATAAAGAAATTGTTGAATATTCAGATCACAAGCTTGCCCTGGATTTCCAATTAGGTAGTTGCTAGGGAAAACACTGAAATATTGTTGGTGATAAGGCATTTGAACCATGGTTTCACATTAAATAACAAGTGGTTGACGAGCTCCGTAAATACGCATCAATTCGCTTAATAATTATGTTGAGGATGTTTGGATTTAGAATATTCTAACCCTTTGCGTTGTTTCATGATAGCACACTCTTTAACTTGTTTGCATATTGGTGTCCCCCTAGAGCTTGCGAGTTAGAAAACTCCCTACTGCAAAAAGGGCATGGGAAAAACCTAGCTTTTGGTCGCTTCTCTACGAACAAAGACTTTATTTCCCTTAAGAGGATATGAGCTTGTCACCTCATCTAATTTTGCCTTCACCTTAAAGCAATTCTTCTCTAATTTCTTGCATTGAGCAATCTCTTGAGAGTTTGTTGAGGCATTAGAAATTGAATGGTGAGGTTCTAGCCTAGATTACTCCATGCTATATTATCAAAGATGTTAAAGTGAGAAATCCAGGGTTAAAACTAGCTAGAGTTCTACAATATATAGAGAGTTTGAGTTGAGTAATTAAAAATTTAAACTTATGGAAGGAAAGCTCGTTTTCCCTTAATGGCATTATATATATATATAATTAGTACTATATTAGAAAATTGAGGTCAATAAATATTGTAATAATAGTATGTTAAGGTACGCACCATAACAACATTGCATATTTACAAAATTTGGTCATACTTATTCTCTTTGGAGTAAATACAAATACGGAAAAAAAAGTGAATATTGCCTTACTTTAATTGATTCCACTTTGGGTTAACTCTAGATCTAGGTAGTTTCTTAGAAAGAATAATGATTAATCAAAGTCACCAACCTTATCCAATTGTCAATCAAAATAAAACTCACTGGTGACGGATTTTATAAAAAAACAGATAAAGAATTAATAAAATTAGAGCGAAAAGAATCCTCTACATAATTTTATTGAAATTTTATAAAGAAACTAGGATCTAATCCATTATTGGAACTTCTTTTTTCCAAAGATAGAAGTCCACAAGAGCAACGAGTAGCACACAACTGTTGAGCAATATATTTGCATGGTTAATTAACAAAATGAGAAAACGTAAGGCATGGTCATGCCGTGCTGGTATTAATATCGAAATTAAATTAATTAAAAAAGAAATTAGTGTAAAAAATTTAAGGAGTCAAGTATAGTTAAAAAAAATCTAAATCGTTCACTAATGTAGTGGAACCGATCCTGTTGTAACTGCGATGATACATTTTTTCTTAATTATATACACCCTTGGCCAACACATGTGCGCCTAATGTGTATCAACTAAGAACACACATATCTGAATTGAATTTGATTGGAAACGGTTAGGCATGCAATCAGATGGACATCTCTAAAAACAAATCGATCGAATCGAGAACTGAGCTATATGTAAATTTTGGTTCGATTCGATGTAAACGATTTATGGTTTAGTTTAAGATCCTGAACCAATCCATACGATTTGAAATGTACTAAACTATTTTACATATTAAAAAAAATTCAAATATTATATTGTTACTAATTAATCCAATTCTATTATTTAGTTAATTATTAGTTTATATAATTGTTAATGTGTTAATTAAAATTTGTGTTAATTCTATCGAGATCTGACTCATGGCATGAGTTCCATCTGTAGTGGGAAATTATGCCAAGAGATCACTAAGGTTTGAGACTTAATAGCCTTAGGTGGTATAACAGTAATGTAGAATTCTACCAACAAAAGTAGCCATTTAGCAATCCTTCCTGATAAGGCCGATCGCGGTAGCAAATATTTGATGGGATCAGAGTTAGTTCTTTCTCGGCACAGACGTCTTGAATATCCAACGAACGTTCCCTGAAATGCTCGATGTAGTCCATAATATCTTCCTTCGGCTTCTGTCGTGTTCTTCCCATATCAATGATGGTGACCCGCTCTTGAGTAGAGAGGAACTTCTTCAAGAACAACTTGCATGTGGTTCCCCATGAATTAAATGACCTTGGGGAGGAGATTGACATACCAGGTGTATGCCTTCTTAGTCAAAGACTTAGAGAATTTTTTTAGCTTTAAGTCGTCGTCAAACCCGTAGACTTCCAATGTTTCAATGAATTTGAGCAAGTGTTCTTTAGCACTGCCTTTCTTGCCATCAAATAACATGAATTTAGGACTAACATAGTCCTTTAGGTAAGGTTTTGTAGCAATTTTGTGGTGGTACAAAATCTTCAAGTCTAGCATTCCTACAAAAGACTTAGCTTGAATCTCCTTCAAATAAATGTCCAAGTCTTCCTTAGTTATAAAGGATTCCCTTGGCATAGACGTTGATGGTATAGCTGGGGCAGTTGGAATAGCCAATGCAACAGGTGGAGTCAATGCAGTCGGTGCAATTGATGCTACCGATGCAATTGGAGGAGTCGATACTTGAGGAGGATTAGAATTAGGTGAGGGAGTGATCTCACTCAGGCTGGCACGAGAGTGCTCATGTGAGGACGACGACTGGCCAAATTGAGATCTTGTATTATCTGCTTCAGAGGCTGGTTGCTGCTCAACTAAAACCTATGGTGATGGGGTTTGCACATTTATCCCTCGAGGCATATTTGTCTGAATGGTAGGAGTGGTGGTAGGCTGGGATAAGGAAGGGGTGCTTTGCTGCGTAACTGGGATGGGGCCTAGTATGACTGCAACTTAGAATGCATCAGCATTAGTAGCCATCCTTGGTATGAGACTAGTGAGTGCAGTCAAGAACTGGTTTAGAGCATGAGAATTCTCTTAAATGGTTCGCGTCATCTCTGCATTGCTTTCTTGTATAGCATGTATTACTTGTGCGTTGTCAACAATGATGCCTGGCATGCCAACAATAGGATTAGCATTGACATTGAGGTTGACATCTTCTAATGCTAGCATGTCTAGATTAATAGTATTAGGGTTAGGGTTACTAACGTCTCTATTCATGTTGTCGTCAATGTTACTTGGCTTTCTTCTTGGAGGTGCCATCACGACTCTGTCAAAATCCTTAATTCCCTAATGGAGTTGCCAAAAATGTAGATGTAGGGTTTTTGTTGATAGCGGTCACGCATGCATCGTGTAGATCCTATGTCTAGCACGTGACTTTGAAGTGTTGCTGAGGAAATGACACTTGATGAGGGGATGGCTTAGAGAGAATGACAGGGGAGGAGGAACATGTAATCTTAGTGTCTCAAATGCACAAGTGGTAGGTAAAGGAGCTTGAGTAGACATCGCAGGTCAACCTTACAGTTCTTGAGCAATTGGAGTAGAAATCACTTGAGTTGGCTTATTTGATCTTCCTAAATAGAACCTCCTTTATAAACTGTTGTTTGTCTTCTCTCTCCAAAAGTTGCAAATGAGGAGGAATGACTGAGTATTTATAGACACTTGGCATGGATGACGACCGTCTGATCACCTCAATGATTAACGGATGAGATGGAGTAAGCTCAATTCATGTTTATCCTGAATGAGTTTCTCATAAGCGAAAACCAACAGTCATCTCCTGTGTGTGCATGAGCCTACCTAAGAAAGGTTGAATACAATGGACCGGTCTAACAATCCCTGTTCCAACCCCACTAAGCCAAATCTCCTCAAGCCATCCAAATAATTGAACTGGACTCATCAGACCCTGTCACTGAGCCCATGAGTCAAGCTTAAATAAATAAATAATATTATATATTTTAAGCCCATTTACAACTACTTATTTAATTATTCGAGATCGACGTAGGTTGGGTTCAATGATAATTTTTTCTTTTTTTAAATTTAATTTGTGAGGAACTGAAATTCATGAGAATTATCAAGGCAAATAGTCAAGCTGCAGGTGGGATTAGGTATTATATCACATCTGAGGCCAAGGATGTGAAGGAGAAGGATGACCCAAAGCCACAAGTGTACCAGTTACGTTTGTCATACTTTTATCTGTATCGAATCAGCATCGATTTGGTATCCGTTTGATTTAGTTAATTAATTAGTAAAAACTATTGATTTTTCTTCAATATCATAACTGTATCGGTTCAAGTATCTATTTGGTTTGAAAATGATGCCAAAACGATACCAAAATGATGATCCAAAGCCAAAGGTGTACCTGTAATGTGTATTTAAAGGTATTAAACATGATGACATCCGTATCGAGGTTTTCAGGCGTAAAACATCTTCCCCAGTTGCTTCCTCCTCTTCCTAGAGGGCAAATTCATGTAATTTATTTTGTTCTCTACTTTCTTTTTTTAATTTACCTAGACTAAATATATAATGATTCTTATCTACTTTACTATCTAGTATTAGTCAAAATGAGACATGAATTGCTTGAATCTGTTGTTAGTTGATGCTGATTAAGTGTATAATGGTTATGAATGTTCCATGCTATATGATATACACACAAGCTTTTTCTTCCTTTCTTTATTATTATTATCATCATGCTTGGACTGGACAAGGTTTTGAAGATATTAGTCAATTGATTTTTGTGTGGTGAACTGATCAATAAGATTTGAGTATTTAGGTTTGATGTATCTAATAGAGTATGGTCTTTTTATGTGTAGATACTTTATGGGGTAATTTCTAGTTTTATGATTGGCTAAAATAAAAATATTAAAAGATAACACAGGGTTATCTCTATAAATAGTGGTTATGGTCCCCAGGTTACGCGTACAATTTTTTTCCTAATTTCTTTTGAATCTCATCATCAGAGAGTGTAGAGAGAAAATTAAAAGGATCTCTCAAGAAAAACATGTTGATCTAGAAAACCAATCGCACGACTTTAAAGTCATTGATTGCTATGAATTTAGGTATGCTTCTGCTTATTTATTTGTAATTCTTAATGATTAAACATAAACGATCTAAGGTTTTATATATGATGGTTTTTTATAAAAGGTTAATCTGGATCTAACCAGCCTCTCATCCTAGTGAAGAACTTTATGAAGTCCAAGCAAGGAAAGGGTTTTGATGTCTTTATATGGCACTATGTTTGCAACTATGTTTACCATTGGTATTATTCAGTATCATCATCTCTACTTTGCAAGGAGGAAGAGGTCAAGTTGCATGTGGAACTCTTCTTGACTAAAATTACTCAAAGTAGGATTATAGATATAGATTAATCTATATGAACAACATGCCTTGTAGTATTATCAACTATCATTAGGTAAGTCTTCTTTACTAAGAAAGTCGAGGCAATCGAGACCTTGATATTGATAACATGTTGATGATGCTAATTTATGGATGATAATTAATTAGAATTTCCTATATATAGTTTGTCAAGGTAGAATCAATCTTATTACACATATTCATATTAGCATAAAGACTCGAAAAATAGTGGAAGAAATTGACAGCAGTCGCCTAGCAAATTGGATTTGGATATATATTATATATGAATGGTCCAATGGGCTAGTATTGATTAGTTTTAAATATTATTTATTTCCACGCTACAAGGTATTATTATTCGTGTAGTCATTCCCTAAGTCTTAACTCATCATGGATTGCATCAGACGTTGCATTGGATACCCTATGGGAAATGTAAATAGATCGTTTTTACTACTTTACTATGGGTTGGTATTAGGCACCCTTAATCGAGCACAAAATATACTAACTATCACTTTTTGATCTAGCACAAAATACACTAATCTAGTACAAATACATTGCACCTAACACTAGCGATCTAGTACTCTTGATTTAGCACAAAATATATTAACCCAGCACTTTGACTTAGTACAAAATTTACTAACCTAGCACTTCGTGCTAAGTCCACTTGTGCACAAGTCGAGCATAAATGACTTAACCTAATAATTTCAAATTTTACTACATCAAATTCTTTAGAATTTAAAATGGACAAATGACATTATGAGAATTTTTTTTCCTCTCTATTTAGATTTATTTTTTCAATTCGCCCATATTCATTTATTTTTTAAATCTCAATTACAACATATTCATATTAGCATAATTCTTCTTCCTTTCTTTTCTTACATGGGAGAATGTTCACATTAATAACTTGTTTATTTCGCAGAATGAAATAAAAGGAAAATCAAATTTCAATTCAGTAGCAACATATTAGAGTTGTAATAACTTTACACATTAGTTATAACATTTAGTTGATATAAAATATAAAGCAAGTAAATATTTGAAGGTAAATATATATATATATATATCTAATGACCTAAAGCCTTGGAAAGATGATCATTGTATAAATGATAATTACAAATTTGAATAGCAATTTATGTGTATAAAGATATGAATTACTCTTAATTATTTTGCATTGTTCTCAGTGTTTGAAATATAACTAAATACCGTAATAATAGCTTTACTTAGAATAAGAAAGAAATAAATAGTTATTTCCTCATATGAGCATACTATAGCTTTTTTATTATTATGTTTTATAAGTTGTTAATTTTATTATATTTGAGTTATTAACTTTTTTTTTCCAATTTTTCTTTTCAATCATCATTTATGTGTGCTAACTACTTATTGGTTAACGAAAATTACTTTAATTAAATAATATGGGTAAATTGTAAATACACCTTAAATTTATCATATTTGCACCTTGATCCCTTATGTTTAAACTTTGCATTTATGTTTCCACTGTGGGCAAATGATATTGTCTTCTGAGCTCCTCATCCCCAGTTTATCATTACATGTCACTCCTTGCAGCCACCTTGTTAAAATTAAAACTCATGTCATTTGTTTGCTTGTTATTTTCATAGAAAATGTTATTAATCTAAAGAAAAACATACAATTATAATAAACACTACATCTATATTATTAAAGCTAAAAGGATTTTTTTTTCTTCTTTTATGTCTACTATAAATATAATTTTTAATTTACAATTTTTCAAATTTAATCTGACAGTCTACAGGTTATTTTGTGCCTCTCCTTACATGTTGTACAGCGTTGTGGACTAAGCACATGCACAATTATATTGATTCAAAACTGCAATTTTTAGGTAATTAATTTTAAATTTTTAGTTCATTATATTGATTGCATAAATGATATTCACATGTACCAACCAAAAAAGCATGAAAATGGAAAATTTACAAATCTAAGAGATACATACTGCCATTTAAAACCTCTTAGACTACCATTAAATTTTTTATTTTGAAATTTTTTGGGCCAGGTTTTTATTTTGATTTTGAAATGGTTATATATGTCGGGAAAAAAAATCTATATTATAAACTTTGTGAATTTTACCTTTGCTTTCGCCAATTGTATGTTTTAAATACAAAATAGTGCCATCTCTTTTTTTTTTCCCCCATAATTAATGTGTTAGAATGTAATTACTAGGAGTTTGTCACTTTGGATCGGTTTTATTTGATTTTTTGTCTATCCATATTGTTTTCACCTTTATAATAGCTAAAATTTATAATTAGGTAAAAATCCATATATGTTGTATTAAGAAGATTACTTTAATGCCTTTGATATTTTCTTATAATAGTAGCTATATATATAACTTGATTGGAAAGTCTCAATTTATCACATTAATATATAATTATATTATTCAGCAGTCCTTTCATATATACATATATATATATATATATTGTAGATGATCATTTCGGTAATTAGTCTTTTGGCCCAATCTAATATCATAGGCCAGTCTTCTAGACTAGTGATAGGGCTTAGAAGACCAAGTCCAATAAGGGATATCATACGAAGATTTAGCTTGGTAGGCTCGAAACAAGAATCGTTGGACTAGTTTATTTTACTCTTGGGCTAATTCGATTTTCTTGTGCGAGAAAAATAGACTCTAAAAATGTCTTCCTAGGTTAATTTGGGCTTCATTTGGCTAAATTAGGACCTATGTGGACTAAAATGAGCCTTAAGCCCTTTTATATTGAAAATAGGCGATTTTAAATCAATAATGGACTTCTTTTATATTATAAAAACCATTAGGCTCTTTCCAAACCCATTTGCAAGTCCATCCCATTACTAAAGAAAATAATGCTTCAATCTCAGCCGTCGAATCTTTGGAAACGATCCAAAGGATGGTGCCAACTTCCAACATCTATAGACAGAAGGCTACTCTTCTCATCCAAGTCAGGATTCTGCATACTGCTAAGATAGAGGGTAACGCAAAAACTTTGTTGAAATAACTTCAGAAAGAATCAAAGCAATTAATTCACTAAGAAGAAGTCAAAACGATAAAATCTATCTGATTTAATCTTCATCACACTATTTATTGTTGTTGTTGCTGCTCATCGCATCATTCACTCAAAAGTTTAAACAAAAGCGATTCTTCTTCAATTACCGAATGCATGACAATTTCCATATATTCATAGTTGTTTTCTATCAATTGTTTGTGCTTAAAAGCAAAAGTTAACAAAACATATGGGTTAAATTGTAAATAGGAGAACGTTCTTTAACTATCAAACTTAATTAATCGACTTATTTATTTCTGGTGGCATAAATTTGTTGATTTTATTTAAATAAATAACAACGTGTGTTTTCTTTTTCTTTTATCAATTTATTACAAAATAGATAAAAATTACTAATAGATGCAGGCGTACATCGCATATGTAAAAGTTGGATACAACAATATAATAAAATTTAAAACATGATGTAACTACTGGATCAAACTATATACATAAACAATAATTAAGAAGATCAAAAGTAAACAATATAAAAATACTTCAAAAAAAGGATATATGATTAAAGTAACATGTAATATATGCATTTATTAAAATAAAATACAACGATGCTAATCACATTCTATGTTTTCTACAAATAATTGCATTTAGTTTGAACATCGAGAGATTATCATAAACTATGGATAATATTATAATTAGGATTTTTTATATAAAATATCCAATTTGCAAAATATCATTCAATTATGTTTACATTACTAATGTCATTTGATGGTAAAAAATCATTTTTCTGGAATTTATAATACCTATTGAATGATCAGATACTGGACTGACATCTGCTCCATTTTATGATTCCTCTTTCATTTAGGCATGTTTACTTCACACAAAAACGGTTTCTGATCTTCCTTTGATATTTCCTATAGTTAAAACCTTTGGATTGTCAAACCATCAAGAGATTGTTGATCGAAAATTTGAAACGTGATTTCAATTTATCATGTTCCTCTAGTATTTTCTGTGGTATAAGCCAGCATCACCAGTGGCAACATGCTGTTGTTGCGCTCCACAATCACTTACTATTAATGCCACTGCTGGCATCCTTTGAATTTCTTGCAGTAATATGAGAGAACCACAATGTTTCAATTGTAATAAACTTCAAAAAATGTTCAGGAAACATTTTCCATGAAAGAAACACCCGTTGCATATCATGTTACTTTCCACAGCCACCTGTTTTTTATCATCTAAATCAACTCTACTTTTTACATCATAGGTCTGCAAGTTTTTGGAAGTCTCGAGCTTATCATTTCCTAATCTGGCAACTTCGGGAGGGGATATAGGTTGCATTCCGTGCCAATGGCTCTCATGCTGCAATAATAGCTGCCAAAAGGTATCCTAATTTTTTGCCATAATCAACTACCTAACTGGTTCAAGCTCGACTCAACTATTCTTCAATTAAATTTGAGTAAAAATCTTGTAAACCGGCTTCGTTCATTTGCACTACTACTAAAAAGTGAAAACACAGGATAATAATCCTACTCCTATATATGTTTGGTTACATCACATTTAGAACAAAATAGAAAAAATAAAATAATATTTGCTAAAATATGGCTTTAATTCCTTGATGTAAAGATATAGATAACGAATGAACAATAAATTAAAATAATAGTTCAAGTAAATAGACATGGCAAGTTTTGTAATTATAAGAAAATGTCAGGTATTCTTTAGTATATAAACTATTTGCTGAAGCACTATAGCGGAATGTTTTATAATACTCGTAGAGGTCCACGATATGAAGCAAATGTTTCCTCTCGCAACTTCACCATCCAAATAGGTTCAGACCCCTAAAATGAGATCTCCTTCCTGCAATCACATATATTACCATGTACAGAACATATGAAATATCATACAACTGAGCCAAGGTTGAAAACCATCCCATCTATCATTCAAACGACTAAGGCTAATAATCTCACTACAATCGAGATTTCAACACATAAAATGGAAGGTCTTATACATGGAATTATAAAATATCCCAATTGTGAAAAATATGCAATGTATACATGTCTAAATGATTTAGTAGGCATACAATTTAAGTCATGTTTTCTCCATCATATTTAATCTTGCACTGATCCAATCTCAAAACCCTTGTTCCACCTCCACATTTTTGCAGAAACTAGAGGCAGCGCTGTGAATTGCCCCCCCCCAAACATGCCCTTGATACATTCCCACCATAAAAGGGCATCTTCAGCATCCATCCATGAAGCAAACTACTGAACTTCCAATTGGTTGCCACAACCTAATCTGGTATAATTATTTAGTTTTTCCAATGGCTGCAAACGGAAGGCATCCTAAGAATCTGAAAACCAAACATTAAATAGACCTTAAGAAAACAGGCAAAATAAAGTAGTAGAAGATATAAGATAACATGAATAAAAGTGACAGAGACAGCATGACTACAACTTTAGCAAAGTCAAGGGAAAAGTAGCAGCAACTCAAGAGGCCCAATGCCTAAGATCATTCAGAAGCAAGATAGCATAAACTTAAAAAGTATCAAGTGAAAGGGATGTGATTTTACGAATCTATGATTCCTAATAATCTAAGATAACAACAAAAAAAAAAAAAGGAAATTTTCATGTTTGCAATCTGAAGCCTTCTTGTAACCATGAATTCCATCCTCTACATCAAATTAACCATATAGCCACTGAGTTAACAGCAACCACCCTTCAAAGGATTGGGCATTTACACTCCCCCTAACACATACACTCAAGAGGCATTCATCCAATTGGTCGAAACTAGGGAAAATACTTGTGCAAACAGGATTTATATAAACCTAACCACAAACAGCACGGCAAATGGCACATAAACAGCACATGGAATTAGCATTAACCACATGTACCAATATAAGCATGCCACATATCAAATAGTTTGTAACAGAATCTATATAAAACCAATCCACACATGAATTATCCTGATATTACAAAAGTAATGTTACACTAATCAAAGAGTAACACTATCACTGAATGATGTAGAGACAAACTCATAGCAAACATCAATTTAAATATGTAGTAGTCCTTAAGATATCTCCACATCATGGTTGATTATGAACTATATTCCAACACAACATCATTATTTTTTAAAATCTAATCTTGGCCAAAAATGTTCTGCGATTTTCAATATAGTAGGTTGCTAGTGGAAATAACTTGCAACCATTGCTTTAGACAGATTAAAAAGTAATAAACAAAATAATTTTAGTACAAATCTCACCATCAAGCTCATTACCTGTCATACAATAGGATAATAAGCTCTTCGACTCCATGGGGGATTCTCTAGACAACTTGAATTTCTGACTACTCGTCCGTAACCCCGTATGCCCCAGTCAACACCAAATGTGTTCTTGATTATCCAATAATTCAATTGATTATCTTTATCTGTGCCATAGCCAACAATCAGCACAGCATGGAGACTAGAGTCATCTTTATGTGCCGTACATCCCATATAAATATCCTGAAAATAAAACAAACAAATACATAGGATTTAAATATTAAATTCAATTTCTTACTATAATAGTTGAAAATACACGCTAACCTTTCCAATGTTCATAAAATCAAGGTCTATTTCTAACCCAGTAACTACAGGATGGTTATCCAGCAATCTGATGATTCCCTCCTCATCAGATCCTTTGATACTAGAAAAATCCTTGATCTTTACAACTTTGTCCAGCTGTAATTACATTTTAAGTTTCCAAAATTAATATAAAACGATAATATTACCAAATATTAAAAAAAAACATCAATTGCATTAATTTACCTACATTTTCTCTTTCTTTTTGACATCCTCGAATTCCAGTGTACGGATAGTCCGACTCTGGAATTGCGCCATTTTCAAGTATCCACTGCATTGTTTTACCTAATTTGTAAGGAAAACATTTATTTTTAGGATGGACTCGTTTTGGATCTGGAGGTTTGATGGCATCAATTAGCTCTTGTGGAGCGAGTTTGGGTACATCCTCGTCTTTTTGTAGCTTTTTGACAATTCTAACTAAGTCAAGGCAAGTAAATGCCCAACATGTATCTGATTTAAAAAATAAATTAATTTGTAATTATCTAAAACTTCAAAAAAAAATTACAAAATGAAAATGATCAATAATTTTTTTTTAATGTATTAAATTATGTAAGTGTTCAACTTACTTGATTGCCCCTGATCCCTAATTTCACCTAGCTCCTTACACATTTTCCATTCGAGCTGAGGTCCAAAATCACTTTGATCGACGGCCATTCCTACAATTACAAATCATAATAATATTAATTAGTCAATAAATTAGTGTATTGAATCTTAACTAATATTAAGTTCACTCTATTATGGTCATTAATCAAGAACATTTATTTTAATACTAAATCCATGGAGTGTTACAATTAAACCACATAGTCATCACCTCTTTTCTTTTGAACTAGCAAGAACACCATATTGAGTGATCTTTCATTCACTCGTTCCAGGTTAGCTATAGAAAGCGCAAGAATAAAACATCCAGTGTGCCTCCACTTCTCACTACAATTTTCTCACATTTATCAACCTTGTCAAAACCTTCATTAGGTTTACTCCTAGCATGTCTACTTTCCTTGCAAGGCGCTTGGCCATTAGTGCTCTTAACATCTCCAAAACCAGTATGCAAACTAGGACTCCTCAACAGGTTTGTGGAATTTGGACTCTCACCAACCCCACTATTCAATCTTGGAGACCTTCTTGGCATGCAAGCCAATTTCACCAATTCAGTGGCCCAATTCCTTAATGTCTTTATAATTTGCTTGGTGCCTTATACCTTGGGTTTTTTTAGAAGTAGCTTCTTGGCTTGAAGTTGAACTTAGCCCAAAGTTTTTCCTCAATCGTTGCTTAGTATTACTTGTATTTTCAACTTGAGGGGAGTTAGTTTAGTGGATAAACCTTGTTGAGTGACACAAAGTTGTGCATTCTATTAGATATGATATATGCCACTGGCTGAATTTCTTGCCCACATATTTATAGTAGCAAGCCAAGTTCACATAGGAAACCTATAATATTCAACATAGGCTAACTAGAGCAAACCCTACTTACACAAAATAAACTTACTGCCACACTCAATGTCCGAAAGGATTGCCACTTTCACCAGTATACACCATTCTAGCATACATATATCATTTCAACTAGTGGTTACATTTTATGTTATTGAGGCTTTGTCATGCCATAATCATATGAAATTGACTAAACCAAGTTCATGCGAAAATCCCCATAATATTCAACACAATTTCAACTAGCGTGGAACTCAAAAAGATTGCAACTTTAACCCTACATAATGCATATAACATTCTAAATGGTGGTCACATTACATGTTATCAATGCTTTGCCAAATCATAACATGAACATCACCCAATAAAACATTTTCATTTTATTTTTTTAAATTTCAAGCTTCATGAGCCGGACAAAATGTGTTAAAAAGAAAAAAAAAAAAACCATAAGGCTAGAGATATACAAAGAGTAATTTCAGCACAAAACTTATGCAGGCATTCATACGAAGCATGGGAAATGTGCAACTATAGCGAAATGGCGGAAAGACGAAATTTGAGATTGTGAGAGCAATAGAACTTACTTGATTGTACGTAGTTGAGATTGTGCAATTTGACCAGGAAATTGGGTCATTCACTTTGATTTCGTGGTCAAAAAGTGTTGCCCACTGTCTTGAGTGATAGATTGATTGCATGAGTTAATTGCTTCAAATTCTATTAAAACGAGTTCCATATTGAAAATGTTTGACCCAAGTATAATAAACTCGTCTTAATTTTTTTCAAAATTTGAATGCCATTTTAATGCCCTTTTATTTATTATTTAGAACAGATTCAAATCCTTTTCAATTCTACCCCACGCCTATAATAAATTTCTACAGTTTATTTGGCTCAAATTAATGAAATGTAGAGTTAAAAATGGCCAAAAAATGAAGATATGGCGTCGAGTTTTGCTTTCTTTTACTGATAGCATGCCCGACTTTTCCAGGCGGAAAAGAAGAGGACTATTTGTGTTGGCCAATGGCTGGCCATATCTTCATTTTTTGACCATTTTTAACTCTTTCTTGAAATCAGTCTAAGACGTTTTAATATATTTTCATTTCTATGGGAATAACTTTAATAATTCGTTCTTCTACCATTCACCAGACAACTTCTTCTGAGGTCAAAATTTGTAGAAATTCTCCATTTCATCTTTAACTTCATATTTTTTGTGTATAGGTCTTGTTATCATCAACAAACTCATTCAATAACACGACTCTTTTTGTTTTCATCAAAAGTTTTACCTTGAGCAGAACTTAACAACTAATGTACAGGACTAAGGATCATTATATAGTTAAGATGTACTAAAATATCCACATATACAAAATCATATAGTTATAATATTACAATTATTATTGTACAATTGTAATAAATTACATACAAATGTAAGTTTAATAGTTTTTATATAAATATGTAGAGTAACTTTTCACTATATATATTTGCAAGTGTAATGTATTAAATACCCTAATTACTAAATATTAAATAAATAATACATTAACTGTATATATAATAATATTTATAAATCCTTATAGATATAACTAAAAATATATATTATATGTATGTAATAAAGAGAAAATTTAATTTTTATTTTTTATAAAAAAATATATTATATGTATATAGTAAAGAGCAAATGTATGGTCTAGCGATTAAGTATTTAGTTTTAGATCTAAAAGGTCATGAGTTCAAATTTCATCATTGCTCTCTCTCTCATTAACTTTTTTTTTAAATTCTTATATCATATAATTATATCTAACTAAATAAATTCTTCTTGTAAATAAGTTTCACAAAGACACAAACCTACTGCAGCATATAGCTATTAATTGTTCCACAAAATCAAGCAATTGAAAATCTCACGTGTTGAACTAAATATGTTAGCAATCAGAAGAGAAGCTTCCCTCAAAAAAGATAGTTAACAACCTCAATCTTGGAGAACTATATCCGGAAATTTCCTCAACTAGATGATGCTTGTGTGGATATAGACTTCTTGGGGCTTCTAAGAGAATATTCAAGTTTGGCTAGTTTTGTTAGATCATTGTGAGAGTGATAAAGTCATATTTTACTCAACTTTCTATTGATCAAATCATATTTATCTATTATAGATTTTGAAGAAATTTAATGGAAGTGGTACTTAAGTGTGTTCAAATTGTTATTTCAGGTCATTAAGGACTTAAACAATAAATTCAAGCAAATTGGGAGAAGTTCTACATAATTTTGGGGAACAAAGCAACCTACACCGGCCTATTTACAAAGTAAGCTGCCAGCTTACATTTATAAGGTGTTCAACATTGGTTTAAATTCATCAATGCTGCCAGCTTAAAAAACAGAGAAGCAATGCCAGCAATTGAAGAAAGAAACACCGCCAGCGTTCAACAAAGGAACTTCATCAGCTTTAAGAAATTCATCATACGCTAGCAAAATGGGATGTCTACACTGTCGACCTTGAGGTGGTGTTGGTTGTGAATAGAACCAAAGTTTTTAACACCAGATGTAGCACTGCTAGTGTACAAAGCAATTTAAGCTAGGTTTGAAGTTTTTCAATGAACGCCGGCTCCCGAAGATCCTAAGCCGCTGGTGTTAAAGGTGGCTCACACTTGAAGATTACTCTCGCACAACAAAATTTCATTCTAACACTGGCAAGATCCAAACATACGCCACCAGTGTCGGACCGAATTTGCAAAGGAATAGATTCAAATTCTTTTAACACCGTTGTGAACACCACTAGTGCTTAAGCCCGTGTATATCCTATGCCACCATGTATGCCGCCGGTGTACATTGTAATCGAAGGAATTCTTGTGCTTTTGTTTATATATTCTCTTGTTGGAAGAATTTAGGAAATTAGAAACCTTAGCAGCACAAAAATCTCTCATCTTTTTCATAGCTCCTAGATAGATTAAGGTTTAGAGCACTAAAGTAGTTATGATTTTGTTTTGTTTTTTGGATTCCACACCGGATTCAAGTTGAAGACATCATTTGTGTTTGGAATTCAAGAACATAATTTCTTTGACAGATGATTTTGTTCTTTTTCTATATCCATTTATTGGATGGTGTTTCAAACTTGATTTCTTTTGGTCTTAAATTGGTTTTGAGTTGTATATCTGATTTATTCGATTGATGATTCCTGCTGTTGATTGAATCTTGTTTCATATTTAACTTGTTGATGTTATTTCACCATTCATGCAATTTTGGCTTAGATCTGGAATTCATGATAGATTAGGATTGAAATTGGAAAATTCCTTTCTACTCGATTTTGTGAATAGATAATCAGGATTATATTTCACATAAACATATGGTTTATAATTAAATTAAGGTTTGGTAATTTACAAAAATTAGTCGATTGATCACTTTCCTAGGAATAGGGAACATTGATTGGTTAATTTAGGATAATTACTCACTTTCGAAAAAGGAGTTGTTATCAGGTCCTTGAACTATTTTGAAATAGTGAACCCATTGACAATTTAGATCTACAATTGTATTTTTGATCAGTAGCATACATTCGATTATTGTTAAAATATGTTGGCTCTTAACATAAATCATTTACAGGTGTTGGAAATCCAAGATTTTTCTGTAGTGTAGTTTTATAAAAGAAAATCCAAAAAAAGAGGAACACTTTTGATCGCCTAGCTATAATTTAGAATTGATATAGTTGATAGCTAGTCCTCACTCCCTATGGACTCGACCCAATATTCACCGATATATTATTACTGCACATGCACCCAGTACAATTTCAATTAAAAATTATGCTTTTAAAAGAATTTAAAATAGACTAAAAAGAGTTTTAAAAAGCACATATAAAAAAAAAAAAAAAACGTGATCAATTTTGGCGCTATTGTCGGGGAGTGAACTGTGCTACTTTCAATTTTTGGGACTTTTATAGATTGGGATTTTATTGAAAAAAAAAAAAAAATGAAAATATAAAAAAAATGTTGCTTTCTTCTTTATCTGTAAATACTAGCTTTTGATTTTTTTTTTTTTTTTGTTCTTGTACATTCTACTCACTTTCCTTTTTCTCTTTTTAGGTGTGTGAAGTATTTGTTGATAAGAGATGGATAATGATCAAGCACCAGTTTTATGGTGTTATCCTGTTTTTTAATGGGTATCTCTCATCAACCGTTTAATGGGTTGGATTCATACCTAATCGTGATCATACTATTAAAATACCTAATATTGCTACTTACTATATTTATTTTAATGGATGAATGATTGATTAGACAGTTCCATCAATGGGATCGTAAAAATTCTCAATAATATATTTATGGTTCTAATTTCTTTAGTTCGTTAAGGTTCTGTTACAGATTAATGCGAGTGGTCAATGTGCTTTCAAGAGTGGCAAAATTATTATGGCCAAATTGAAGAAAAAGTTGAGAGCCATTTTGTTTTAGGAAAAAATGAAAAACAACGAGGGGTCTTTCAAGGAGAAAAAGTTTGAAGCTGGATTGAAGATTAGTATGTCATGAATAATTATTGGCCAAATTGACATTCTTTTAATAGCAAATAGAAAACATATGGCTGAAGTACTTTTTATATATATAGAAAATATATATATCTACTAGTTTTAGGAAGAAAAAAGTATTTATATGACATCCAATGGGATATGCATATTGGTGATAGGACTTCTATTAAACATACACAACAAATGGCAAAAACAAAAAAAAAGTTAAAAAAAAAATATTTGCTATATTTCCTAATTAATTATATATCTAAAGTACTTCCAAAAATATCACACCATTAGTATAGCTTCATAAATGATTACACTCCTTTAAAAAACATGCATATAGAATTAAAAAAAAAACTAAAAGATCACATCTTTGTTTAGATTATCGGATTTTTATCTGTATCGTATCTATATCAGATTTGCATCTGTAACTTTTTGTATCATATTTGTATCATATTAGGTTCGTATCTGTTTGGTCAGTATATGAGTAAAACTATTAGATTTTTATTCGTATCTGTTTTTTGACAAATAGTTGTTTGAAAATGAAAAAATTATAATGTCAAAATAACCAGAATATGATGAAACAAATAGACCCCTAATATACATGAAATTTCAGTTAGAAGAGTAGCATCCTTTTGCTTGTCGTCCTTTTCTTTGAAAGAGAACAATGAGAGATTATTCAATGCCTATCTAAACTCTAAAATAAAATCAATCAAATTAGGAGGAAAAAAAGGTAATTTTGCCTTATCTTTCATGAAGGAAAAATATATACATGAGTATGTAACAAAATAAAAAAACACTTGACATATAAATAACCATACAATTCACTTATGCCATATCATTCACATCATGTACTTGCTTTAAGGAAACCAAACTGCACAAATATGAATTGATCATAAAACATGCTTTTTATGATAACAAGGAAACAAAACAATGAATATAAGATGTACATGTGTGTGCACGAAAAAAAAAACCTTAATTTAATCATTAATCACCTTACAATTCAATTGTGTCAGATTATTCATAAGATGTATTTTCATTGAAGAAACAAAATTACACATATAAAAATTAGTCATAAAACATGCTGCTGGCCTAATGTAATGATGGGAGAATAGAAAGTAGTAAAACATCATTCATTTGAAACTAAGTGACAAGGGAGCTTGGTTTCAAATAATGGGAAAGCAATGTAGGTAATAATGTTAGTTGAAGAAACTAAGAATTTGGTGTTTAAAGTTTAGAGCAATATCGTTGGATCATATTGGTCCGCCTGATTTGACCATGTTCAATTAGAACTGGTCATGACAGCGAGTTGGTTCATGCATTTATCCCAGATTGGTATCGATCTAGATTGATTGGACCCGAAAAAAAATTACTAGAATTATATATATTCATATTATTTTTTAAATTTATAATATGCAATCGTTTTATTATGCTTTCTTCTCTTTTTAAGGTATATGCCTTATATGAATTTAATAGCTAATTGATGCATTTGATCCAATAAATAAATTTGATTAAGTGATGTCATACATATATGTGTGTGTGTATTTTTTATAATTAAAATATATCTTTTATTAGCATTGATTCATCTCTTTGTTGAACCTAGTTCAACCAATCCATCCCTAGCCTCTAGCATAGGAGCTATACTCCCAGTCCGATTTTGAATTAGTTTAGAGTAGTGGAGGATTATTGAATACTCAATTAATTTTTAAAAAATGGGAACATGTTAGGGGAGTGATTGCATGCGCTTGGGCTTGGGCTTGGGCCCAAACCTCCATATATAAATAATACCCACTGAAAAAAAAAAAAGCAGAAAACAGTAGTTTACGTGGGAGGCAGGACCGAAAGAAAATAGGGTTTCAAGTTGAAAATGTCTGATTCGCCAAAAGCAAAAAAACCGAAGGTGATGGTTGCTGATGAACACAAGGATGAGGAAAAATACGATCACGGCTTATCAGATGATGGCGATGATCGGGAGATGAATGAAAGTGAGTTAGAGGAATACTACGAGATGATCGGGGAGAGTGATGTACGCATATACATATAATTAATATCTAATTTTTTTTCTTTTTTTAAAAAAAAATTAAAGATGGATGGTATAATATATATTTGCAGGGTTTTGACGTTGATGCTGAGAAAATCAGAGGCTTGTTTGCCTTCGGTTTGATTATCCCCATTAAGGATTTAGGTGAAGATCGTATCAAGAAACGTCTTACCCAATTGGTATCTCATGCTCTCAAAAAGCATAACGAGGAAGAGGTAAGGTCATTATCATTATCATATGCCTAACATTTAGATTTCGGGTCTTTAATTTCTTCATTTTAACTGTTACTACTTGGTTAATTATTCGAGAAAGATAGATGTGGGTTGGGTTCAATGATAATTTCTTTTTTCTTATTTAAAAGGGTGAGGAACTGGAACTCGTGAGAATTATCAAAGCAAATGCGTATTCTGCAGCTGGGTATAGGTATTTCATCACATTCGAGGCCAAGGATGTGAATGAGGATGAGCCAAACCCAAACCCAATCCCGAAGGTGTACCAATTATGCATTTGGGATGGCATTAGAGAGGATGACATCGACATCGAGATGTTCAGGCTCAAACCACCTTCACCATCTGCGGCTTCTTCTTCTTCTTCTTAGGACGCAAATTCATGTAACCTATTCTGTTCTTTGCTCTTTTTTTTTTTTTTTTTAATTATCCACACTAGATATACACATCATTCATCAGTTTTTTTATTTTTAATTATTTTATCCTTTATATTCTAGACAAAGTTCTGTGGATATTAGTTAATTGATTGTTGTGGTGAACTGATAAATGGTTACTCGATGATTTTATATGGTGGGACTTGGAGAGTAGTCTTCTGCCTTATCTTACTTTTTTCACAAAAATCATAGATCAGAAAGTTCTCTCTATATTTTTTCAATCTAATGGTTGTGGCTGTTTCTCCTATGAATAGCGATTGCTTTGGATTTGTTTTGGTCAGATCATAAAATTTTTAGTTTGTTTTCCAGCTTTTACCCTCATGGATATTCTGCAATGTCTTGCTACAGAACCTCACAATGCATGTCAACGCCATGTTTTCTTATATTGAAACATAGTAAGAAATAATAGTCTTTCATCACTTGACACAGCATCAAAGGGGAATAATAGCTTCTCTGTTAAACTATAAAAGCGCAAACTCAATTTAGTTGAACCAATTAAAAACGATATGGAGGATTTGAAGATTCTCAATCAAAGTGAAAGTAAAGCATTAGGAGGATTGGTGCTTCGCTGTTAATGATTGGTGACATGACAGCATTGTAGTGTAGTAGATCTCATCTATCTAGTGTGTGGCTTACTTTATGCAATGCCTGACTGATTCTTTTAATTTTTCTACTTGACATTGGCTGTAATAAAAGTTGCTTAATGTTACTAATGATCGTTCTTTGTCAAATCTTGATGATACAAATAAATTAATCATTATTTTATTTTTTTTGTCATTTTGCATTTTAATCTATTTAGCCTTTTGCAGGCTTGCCTCTCTTCCTGCTGAAGAACTCTATCAATTCCAAGCGAGGAAGGGTTTTTATGTCTTTTTGGCACTATGTTTGCAACTATGTTTATTATTAGTAGCATCTCTACTTGCAGAGGAAGAAGAGGTCAGGTTGCATGTGACACACTCTTCTTGACTAGAAGTACTCAAGGTAGGATTATAGATATAGGCTAATCTATACGAATAGCTTGCATTGTAGTATTATTTACTATCATTACATAGGTCTTTTTTATTCAGAAAGTCGAGGCAACCGAGACCTTGATAGAGCTGGAACCCATCTTATTACTGGTGTATATTTAACTATCTTTTCAGATATGCTGATGAGTGTTGAATTTTCTTATTAAGACAATTAAAGTGCTATTACTGGTGGATTTCTTTTGAGTGTAAGTTAAATGGATTTGTTTGATTGTGAAGCCAATAAAGATAGATGAAAGGTTGAATTTTGAGATACATGAAGCATAGGCCTGCTGCTTATTCGCCAGTGGTGGCTTACGAGAGTGTTGAGTGCATGGCTACAAGTAAAGAGATGGTTGGTAAAGAAGTGATTAAAGGAGGTCAAGGGTTATCCTTGAGAAGCATAAGTTGGAAGCTTGTGTATAATTTGGATATTTTAAAATAAGAACTTAATTTAGGAACTTAGGTTAGACCAAAATGATATTTAATTTGAGTTTGGGTTTAAAAACTAATATTTTTATACGAATAGATGAACTCAAATTTTGTGAGGATTAAGGAATTGGAATTTAGGCTAAAGTTTTCCAACAACATGTTTAGGGGTTTAGAAATTTGAAATCTCAAATTTCAACTTAATTATTTACTAATCTAATTATGTCAACTTGTCTATTTATATTCTGTAACTCATTTGCTTTATTTAATCTCTCTAAACTCAATTTTTAACTTAGGTGGAGGTTTGTGGTATTTTAAATATTATCCATGGATATAACTTGATTGAAGCACTCCTTTCATATATATATATATATATATATAGATATATTTCTATAAAACCTCACACTTCCAAATTAGCAAACTGTATGACCACAAAGATATCATATAAATCTCCTGTCTTTATTTTACAATCACTTGTAGTCATTATTCCAACATGTCAATGTGCTTATATAATATTGTTATATTTAGTCATATAAATATATTTTCACAGGAAAGTATTACAAAACCTTATGAGGAATGGGCTTTTTAGAACAAATAAACATCTTATATCTGAAGGTACCATAAGTGGGACAATGTGTAAGGTGCTTTTTATCACCTCAAAATAGACAATAGTCATATTTACACGTATGAATATTATGGCAACCCATGCCTAACCCCCTTAATTATATGCTTGCATAATAATTAGACTAATGAAGAGACTCTCCATTAGGTAAGACATCACACAAAAGTTGTAGCAACATGTTAAAAAACTTGTTGCTCCACTTATTGTATACTTTCAAGTGAAGGAGTTTCATTATAAATGAGAATTTAGAAATCTTACACCCTGGATAAAGCTCTTGGTGTGAATCAGCTCTTAACCCATCTAAATAGTCAGGTGGAATGTCGAAGCCATCATTAGGGGTTAAGCCTTCAACTTGGTTGTCAACAAATGCCCTTAAATATTCAAGCATCTCATCAAGCCCACCAATATCATCACCACTGGTCCCATGGTTCTCCTCCATAGTAGGTTTCATTTCACATTCTCTATGACGAATTATACCTCGATATCTAGAAGGAAACTCAATAGTTGGCTCCTCATCATGATAAATCTAACACCGATAATTTATGCCTATCCCATCTACAAGCAAGTGTGCTATAATAACATTCACATTGTGTCAAATTTTATTTAAGCATTTCCTACATGGACAACTTAAACTCACGTGCACACCATACTTCAAGAACAAGTATGCAACAAAAAAATCAACACCTTGTTTTTATTCTTCGCTTTCAATTTCATAATTCATCCAACTCTTGTCTATTTTTCTGACATAATTAGGAAGAAAATATAAGTGTAATATCTAACTGAACTAGTCAATACATCTCATATGATATAATCACAAAATTAGTCAACACATATCATATCACATCATCATCTTGAGCATCATCAACAACAACATGTTAATCTCATTGGTCTTAGTGCTATAAGCATCTAAATGTCATTTCCTATGCACCATTTGAAGCACAAGCATTTTGTAATACCATGTTGAAAACTATAAAGAGCCTCATTCGATAAAAATAAAAATCTAATACTGATAATAGGTCATTTGAACCTAAATATGTGTAAAAATACTTGCTTTGCTTGTACATAAAGTGGTATCATGAAAATATTTATTATGAGTGCAACCAAAATTTGTAAAAAGAGAAAACAGAGCGAAATCATAGGAGAAAATACACAACGAAGTAAAAATGTTTAATTTTTTAAAAATTGAAATTGAAACCTAGCTAAAAACATTTCAATGCAAATCTAGTACTTTAAAATGCAACTATTTTTTAGTTTTTTTTCCTTTCTTTCATTCTTTTTTTTTTTTTTTGCAAATGAATAAAAGTAGATAAAAATTGAATAATCAAATTTAAATTCTAATATTAACAGCTATATATATAAAAAATAAAATTGTCATGGCATAAGATGTTTATTAAGAGAAGATTTTCATTCACTTTCATCTATCTCTTATCCTTGTTTATCAATACATACACATATATGGGTTCACATGGACAAAAGAGTGTAAATGATGTCTAAAAAAATGCTTAAATTAATCACATATATTATAGATACACTAAATGGACACTTGGGGGCAACTTTTTAATTTATGTTTGAAGACCTTATTGCAAAAAAAAAAAAAAAAAATAATAATAAATAAAGACAAAAAGAAACACATACATTCATAAAAATTAGCATATTAGATAAAAAAAATATAGGTCATGAAAGGAAAAAATGTGGAAAAGTCATAATAAAACAAATGAAGTGGAGAGAAAGTCATTGAAAGTTCGAAACACCTAAATTGTTTATTTTCAAAGTGCATAAAATTATTGAGATGTCAACTTAAAAAGAAAACTGCCATATATTATGTAATCTTGCTCTAACAATAGAAAAATAAAGAAAAATACCTAAATTAATCAAATACATTATCCATTGATCAAATCCTTACTTGTGTTCGATCTTTTTAAATTCTTTGATAATTTATATTAGACAAAGCATCACATTATAGGTATAAAACAAAAAAAAAAAAAAGAAAACAAGTATAAAAAATAAATGGATTTAACAAAAGAATATTGATCATACAAGATAAGAAAAAATTCATAATAGACAAATAAAATGCTGAAAAATCCTGAACAAATTAGAACACTTGGATATTTTATATGCAAAACGGATAGAATTCCTAAAAAGTACACATAAAAGCAAACTATTCTATCGCATTCTCCACTTTTATTATACTAATTTGAAAATGGATTCAGGCTAATGTTATGATCTTTGATTGGGCACATTCACTTTTGAAGCAACATGGATTTATAATTGGAATGATGAAATTGATTATCTAAATTCTAAGTATGATGGTGTAGCATTAGAATTATCTTAGGAACAATATTTTTAGATTAAAAACCTTAGAAATAATATAAATACATTAGAGATTTGAGAATAGTAATATACAATAGCAAGATAGTTACTAAATACGATTTCCCAAAATGGAAGAATTCAAAAGCCATAAGCATTAGACCATTTCTTAAGGTCTCCTTCAATTACCATAACTCATTAAAGATATGATTATTACATATAAACAAAGCATTTCTCAAAGAGAGAGGGAGGAAGATGCTTATGGATAAAGTACAACCAATTGCTAACAAAGCTACTTCCAAATTGGGAGCATTCTTATAACAAAAAAGTGAAATGCCTTGCCCAATTTAATATGTAGAAAACACAATCTTTCCAGCATTTTGTTATGCACGGTAAGAGAAAAAAACTATAAAGGCATCTATAGGGAGAATTACAAAGATATAAATTTTTTTTTTTAAAAAAGGAAAACATGTAAAAATGTAGTTTAGAAATGGACAAATGGGAAATGGACAGTTACTAATCAAAACATGGCCTCTTTTTTTAGGAGTGAGAAAAGGAGAGATATATATAAATGGTCAAAATAGTCCTTTTTTATATCATCTATTTACTCACACTTGCCTTATTATTTAGTGTAGTTAAGTTTGGTCTTTTAAGGGTAATAAAGAATTTTATTTGTGAAGATTAAAAATGCAGGTTTTGGCTTAATATATAAGACATAAAGTTATTATAGATTCTTAAAACTTTAACGTAAATTTTCGAGTCGAATGATCCGGTTTCCACTTAATATATAGTACACAGGAAAACTTTAGATTATCTTTACACAAAACATTACCAACTATAAATGTGTTTGTTTTTTCGAAAAACATTTAACAAACCTCAATTTCATTTTATAACTAATGTAAATTGCAGTTACCATTCATAAGGCCAACTACTATGGCCATACTCTTAGAATTTCGAGAAAAATAATTTCTAATTTTCAATGATGAAATAGACTATTTATTTCATATAAAAGATGGTCAAAAGAATCGAAAATTGTTTTCCTTCAACTACATTTGCAATTATTAAATCCAGTAAACATTTTGTGTTACTACAAACCCAATAGCGGAAATAAAGAGGTACTTGAAACCATGATGCTGAACCACAAATTTATGAAATACATTACCAAATAAAACAATAAGCTCTCGAATACCCTAATTACTAAGCATGTTGAGATACTAATAAATTCTTTATAATGATAAAACACTTAGACGTCAAAACATACTTTCATATAGAGTAGGCATGCAATCACAAAACCACCAAAACACAACACAAACATGTTGTGAAAATAGATAAGAACATAGAGATAAGATATATAGTAGTAGATATATAGATGTAAATTTTAATGGGATTAATAAAAGTTGTGTTATATAAAATTTGAAAATTATTAAGGATATAAAATAGATGAAATAGGATTTGCTAATTTCATATTATAATGGCTATTTTTACTTTCCCAAACTAATAATGTACCTACTACAGAGGAATCAGAGTTTGTTGATTTGCATCTTCCCTAATTCAACTCACTGATTGGGTTTCTTTCTTTTTCTCTCTCTATCTTCCAATATCTCTCCTCTCTTTATATCTTTCATTGCATACCAATTAAATTCATCTATGATGCCACAGAGGAACTCAAAGAACAATAACAACCTAGCATTCTTAGCTTACAACGAGAAACAAAAACATTCTATGAACATTCACGACCGTTCATGAAAAAACTCATGTTTTAGATAGCAATCAATATGATTTAGAGAAGATTTTGTGGAAAAAATAATCTCCTTATCTGTAATACCCATCAAATATAGATGGTGAAACTCTAATTAGAAAAACACCTTTTCGGTGTAATGACTTGGAGTTTGTTAGAACTTCAAAGTTAAGCGTGCTTTGAGTAGAGCAATCCTAGGATGGGTGACCCCTTGTGAAGTACTGGCATCAAAAGGATAAAACTGTGCGGCGTGTGGCCAAAGCGGACAATACCTTGGTGGGTAGAGTTTCGAGTCGTTACACAGTACCTCTGGTGTCCTGGTTGTGCCTGAGGGTGCACTGGGAGGGCAGTATACCTAGCATCACGATCCCTACCTAGGGTGGCCTAAGAGCCTAGGGGCGTCTCCTCCGCTGCGGTGGAGCTTGGGGTGGCAGGTCGTGACAAATGGTATCAGAGCAGTGTTTCTAGACCTGTGTAACGGAACTAACAGGGACGTCAGCTCTATAAGTGAGGGAATATGTAATACTCATCAAATATAGATGGTGGAACTCTAGTTATAGAGGCGTCTTTTCGGCGTAATAACTTAGAGTTTGTGAAAACTTCAAATTTAAGCATGCTCTGAGCAAAGCAATCCTAGGATAAATGACCCCTTGAGAAGTGCTGGCACCAAAAGGACAAAACCATATGGCATGTGGCCAAAGCGGACAATACATCGGTAGGTAGAGTTTTGAGTCGTTACACAGTGCATCTGGTGTCCTGGTTGTGCTTAAGGATGCGCTAGGAGGACCAATGTACTTAGCATCACGATCCCTACCCAAGATGGCCCTAGAGCCTAGGGGTGCCCGCTCAGCTGCGGTAGAGCTTGGGGTGGCAAGTCGTGACATTACTTTTAACCCAAAAAACATCGCAGCTATAGGCATGCTATGTTCCTTTTATTTGTCTTTTTTAGAGTTGTCATGAATGAAAAAGAGAGAAAGAGATAGAGATACCAGAATACTTAAATCACATAAAAGAATGCTAGAAGAGCGTTGTTGCTTAGAGAAGACCATGATCGGTGTGTTGCATGCACAATAATGCGAGGAGAGAGCATGTTGCTTGGACAGAAGAAAAGTTACAAACTTTATGTTAGTGAAAAAGCCACAAATGGAGAGACAATAAGAGAGTGAGAAACGTACCATAGTAGCCACCAAAAAACAATGTTGGGATTGAGGGTGGTGCTTCAGAAAAGGAAACATGCATGGTGTTAGTGAAAAAGCAAGAGAAAGAGACATGGAGAGAGGGGGGGGGGAGAGGGAGGCAGAGGTACCTAAGTATTCAGGGTAGCACAATGCTATGAGTGTAAGAGTTGAGAGGGTTTTGGTGTTTCTTAGAGAGAAGAATATGAATAGTCATTGCATTTGATTTATTTGATATGTTGTGACTGAAAAATGTGGCGGGACTTCAAGTAATGGATTTGTTGGTTTTTTACACGATGAAAACAATAAGTAAAAAAAGAAAAAAAAAAGGCTGGTGCGACAAGTTTATTTAATTTAATTTTTTTATAAAGTTATTTTTAAAAAAAGCGAAAAAAAGCTGATAGGACCATTTTATTATATTTATAGTATTTACAAATATGATTAGCCAAGTTTACGAATAACAAAAGAGTTATAGGTTAAATCAAAAGTCTACAAAATCTAAAATTATTTATAAGCGTCACCAATTTCATATTTAAATCAACGTTTAATAGATATGACTAAATGATAATGAAAGGGCAACGTTTGCAAAATATGCAAATGTGGCCATACATCAAAATTTTTGTAGTGATATTCTTTATATATATTAATACTGTTGTTGGACCTATATAAATTATAACTTTTTTTAGATGGATTCTTTGAAGAGTCTACACAAAAGGCTATTCATTGACTCATGAAAATAAATATAACACCATATGATTAGGCAAATGAATCATATTAATCATTATCTCATATTTACATAAGTTTTCTTTATTGTATTTCTTACTATTATTAATGCATGATACCTTAGGTCAACATTTTAGTAGAAGATTCCCACACAACTTAGTCACTATTTTAGACATAAATATATTATATAATTTCTCTAGTATTATTATTAGACTTTGTAAGTTTCATGCACTTCTCTTCATATCCCCTGCTTTCTTTATTATTCTTTATATGCTATCACACTTCACTCTCTTAGGTCAAGTGTAAATTTACATACAATCTTCTCTTTCAAGTCACTTAAAAAGTGGCCTAGGTGGCTAGGCCCTGGGGTTGCACCGTGGAAAAAATAAAAACCAAATTCAAAATTTTAATAAATCAAAGCTCTTCAACAAGCATTATTATTATTATTATTATTATTATTATTATATCAGGGTCTAAGAATTGAGTTTCCATAAATTGAAATTTATATTGTTTTTAATTTCATAATGAAAACATAATAAGGTTGCAAGTGGTGGAATTTAAAGGTGTGATGTATGGAGATCACAATTCCAAATTCTTGCAGTAAAATCGGTTCCCCCAATCATAAGTTATTCAATCTTTATGGAAGTGGAACCAACAAATGGCATATATTCGATTCCTGAACTTGCACTCACGTACAAAAAATTGTGAGGAAAATGATAATAAGATATATATATATATATATATATATACACGCACACACATATTTTTCACATATTCATAAAAAATTCCCCAAACTTATAAAGGATAAAAGTAATGCAAATAATTCGATATCAAAACAAATTATGAAGTTGCAATAATTGGATCATAGCATAATGACATAAATAATTAGACGTAGCAAAAGAGATCTTGTAAGATAAATGGTGACATCCGTCCACAAAAGATTATGAATTGTTAAAGGACCCAAAACATGACTAACGAGTTCTACAAATGTAAAACTATAATCTACTCAAAGCTTGAAGGTTAAATCTAATTTATGAGAAACATATATATTCACAAACAAATATGAATTATTAAACAACCCAAACCTAGCTAACTAGTCCTAAAAAAGTATAACCGTAATCTACTCAAAGCTTAAGAGTCAAATCAAGTCCATGAGGATCATCTCTAATTTTTATGAAAATCTACTTCCTCTTTTGGCGAATCATTCTCTATCTTTGCAACATTGCTTGTATACAACATTGTAGTCAAATTTAATAAATCATTATAGGCTCGAACATTCTTCTTCATTCTCATTGTAGCATAAAGAAATTGTTGAATATTCAGATCACAAGCTTGCCCTGGATTTCCAATTAGGTAGTTGCTAGGGAAAACACTGAAATATTGTTGGTGATAAGGCATTTGAACCATGGTTTCACATTAAATAACAAGTGGTTGACGAGCTCCGTAAATACGCATCAATTCGCTTAATAATTATGTTGAGGATGTTTGGATTTAGAATATTCTAACCCTTTGCGTTGTTTCATGATAGCACACTCTTTAACTTGTTTGCATATTGGTGTCCCCCTAGAGCTTGCGAGTTAGAAAACTCCCTACTGCAAAAAGGGCATGGGAAAAACCTAGCTTTTGGTCGCTTCTCTACGAACAAAGACTTTATTTCCCTTAAGAGGATATGAGCTTGTCACCTCATCTAATTTTGCCTTCACCTTAAAGCAATTCTTCTCTAATTTCTTGCATTGAGCAATCTCTTGAGAGTTTGTTGAGGCATTAGAAATTGAATGGTGAGGTTCTAGCCTAGATTACTCCATGCTATATTATCAAAGATGTTAAAGTGAGAAATCCAGGGTTAAAACTAGCTAGAGTTCTACAATATAAGAGAGTTTGAGTTGAGTAATTAAAAATTTAAACTTATGGAAGGAAAGCTCGTTTTCCCTTAATGGCATTATATATATATATAATTAGTACTATATTAGAAAATTGAGGTCAATAAATATTGTAATAATAGTATGTTAAGGTACGCACCATAACAACATTGCATATTTACAAAATTTGGTCATACTTATTCTCTTTGGAGTAAATACAAATACGGAAAAAAAAGTGAATATTGCCTTACTTTAATTGATTCCACTTTGGGTTAACTCTAGATCTAGGTAGTTTCTTAGAAAGAATAATGATTAATCAAAGTCACCAACCTTATCCAATTGTCAATCAAAATAAAACTCACTGGTGACGGATTTTATAAAAAAACAGATAAAGAATTAATAAAATTAGAGCGAAAAGAATCCTCTACATAATTTTATTGAAATTTTATAAAGAAACTAGGATCTAATCCATTATTGGAACTTCTTTTTTCCAAAGATAGAAGTCCACAAGAGCAACGAGTAGCACACAACTGTTGAGCAATATATTTGCATGGTTAATTAACAAAATGAGAAAACGTAAGGCATGGTCATGCCGTGCTGGTATTAATATCGAAATTAAATTAATTAAAAAAGAAATTAGTGTAAAAAATTTAAGGAGTCAAGTATAGTTAAAAAAAATCTAAATCGTTCACTAATGTAGTGGAACCGATCCTGTTGTAACTGCGATGATACATTTTTTCTTAATTATATACACCCTTGGCCAACACATGTGCGCCTAATGTGTATCAACTAAGAACACACATATCTGAATTGAATTTGATTGGAAACGGTTAGGCATGCAATCAGATGGACATCTCTAAAAACAAATCGATCGAATCGAGAACTGAGCTATATGTAAATTTTGGTTCGATTCGATGTAAACGATTTATGGTTTAGTTTAAGATCCTGAACCAATCCATACGATTTGAAATGTACTAAACTATTTTACATATTAAAAAAAATTCAAATATTATATTGTTACTAATTAATCCAATTCTATTATTTAGTTAATTATTAGTTTATATAATTGTTAATGTGTTAATTAAAATTTGTGTTAATTCTATCGAGATCTGACTCATGGCATGAGTTCCATCTGTAGTGGGAAATTATGCCAAGAGATCACTAAGGTTTGAGACTTAATAGCCTTAGGTGGTATAACAGTAATGTAGAATTCTACCAACAAAAGTAGCCATTTAGCAATCCTTCCTGATAAGGCCGATCGCGGTAGCAAATATTTGATGGGATCAGAGTTAGTTCTTTCTCGGCACAGACGTCTTGAATATCCAACGAACGTTCCCTGAAATGCTCGATGTAGTCCATAATATCTTCCTTCGGCTTCTGTCGTGTTCTTCCCATATCAATGATGGTGACCCGCTCTTGAGTAGAGAGGAACTTCTTCAAGAACAACTTGCATGTGGTTCCCCATGAATTAAATGACCTTGGGGAGGAGATTGACATACCAGGTGTATGCCTTCTTAGTCAAAGACTTAGAGAATTTTTTAGCTTTAAGTCGTCGTCAAACCCGTAGACTTCCAATGTTTCAATGAATTTGAGCAAGTGTTCTTTAGCACTGCCTTTCTTGCCATCAAATAACATGAATTTAGGACTAACATAGTCCTTTAGGTAAGGTTTTGTAGCAATTTTGTGGTGGTACAAAATCTTCAAGTCTAGCATTCCTACAAAAGACTTAGCTTGAATCTCCTTCAAATAAATGTCCAAGTCTTCCTTAGTTATAAAGGATTCCCTTGGCATAGACGTTGATGGTATAGCTGGGGCAGTTGGAATAGCCAATGCAACAGGTGGAGTCAATGCAGTCGGTGCAATTGATGCTACCGATGCAATTGGAGGAGTCGATACTTGAGGAGGATTAGAATTAGGTGAGGGAGTGATCTCACTCAGGCTGGCACGAGAGTGCTCATGTGAGGACGACGACTGGCCAAATTGAGATCTTGTATTATCTGCTTCAGAGGCTGGTTGCTGCTCAACTAAAACCTATGGTGATGGGGTTTGCACATTTATCCCTCGAGGCATATTTGTCTGAATGGTAGGAGTGGTGGTAGGCTGGGATAAGGAAGGGGTGCTTTGCTGCGTAACTGGGATGGGGCCTAGTATGACTGCAACTTAGAATGCATCAGCATTAGTAGCCATCCTTGGTATGAGACTAGTGAGTGCAGTCAAGAACTGGTTTAGAGCATGAGAATTCTCTTAAATGGTTCGCGTCATCTCTGCATTGCTTTCTTGTATAGCATGTATTACTTGTGCGTTGTCAACAATGATGCCTGGCATGCCAACAATAGGATTAGCATTGACATTGAGGTTGACATCTTCTAATGCTAGCATGTCTAGATTAATAGTATTAGGGTTAGGGTTACTAACGTCTCTATTCATGTTGTCGTCAATGTTACTTGGCTTTCTTCTTGGAGGTGCCATCACGACTCTGTCAAAATCCTTAATTCCCTAATGGAGTTGCCAAAAATGTAGATGTAGGGTTTTTGTTGATAGCGGTCACGCATGCATCGTGTAGATCCTATGTCTAGCACGTGACTTTGAAGTGTTGCTGAGGAAATGACACTTGATGAGGGGATGGCTTAGAAGAATGACAGGGGAGGAGGAACATGTAATCTTAGTGTCTCAAATGCACAAGTGGTAGGTAAAGGAGCTTGAGTAGACATCGCAGGTCAACCTTACAGTTCTTGAGCAATTGGAGTAGAAATCACTTGAGTTGGCTTATTTGATCTTCCTAAATAGAACCTCCTTTATAAACTGTTGTTTGTCTTCTCTCTCCAAAAGTTGCAAATGAGGAGGAATGACTGAGTATTTATAGACACTTGGCATGGATGACGACCGTCTGATCACCTCAATGATTAACGGATGAGATGGAGTAAGCTCAATTCATGTTTATCCTGAATGAGTTTCTCATAAGCGAAAACCAACAGTCATCTCCTGTGTGTGCATGAGCCTACCTAAGAAAGGTTGAATACAATGGACCGGTCTAACAATCCCTGTTCCAACCCCACTAAGCCAAATCTCCTCAAGCCATCCAAATAATTGAACTGGACTCATCAGACCCTGTCACTGAGCCCATGAGTCAAGCTTAAATAAATAAATAATATTATATATTTTAAGCCCATTTACAACTACTTATTTAATTATTCGAGATCGACGTAGGTTGGGTTCAATGATAATTTTTTCTTTTTTTAAATTTAATTTGTGAGGAACTGAAATTCATGAGAATTATCAAGGCAAATAGTCAAGCTGCAGGTGGGATTAGGTATTATATCACATCTGAGGCCAAGGATGTGAAGGAGAAGGATGACCCAAAGCCACAAGTGTACCAGTTACGTTTGTCATACTTTTATCTGTATCGAATCAGCATCGATTTGGTATCCGTTTGATTTAGTTAATTAATTAGTAAAAACTATTGATTTTTCTTCAATATCATAACTGTATCGGTTCAAGTATCTATTTGGTTTGAAAATGATGCCAAAACGATACCAAAATGATGATCCAAAGCCAAAGGTGTACCTGTAATGTGTATTTAAAGGTATTAAACATGATGACATCCGTATCGAGGTTTTCAGGCGTAAAACATCTTCCCCAGTTGCTTCCTCCTCTTCCTAGAGGGCAAATTCATGTAATTTATTTTGTTCTCTACTTTCTTTTTTTAATTTACCTAGACTAAATATATAATGATTCTTATCTACTTTACTATCTAGTATTAGTCAAAATGAGACATGAATTGCTTGAATCTGTTGTTAGTTGATGCTGATTAAGTGTATAATGGTTATGAATGTTCCATGCTATATGATATACACACAAGCTTTTTCTTCCTTTCTTTATTATTATTATCATCATGCTTGGACTGGACAAGGTTTTGAAGATATTAGTCAATTGATTTTTGTGTGGTGAACTGATAATAAGATTTGAGTATTTAGGTTTGATGTATCTAATAGAGTATGGTCTTTTTATGTGTAGATACTTTATGGGGTAATTTCTAGTTTTATGATTGGCTAAAATAAAAATATTAAAAGATAACACAGGGTTATCTCTATAAATAGTGGTTATGGTCCCCAGGTTACGCGTACAATTTTTTTCCTAATTTCTTTTGAATCTCATCATCAGAGAGTGTAGAGAGAAAATTAAAAGGATCTCTCAAGAAAAACATGTTGATCTAGAAAACCAATCGCACGACTTTAAAGTCATTGATTGCTATGAATTTAGGTATGCTTCTGCTTATTTATTTGTAATTCTTAATGATTAAACATAAACGATCTAAGGTTTTATATATGATGGTTTTTTATAAAAGGTTAATCTGGATCTAACCAGCCTCTCATCCTAGTGAAGAACTTTATGAAGTCCAAGCAAGGAAAGGTTTTGATGTCTTTATATGGCACTATGTTTGCAACTATGTTTACCATTGGTATTATTCAGTATCATCATCTCTACTTTGCAAGGAGGAAGAGGTCAAGTTGCATGTGGAACTCTTCTTGACTAAAATTACTCAAAGTAGGATTATAGATATAGATTAATCTATATGAACAACATGCCTTGTAGTATTATCAACTATCATTAGGTAAGTCTTCTTTACTAAGAAAGTCGAGGCAATCGAGACCTTGATATTGATAACATGTTGATGATGCTAATTTATGGATGATAATTAATTAGAATTTCCTATATTTAGTTTGTCAAGGTAGAATCAATCTTATTACACATATTCATATTAGCATAAAGACTCGAAAAATAGTGGAAGAAATTGACAGCAGTCGCCTAGCAAATTGGATTTGGATATATATTATATATGAATGGTCCAATGGGCTAGTATTGATTAGTTTTAAATATTATTTATTTCCACGCTACAAGGTATTATTATTCGTGTAGTCATTCCCTAAGTCTTAACTCATCATGGATTGCATCAGACGTTGCATTGGATACCCTATGGGAAATGTAAATAGATCGTTTTTACTACTTTACTATGGGTTGGTATTAGGCACCCTTAATCGAGCACAAAATATACTAACTATCACTTTTTGATCTAGCACAAAATACACTAATCTAGTACAAATACATTGCACCTAACACTAGCGATCTAGTACTCTTGATTTAGCACAAAATATATTAACCCAGCACTTTGACTTAGTACAAAATTTACTAACCTAGCACTTCGTGCTAAGTCCACTTGTGCACAAGTCGAGCATAAATGACTTAACCTAATAATTTCAAATTTTACTACATCAAATTCTTTAGAATTTAAAATGGACAAATGACATTATGAGAATTTTTTTTCCTCTCTATTTAGATTTATTTTTTCAATTCGCCCATATTCATTTATTTTTTAAATCTCAATTACAACATATTCATATTAGCATAATTCTTCTTCCTTTCTTTTCTTACATGGGAGAATGTTCACATTAATAACTTGTTTATTTCGCAGAATGAAATAAAAGGAAAATCAAATTTCAATTCAGTAGCAACATATTAGAGTTGTAATAACTTTACACATTAGTTATAACATTTAGTTGATATAAAATATAAAGCAAGTAAATATTTGAAGGTAAATATATATATATATATATATCTAATGACCTAAAGCCTTGGAAAGATGATCATTGTATAAATGATAATTACAAATTTGAATAGCAATTTATGTGTATAAAGATATGAATTACTCTTAATTATTTTGCATTGTTCTCAGTGTTTGAAATATAACTAAATACGTAATAATAGCTTTACTTAGAATAAGAAAGAAATAAATAGTTATTTCCTCATATGAGCATACTATAGCTTTTTTATTATTATGTTTTATAAGTTGTTAATTTTATTATATTTGAGTTATTAACTTTTTTTTTCCAATTTTTCTTTTCAATCATCATTTATGTGTGCTAACTACTTATTGGTTAACGAAAATTACTTTAATTAAATAATATGGGTAAATTGTAAATACACCTTAAATTTATCATATTTGCACCTTGATCCCTTATGTTTAAACTTTGCATTTATGTTTCCACTGTGGGCAAATGATATTGTCTTCTGAGCTCCTCATCCCCAGTTTATCATTACATGTCACTCCTTGCAGCCACCTTGTTAAAATTAAAACTCATGTCATTTGTTTGCTTGTTATTTTCATAGAAAATGTTATTAATCTAAAGAAAAACATACAATTATAATAAACACTACATCTATATTATTAAAGCTAAAAGGATTTTTTTTCTTCTTTTATGTCTACTATAAATATAATTTTTAATTTACAATTTTTCAAATTTAATCTGACAGTCTACAGGTTATTTTGTGCCTCTCCTTACATGTTGTACAGCGTTGTGGACTAAGCACATGCACAATTATATTGATTCAAAACTGCAATTTTTAGGTAATTAATTTTAAATTTTTAGTTCATTATATTGATTGCATAAATGATATTCACATGTACCAACCAAAAAAGCATGAAAATGGAAAATTTACAAATCTAAGAGATACATACTGCCATTTAAAACCTCTTAGACTACCATTAAATTTTTTATTTTGAAATTTTTTGGGCCAGGTTTTTATTTTGATTTTGAAATGGTTATATATGTCGGGAAAAAAAATCTATATTATAAACTTTGTGAATTTTACCTTTGCTTTCGCCAATTGTATGTTTTAAATACAAAATAGTGCCATCTCTTTTTTTTTCCCCCATAATTAATGTGTTAGAATGTAATTACTAGGAGTTTGTCACTTTGGATCGGTTTTATTTGATTTTTTGTCTATCCATATTGTTTTCACCTTTATAATAGCTAAAATTTATAATTAGGTAAAAATCCATATATGTTGTATTAAGAAGATTACTTTAATGCCTTTGATATTTTCTTATAATAGTAGTATATATAACTTGATTGGAAAGTCTCAATTTATCACATTAATATATAATTATATTATTCAGCAGTCCTTTCATATATATATATATATATATATATATATTGTAGATGATCATTTCGGTAATTAGTCTTTTGGCCCAATCTAATATCATAGGCCAGTCTTCTAGACTAGTGATAGGGCTTAGAAGACCAAGTCCAATAAGGGAATCATACGAAGATTTAGCTTGGTAGGCTCGAAACAAGAATCGTTGGACTAGTTTATTTTACTCTTGGGCTAATTCGATTTTCTTGTGCGAGAAAAATAGACTCTAAAAATGTCTTCCTAGGTTAATTTGGGCTTCATTTGGCTAAATTAGGATTATGTGGACTAAAATGAGCCTTAAGCCCTTTTATATTGAAAATAGGCGATTTTAAATCAATAATGGACTTCTTTTATATTATAAAAACCATTAGGCTCTTTCCAAACCCATTTGCAAGTCCATCCCATTACTAAAGAAAATAATGCTTCAATCTCAGCCGTCGAATCTTTGGAAACGATCCAAAGGATGGTGCCAACTTCCAACATCTATAGACAGAAGGCTACTCTTCTCATCCAAGTCAGGATTCTGCATACTGCTAAGATAGAGGTAACGCAAAAACTTTGTTGAAATAACTTCAGAAAGAATCAAAGCAATTAATTCACTAAGAAGAAGTCAAACGATAAAATCTATCTGATTTAATCTTCTATCACACTATTTATTGTTGTTGTTGCTGCTCATCGCATCATTCACTCAAAAGTTTAAACAAAAGCGATTCTTCTTCAATTACCGAATGCATGACAATTTCCATATATTCATAGTTGTTTTCTATCAATTGTTTGTGCTTAAAAGCAAAAGTTAACAAAACATATGGGTTAAATTGTAAATAGGAGAACGTTCTTTAACTATCAAACTTAATTAATCGACTTATTTATTTCTGGTGGCATAAATTTGTTGATTTTATTTAAATAAATAACAACGTGTGTTTTCTTTTTCTTTTATCAATTTATTACAAAATAGATAAAAATTACTAATAGATGCAGGCGTACATCGCATATGTAAAAGTTGGATACAACAATATAATAAAATTTAAAACATGATGTAACTACTGGATCAAACTATATACATAAACAATAATTAAGAAGATCAAAAGTAAACAATATAAAAATACTTCAAAAAAAGGAAATATATGATTAAAGTAACATGTAATATATGCATTTATTAAAATAAAATACAACGATGCTAATCACATTCTATGTTTTCTACAAATAATTGCATTTAGTTTGAACATCGAGAGATTATCATAACATCGAGAGATTATCATAAACTATGGATAATATTATAATTAGGATTTTTTATATAAAATATTATCCAATTTGCAAAATATCATTCAATTATGTTTACATTACTAATGTCATTTGATGGTAAAAAATCATTTTTCTGGAATTTATAATACCTATTGAATGATCAGATACTGGACTGACATCTGCTCCATTTTATGATTCCTCTTTCATTTAGGCATGTTTACTTCACACAAAAACGGTTTCTGATCTTCCTTTGATATTTCCTATAGTTAAAACCTTTGGATTGTCAAACCATCAAGAGATTGTTGATCGAAAATTTGAAACGTGATTTCAATTTATCATGTTCCTCTAGTATTTTCTGTGGTATAAGCCAGCATCACCAGTGGCAACATGCTGTTGTTGCGCTCCACAATCACTTACTATTAATGCCACTGCTGGCATCCTTTGAATTTCTTGCAGTAATATGAGAGAACCACAATGTTTCAATTGTAATAAACTTCAAAAAATGTTCAGGAAACATTTTCCATGAAAGAAACACCCGTTGCATATCATGTTACTTTCCACAGCCACCTGTTTTTTATCATCTAAATCAACTCTACTTTTTACATCAGAGGTCTGCAAGTTTTTGGAAGTCTCGAGCATATTTCCTAATCTGGCAACTTCGGGAGGGGATATAGGTTGCATTCCGTGCCAATGGCTCTCATGCTGCAATAATAGCTGCCAAAAGGTATCCTAATTTTTTGCCATAATCAACTACCTAACTGGTTCAAGCTCGACTCAACTATTCTTCAATTAAATTTGAGTAAAAATCTTGTAAACCGGCTTCGTTCATTTGCACTACTACTAAAAAGTGAAAACACAGGATAATAATCCTACTCCTATATATGTTTGGTTACATCACATTTAGAACAAAATAGAAAAAATAAAATAATATTTGCTAAAATATGGCTTTAATTCCTTGATGTAAAGATATAGATAACGAATGAACAATAAATTAAAATAATAGTTCAAGTAAATAGACATGGCAAGTTTTGTAATTATAAGAAAATGTCAGGTATTCTTTAGTATATAAACTATTTGCTGAAGCACTATAGCGGAATGTTTTATAATACTCGTAGAGGTCCACGATATGAAGCAAATGTTTCCTCTCGCAACTTCACCATCCAAATAGGTTCAGACCCCTAAAATGAGATCTCCTTCCTGCAATCACATATATTACCATGTACAGAACATATGAAATATCATACAACTGAGCCAAGGTTGAAAACCATCCCATCTATCATTCAAACGACTAAGGCTAATAATCTCACTACAATCGAGATTTCAACACATAAAATGGAAGGTCTTATACATGGAATTATAAAATATCCCAATTGTGAAAAATATGCAATGTATACATGTCTAAATGATTTAGTAGGCATACAATTTAAGTCATGTTTTCTCCATCATATTTAATCTTGCACTGATCCAATCTCAAAACCCTTGTTCCACCTCCACATTTTTGCAGAAACTAGAGGCAGCGCTGTGAATTGCCCCCCCAAACATGCCCTTGATACATTCCCACCATAAAAGGGCATCTTCAGCATCCATCCATGAAGCAAACTACTGAACTTCCAATTGGTTGCCACAACCTAATCTGGTATAATTATTTAGTTTTTCCAATGGCTGCAAACGGAAGGCATCCTAAGAATCTGAAAACCAAACATTAAATAGACCTTAAGAAAACAGGCAAAATAAAGTAGTAGAAGATATAAGATAACATGAATAAAAGTGACAGAGACAGCATGACTACAACTTTAGCAAAGTCAAGGGAAAAGTAGCAGCAACTCAAGAGGCCCAATGCCTAAGATCATTCAGAAGCAAGATAGCATAAACTTAAAAAGTATCAAGTGAAAGGGATGTGATTTTACGAATCTATGATTCCTAATAATCTAAGATAACAACAAAAAAAAAAAATAGGAAATTTTCATGTTTGCAATCTGAAGCCTTCTTGTAACCATGAATTCCATCCTCTACATCAAATTAACCATATAGCCACTGAGTTAACAGCAACCACCCTTCAAAGGATTGGGCATTTACACTCCCCCTAACACATACACTCAAGAGGCATTCATCCAATTGGTCGAAACTAGGGAAAATACTTGTGCAAACAGGATTTATATAAACCTAACCACAAACAGCACGGCAAATGGCACATAAACAGCACATGGAATTAGCATTAACCACATGTACCAATATAAGCATGCCACATATCAAATAGTTTGTAACAGAATCTATATAAAACCAATCCACACATGAATTATCCTGATATTACAAAAGTAATGTTACACTAATCAAAGAGTAACACTATCACTGAATGATGTAGAGACAAACTCATAGCAAACATCAATTTAAATATGTAGTAGTCCTTAAGATATCTCCACATCATGGTTGATTATGAACTATATTCCAACACAACATCATTATTTTTTAAAATCTAATCTTGGCCAAAAATGTTCTGCGATTTTCAATATAGTAGGTTGCTAGTGGAAATAACTTGCAACCATTGCTTTAGACAGATTAAAAAGTAATAAACAAAATAATTTTAGTACAAATCTCACCATCAAGCTCATTACCTGTCATACAATAGGATAATAAGCTCTTCGACTCCATGGGGGATTCTCTAGACAACTTGAATTTCTGACTACTCGTCCGTAACCCCGTATGCCCCAGTCAACACCAAATGTGTTCTTGATTATCCAATAATTCAATTGATTATCTTTATCTGTGCCATAGCCAACAATCAGCACAGCATGGAGACTAGAGTCATCTTTATGTGCCGTACATCCCATATAAATATCCTGAAAATAAAACAAACAAATACATAGGATTTAAATATTAAATTCAATTTCTTACTATAATAGTTGAAAATACACGCTAACCTTTCCAATGTTCATAAAATCAAGGTCTATTTCTAACCCAGTAACTACAGGATGGTTATCCAGCAATCTGATGATTCCCTCCTCATCAGATCCTTTGATACTAGAAAAATCCTTGATCTTTACAACTTTGTCCAGCTGTAATTACATTTTAAGTTTCCAAAATTAATATAAAACGATAATATTACCAAATATTAAAAAAAAACATCAATTGCATTAATTTACCTACATTTTCTCTTTCTTTTTGACATCCTCGAATTCCAGTGTACGGATAGTCCGACTCTGGAATTGCGCCATTTTCAAGTATCCACTGCATTGTTTTACCTAATTTGTAAGGAAAACATTTATTTTTAGGATGGACTCGTTTTGGATCTGGAGGTTTGATGGCATCAATTAGCTCTTGTGGAGCGAGTTTGGGTACATCCTCGTCTTTTTGTAGCTTTTTGACAATTCTAACTAAGTCAAGGCAAGTAAATGCCCAACATGTATCTGATTTAAAAAATAAATTAATTTGTAATTATCTAAAACTTCAAAAAAAAAATTACAAAATGAAAATGATCAATAATTTTTTTTTAATGTATTAAATTATGTAAGTGTTCAACTTACTTGATTGCCCCTGATCCCTAATTTCACCTAGCTCCTTACACATTTTCCATTCGAGCTGAGGTCCAAAATCACTTTGATCGACGGCCATTCCTACAATTACAAATCATAATAATATTAATTAGTCAATAAATTAGTGTATTGAATCTTAACTAATATTAAGTTCACTCTATTATGGTCATTAATCAAGAACATTTATTTTAATACTAAATCCATGGAGTGTTACAATTAAACCACATAGTCATCACCTCTTTTCTTTTGAACTAGCAAGAACACCATATTGAGTGATCTTTCATTCACTCGTTCCAGGTTAGCTATAGAAAGCGCAAGAATAAAACATCCAGTGTGCCTCCACTTCTCACTACAATTTTCTCACATTTATCAACCTTGTCAAAACCTTCATTAGGTTTACTCCTAGCATGTCTACTTTCCTTGCAAGGCGCTTGGCCATTAGTGCTCTTAACATCTCCAAAACCAGTATGCAAACTAGGACTCCTCAACAGGTTTGTGGAATTTGGACTCTCACCAACCCCACTATTCAATCTTGGAGACCTTCTTGGCATGCAAGCCAATTTCACCAATTCAGTGGCCCAATTCCTTAATGTCTTTATAATTTGCTTGGTGCCTTATACCTTGGGTTTTTTTAGAAGTAGCTTCTTGGCTTGAAGTTGAACTTAGCCCAAAGTTTTTCCTCAATCGTTGCTTAGTATTACTTGTATTTTCAACTTGAGGGGAGTTAGTTTAGTGGATAAACCTTGTTGAGTGACACAAAGTTGTGCATTCTATTAGATATGATATATGCCACTGGCTGAATTTCTTGCCCACATATTTATAGTAGCAAGCCAAGTTCACATAGGAAACCTATAATATTCAACATAGGCTAACTAGAGCAAACCCTACTTACACAAAATAAACTTACTGCCACACTCAATGTCCGAAAGGATTGCCACTTTCACCAGTATACACCATTCTAGCATACATATATCATTTCAACTAGTGGTTACATTTTATGTTATTGAGGCTTTGTCATGCCATAATCATATGAAATTGACTAAACCAAGTTCATGCGAAAATCCCCATAATATTCAACACAATTTCAACTAGCGTGGAACTCAAAAAGATTGCAACTTTAACCCTACATAATGCATATAACATTCTAAATGGTGGTCACATTACATGTTATCAATGCTTTGCCAAATCATAACATGAACATCACCCAATAAAACATTTTCATTTTATTTTTTTAAATTTCAAGCTTCATGAGCCGGACAAAATGTGTTAAAAAGAAAAAAAAAAAAACCATAAGGCTAGAGATATACAAAGAGTAATTTCAGCACAAAACTTATGCAGGCATTCATACGAAGCATGGGAAATGTGCAACTATAGCGAAATGGCGGAAAGACGAAATTTGAGATTGTGAGAGCAATAGAACTTACTTGATTGTACGTAGTTGAGATTGTGCAATTTGACCAGGAAATTGGGTCATTCACTTTGATTTCGTGGTCAAAAAGTGTTGCCCACTGTCTTGAGTGATAGATTGATTGCATGAGTTAATTGCTTCAAATTCTATTAAAACGAGTTCCATATTGAAAATGTTTGACCCAAGTATAATAAACTCGTCTTAATTTTTTTCAAAATTTGAATGCCATTTTAATGCCCTTTTATTTATTATTTAGAACAGATTCAAATCCTTTTCAATTCTACCCCACGCCTATAATAAATTTCTACAGTTTATTTGGCTCAAATTAATGAAATGTAGAGTTAAAAATGGCCAAAAAATGAAGATATGGCGTCGAGTTTTGCTTTCTTTTACTGATAGCATGCCCGACTTTTCCAGGCGGAAAAGAAGAGGACTATTTGTGTTGGCCAATGGCTGGCCATATCTTCATTTTTTGACCATTTTTAACTCTTTCTTGAAATCAGTCTAAGACGTTTTAATATATTTTCATTTCTATGGGAATAACTTTAATAATTCGTTCTTCTACCATTCACCAGACAACTTCTTCTGAGGTCAAAATTTGTAGAAATTCTCCATTTCATCTTTAACTTCATATTTTTTGTGTATAGGTCTTGTTATCATCAACAAACTCATTCAATAACACGACTCTTTTTGTTTTCATCAAAAGTTTTACCTTGAGCAGAACTTAACAACTAATGTACAGGACTAAGGATCATTATATAGTTAAGATGTACTAAAATATCCACATATACAAAATCATATAGTTATAATATTACAATTATTATTGTACAATTGTAATAAATTACATACAAATGTAAGTTTAATAGTTTTTATATAAATATGTAGAGTAACTTTTCACTATATATATTTGCAAGTGTAATGTATTAAACCCTAATTACTAAATATTAAATAAATAATACATTAACTGTATATATAATAATATTTATAAATCCTTATAGATATAACTAAAAATATATATATTATATGTATGTAATAAAGAGAAAATTTAATTTTTCTATTTTTATAAAAAAATATAAAAATATATTATATGTATATAGTAAAGAGCAAATGTATGGTCTAGCGATTAAGTATTTAGTTTTAGATCTAAAAGGTCATGAGTTCAAATTTCATCATTGCTCTCTCTCTCATTAACTTTTTTTTTAAATTCTTATATCATATAATTATATCTAACTAAATAAATTCTTCTTGTAAATAAGTTTCACAAAGACACAAACCTACTGCAGCATATAGCTATTAATTGTTCCACAAAATCAAGCAATTGAAAATCTCACGTGTTGAACTAAATATGTTAGCAATCAGAAGAGAAGCTTCCCTCAAAAAAGATAGTTAACAACCTCAATCTTGGAGAACTATATCCGGAAATTTCCTCAACTAGATGATGCTTGTGTGGATATAGACTTCTTGGGGCTTCTAAGAGAATATTCAAGTTTGGCTAGTTTTGTTAGATCATTGTGAGAGTGATAAAGTCATATTTTACTCAACTTTCTATTGATCAAATCATATTTATCTATTATAGATTTTGAAGAAATTTAATGGAAGTGGTACTTAAGTGTGTTCAAATTGTTATTTCAGGTCATTAAGGACTTAAACAATAAATTCAAGCAAATTGGGAGAAGTTCTACATAATTTTGGGGAACAAAGCAACCTACACCGGCCTATTTACAAAGTAAGCTGCCAGCTTACATTTATAAGGTGTTCAACATTGGTTTAAATTCATCAATGCTGCCAGCTTAAAAAACAGAGAAGCAATGCCAGCAATTGAAGAAAGAAACACCGCCAGCGTTCAACAAAGGAACTTCATCAGCTTTAAGAAATTCATCATACGCTAGCAAAATGGGATGTCTACACTGTCGACCTTGAGGTGGTGTTGGTTGTGAATAGAACCAAAGTTTTTAACACCAGATGTAGCACTGCTAGTGTACAAAGCAATTTAAGCTAGGTTTGAAGTTTTTCAATGAACGCCGGCTCCCGAAGATCCTAAGCCGCTGGTGTTAAAGGTGGCTCACACTTGAAGATTACTCTCGCACAACAAAATTTCATTCTAACACTGGCAAGATCCAAACATACGCCACCAGTGTCGGACCGAATTTGCAAAGGAATAGATTCAAATTCTTTTAACACCGTTGTGAACACCACTAGTGCTTAAGCCCGTGTATATCCTATGCCACCATGTATGCCGCCGGTGTACATTGTAATCGAAGGAATTCTTGTGCTTTTTTTTATATTCTCTTGTTGGAAGAATTTAGGAAATTAGAAACCTTAGCAGCACAAAAATCTCTCATCTTTTTCATAGCTCCTAGATAGATTAAGGTTTAGAGCACTAAAGTAGTTATGATTTTGTTTTGTTTTTTGGATTCCACACCGGATTCAAGTTGAAGACATCATTTGTGTTTGGAATTCAAGAACATAATTTCTTTGACAGATGATTTTGTTCTTTTTCTATATCCATTTATTGGATGGTGTTTCAAACTTGATTTCTTTTGGTCTTAAATTGGTTTTGAGTTGTATATCTGATTTATTCGATTGATGATTCCTGCTGTTGATTGAATCTTGTTTCATATTTAACTTGTTGATGTTATTTCACCATTCATGCAATTTTGGCTTAGATCTGGAATTCATGATAGATTAGGATTGAAATTGGAAAATTCCTTTCTACTCGATTTTGTGAATAGATAATCAGGATTATATTTCACATAAACATATGGTTTATAATTAAATTAAGGTTTGGTAATTTACAAAAATTAGTCGATTGATCACTTTCCTAGGAATAGGGAACATTGATTGGTTAATTTAGGATAATTACTCACTTTCGAAAAAGGAGTTGTTATCAGGTCCTTGAACTATTTTGAAATAGTGAACCCATTGACAATTTAGATCTACAATTGTATTTTTGATCAGTAGCATACATTCGATTATTGTTAAAATATGTTGGCTCTTAACATAAATCATTTACAGGTGTTGGAAATCCAAGATTTTTCTGTAGTGTAGTTTTATAAAAGAAAATCCAAAAAAAGAGGAACACTTTTGATCGCCTAGCTATAATTTAGAATTGATATAGTTGATAGCTAGTCCTCACTCCCTATGGACTCGACCCAATATTCACCGATATATTATTACTGCACATGCACCCAGTACAATTTCAATTAAAAATTATGCTTTTAAAAGAATTTAAAATAGACTAAAAAGAGTTTTAAAAAGACATATAGAAAAAAAAAAAAAACGTGATCAATTTTGGCGCTATTGTCGGGGAGTGAACTGTGCTACTTTCAATTTTTGGGACTTTTATAGATTGGGATTTTATTGAAAAACAAAAAAAAAATGAAAAATATAAAAAAAATGTTGCTTTCTTCTTTATCTGTAAATACTAGCTTTTGATTTTTTTTTTTTTTTGTTCTTGTACATTCTACTCACTTTCCTTTTTCTCTTTTTAGGTGTGTGAAGTATTTGTTGATAAGAGATGGATAATGATCAAGCACCAGTTTTATGGTGTTATCCTGTTTTTTAATGGGTATCTCTCATCAACCGTTTAATGGGTTGGATTCATACCAATCGTGATAATACTATTAAAATACTAATATTGCTCTTTCTATATTTATTTTAATGGATGAATGATTGATTAGACAGTTCCATCAATGGGATCGTAAAAAATTCTCA